>OZ010595.1:51883377-51893377 GCA_963932145.1 Acanthosepion lycidas | reverse complement strand
GATTTAAAATTTAGCAGGATTTCTTTGCTAGCAAAGAAAATAATACTGATTTCTTACGTGACATCTTTCCTTCTTTAGGGCAGCGAATGTTGGGCGATTTCCTCAAAGATGAAGAGACTCGAGGCGACAGAGATGTGGTTCTACAGAAGCATACTAAGGATACCATGGACTGTGCGGGTGTGTAACGATGAGATCTTAGAGAGGTTGCAAACTAGGAGGAGGCTTATACATAATATCAGGAAGAGACAGCTGAAGTTTCTTGGACATATAATGAGGAAGCAAGATCTGACGAATCTGATACTCACGGATCGTATAGAAGGAAAAAGACACAAGGGAAAACAACGCGTGACATACTTGGCGGACTTAAGCAAGTGGATGACAGAACGTGGTCTAGGGAAGAATGCAGAGGAAAGGAATTTTCTGAGCTGCAAGAGATAGAGAGAGGTGGAGAGACATGATCACCTACATCTTGAAAAGAACATGACACATAAAAAGAAAAATCAGTGAAAGCCTTATAGCATAGCCTTTATTCATAATTTACTGAATCTTTAAAAATTGTATATAGACAAGATGCATGGAACAAGCGCATTATCATTAAATGATTATGCCATCAAAAAAGACCTTAATTTACCTCAAAGTGAAATTATAGTGAACGATTTAGTAATATTACGATGTAATATCTTATACACGCTGTAGTTTTAGTGTGATTTTTAATAATCAATGTAAATTAGACACATTTACTCTTATACTTTGTGCCCAGGAGTATTATGGTGTTTTTTCTGTTTTTATTAATTATCATCGAACAAATGATTTAACAAATCTTATTCACTGAGTAGCCTTTATCGTAATCTTTTCCAATTGTGTCACAAAGTTTTACTAACTGAATAGAGTAAAAGAATGTATATTTTGCATGTGGTGATGTATAATTAAAATTTGGTTTGAATATATTTTCCTTACAATATATCTATTAGAAAAGTTATTAACTTTATTTGGATTTATTCTATAAATGTGAAATTTTCAAGTCACCTTTTATGCAAAAATCTGCGGAAATTAGGTATATTCGGTGCATCTTAAGATCATTTTAGGACATATATTCTCAAACCTTGGTATAAGATATGAATCTAATTTCTGGTGTCATTACTTACAACATCAAAGACCAGCTTTCACCCCGAGTGCAATGTAGGTAGAAAAACAATCTGCCCTAATCCATATATCTTTGATAAGTGCAGTATCCTGTGTGTTAATATAACTCACCACTAATTCATTTTTCCCACTAATGTTTACCCAATTCAAGAACCAAGTGCTGCTCAAGTTAGTGAATTACTGTGTGGGTTGTATGGGCGTAAAAAAAGAAAAAAATGTTAAGTTCATCCCACTATGGAATAAAAAAAAAGTTAACTTTATCTTGAAAAGATCATTATTATAGATATACAGAAAAAATCCTACGGGTAGTCTGTTCTACAAAGCATCAATTCTTGGAAGAATTTGGTGAATAGAACTTAATTATTTTCTATTGGAACACGAAGAAAATATGGATGATTCACACTTCTGTACGTGTCATGATTGGTCCCAGTTGTAAAGGACAGGGGTGGTGGGTCTAATGGATGTAAATCGACAGGAGACATGTCATTGTAATAGCGATAGAGTCACAAGGTTTCGTCTGTGGAAAAAAAAAGCTTGTAGTGAGAATGGGTAGAGACAATAATCCATTACACACAATACCGGAGAGTTGCTTTTGAACTCTGTATAGACAAGCAACTGAGGACTTAACAGCAATAGTCCATTTTCGGTATGATCTGGCTCTTGGAAAGATTAACAAACGCGGTGTTAGGTACTTAACCCTATGAGCGTCATTTTCCTCTACCACCCGTTAAACGGTGGTAGAGGAAAATGACGTAATACCCAGCCACCGGTTGAACAGTGGTAGAAAAAAATAACTTAATGCTTAGCTACCAGCTGAAAGGACGGTAAACTCTTCTAACTATTTTTATATAAACCGTGAAACATTACATACCAATAATTTGCGAATTTTGACTCGGGAGCTCAGGTAGAAGGGTTAAAATTGTTCCGGAATGCCGGGAAAGGGGTTAAAGAACAGTAAAATGAACCAACCATGTTTCCAGCATCCGTAGCAGTAGATAAGATATTTTTGTAACGTAGAGAAGGTTAATGAATAAAATAACCAAACGAAGGTTGGTAATGAACGATAATACTTAAGACAAAAACAACACATGTAAGATTCGACAGCGGCGCGTAGAAGTAGTCAAGAGTTAGAAGTGGGCCTAGTGAATTCCACAATGAATCTCCAACTGCAGGATATCTACCAACCGCCCCACGAGGTCAGATGTGGCACAAGGCCGAATTTAATGTGAGGTCTCCTAGCCTGTAGGCTCAGCCAAAATTTCCCCGTAGACCCCGTATAAAATGGGGTCGGGTAGCTGTTTCCTGAGACGAGACTCTGCCTTTCGACATAGCATTGTCTGGGAATCCTCTCTGCCCGGAGGCGGAGAGTATGATCAGAACAGTTGCAGACGAATCTCCAACTGCAGGATATCGACCAACCGCAGGATATCGACCAACCGCCACACGCGGTAAGATGTAGCACAAGGCCAAATTTAATGCTGAGCATCCGAGCCTGTAGGCTCGGTCGAAAATTCCTCGTAGACTCCGTATAAAACGGGGTCGGGTAGCTTTTCGTGAGACGAGACTCTGTCCTTCGACATATCCTCGTCTGGGGATCCTCTCTGCCTTCGGGCAGAGAGTGCGACCAGCACAGCTGGAGACGAATCCCCAGCTGCAGATCAACATACAGTATTTACTATTGCATTTATGAGAATGGGGACATACCCATTATCGTCCGTAGGTATGCTACAACTGATATATAAATTCCTTCAGAATCGTTAAGAGAGTGAGACCTAACAGACGTTCAAGACAAGGAACCTCATTAGTTCGTATTTTTACTCTCTCTCTCTCTTTCTCTCTTTCTCTCTCTCTCTCTCTCTCTCTCACCGAATCCCACTTCTGGCAATTGTTTGCACATGCTCGTCAGTTTGAAAATGTGCTGCTTCATTCTTTCTTAAAAATATATCCTGTGAGGTTCAGATTTTCTAAGCCCTCATTTCTTCCTTATGTGCACTTGAAACATGAACTGTCTCTCTCTGATGCTACATATCTGTCCTCTACATTTCCAATTTCTCGGTAATGTGCCTCTAAATTTGGGGCATACTTCTGACAGGCAAATGTGAAACTCAAAGTTATTTTTGAGCAGAGAACTGATTGCTTTTTCTTTAGACTCTTGCAAAATTATTAGCATCGACCGAGTGAATGAAATCAAATCAATGGCGTTAATTCATTTTAAGGTAAAAGCAAATTGCGCATTTAAGCACAGTAATGGTATACTCAAAGCAGCAACATCCAATGGAGCTTTGCTGGTTTTTTTGTTTAGGTAACAAACTCTGCTGCAATCAGCAGGCGTTCTCCGTTTGTTTATTTAAAATTCAATTTAAGCCCACGAGTAAACAAAGGTAAAAAGTGCTAAACTTCTATGTAAATTTCATTCACCTATATGGCACTGGATGCTGGATAATATTCTCACGGATAAAGAAGATAAAGAAAAACTGACGTGATTCGACAAAAGGAAGCTGAGGACACCATTGACGGAACATGTGAGCAACGAAGAGGTTTTAAGCATAATGGAAACAAAAAGACACACTAACATTTAGATTCAGAAAGAGAGCGAAGAAATAAATTACTGGCACACTAACGTATAATTATTATTATCTACAGTAGATATGATCGTGGCGAAATTATAATCATCCATATACCCTGTTAATGTGGAAAGAACAATTAAAATTGCAGATATGTTTGATGAATAAATTGAAGCTTCTATAAAATAAGGCAAATCAAACGTAAAGCATCCCCAACTTCATTACACTCTTATACTTTGCGATATACTAGGTTACATAAAGTAACTTTAAATACATTCCTTCATTAATCTACAATATATATATATATATATATATATATAATATTAGTGGTCAATATATATATATATATATATATATATATATATATATATATATATATATATATATATATATATCAGGTCATCCCATAAGTTCTGTCCGAATTTTGAATAAAGAAAGCAAGTGACCAAATGTTACATTTAATTACAGATTCAATCAGCCATGTAATTTCTCTGATTATCTATGATATCCTTCCATCTATTAACAAGTTTACTGATTTCATTACTGCAAAATTCTTGTCAGTTTTAACCTCTTCCATTGTTACAAAAGCTGTTTGTTACAAATAATTCTGTAAGCTAAGAAAAAATGGTAGTCTGAAGGAGCAAGATCGGGAGAATAAGGTGGATTTTCTCCCAAACAAGTTCGATCTTTTGTGTCGTGATCTTTGCTGTGTGGGTCGCGCCTTATCCTGATGAAACATCACCCCTTTTCGATTCACCAGAGCAGGTCTTTTTTCCCTCAATGCTTTGTTCAAAAGCTCTAATTGCTGACAGTATATTTGAAGATTAATTGCTGCATTAGGTGGTAAGAATTCAAAGTGGATTATTCCTTGCCGTGCCCACCAGATTGAAAGAAGAATATTTTGCCCATAAAGATCCATTTTCGACTGTAGCTGGGGTCCTTCCCCTTTACCAAACCACTGTCTATGACGCTTAACATTTCGATAAAAGCTCCATTTTTCGTCGCCAGTCACAAGTCTATCCCAAAAAGGCGAAACAAGTTGGCGAGAATAGAGAGAAAAGCAGATGTCAACTCGTGATTTGAGGTTGTTTTCAGACAATTCATGAGGCACCCATTTTCCAAGTTTATGAACTTATCCAAGTTGTTGAAGATGACCATGAACAGTTGTATAGTTTGAACTGAGAACCACTGCCAATTCCTCAACTGATAAAGCAGGATTTTCTTCAAGGGCTGCTTCAAGAAACTTTTCATCAATCTCTTTAAATTTCGTTCATTCTAACAAAAAGTTAAAATTCGGACAGAACTTATGGGATGACCAGATATATATATATATATATATATATATATATATATATATATATATATATATATATATATATATATATATATATATTCCCAAGACGATAGAATCCAGGTAGAACTCAATGTCCAAGTCAGAGTAAGAATATAATATAAAAGGCTCAAACACTAATATTCCATGGTTATAATTTATTACGTTGGAACCGTAATGACGATCCACTTCGTCAGACCTACAAATTCAAAAAGAAATCCTAAATAACTTTATGTATAAAAAACGAAATTTTGTTCTTATACCCGGAGTTATATATTCCGATTTCTTTTTGAATATGTAGATCTGACGATTTGGATTGTGATTACGATTCAAAAGTAATAATTTATAACCATTGAATATAAGTTTCATATTATATATATATATATATATATATATATATATATATATATATATATATATATATATATATATATATATATATATATTCCCAGATCAATTCTGTGGACAAGACAAATTGATCTAAGTATAAAGGAAATTTATATTAACCAGAAAAGGCTTAGAAAGAAGCGTCTATCTTTTTAAATTTGGATTTTTTTAATGTAATTATAACAAAAAAGGCATTTCGATTTCAATTTTTCCTTGGAAAAAGTCAGAATACGAAACGCGTCGGCAAAATCTAAGATTTTTTTACAATTGTCATTTTATATTATATCTATCCATTTCTCTTTCTCTCTCTCTCTCTATCTATCTATCTATCTATATATATATATATATATATATATATATATATATATATATATATATATATATATATATATAAATAAATAAATAAATAAATAAATATAAATAAATAAATAAATAAATAAAAAAATCCTGTAAAAATCGAACCAAACAAATATATGCATATTTTATACCTAAGTGAAATAAAGGAACCCAATATATACATGGAATTCAATACAGCCTTGTATTTCTTCGCCAAGCTTTTGGGGATTATTAATGATTTTCCAAGCGTAGCTTAGATGTGGCACAAGGCCGAAACTACGGGAGAACCAGTGAGGACCGAACACACTACTCAGTGGTAATTGTTCTAACGAGACAAGCTTGCTAACCATTACACTGCCTCGAGGTTTCCAATCTTTTTTAACTATGCATAGATACAGATGCATGAACTTACGAATATATATTATCATGTGATTCCGACATCGGCACACGTGAATGTTTATACACTTACCTTCGTATAGCAATATTACGTTTTTTCTAGTTAATTATGATTCCGTTAATTTCTTGAACATCATTTCTCTATGATTTCGGTTTCCTTATAACAGGCAGATAGACATGCTGTAAATGTTCCAGAACAATACTAGACTCGACTATAAACCCCAAAGAAAATCAGTTTGTAATATAATTCTACTATCACTGGACATCGGAAACGTATGCACTTTATAAATTCTTCTGTACAAATAATCTATTTTATACGTGCAATTTTCCAAAGAACAAATTTCCACTCCGCACAGGGTTAGGATCATATATAAATTAAATATTTCGAAAAATTAATACTTTTTTTTTTTTTCTTAACTAATCCCTTAATAGCAACCTCTCCTTAAAAGTATATTTTTCTCATATTCTCTAACGCTCTTTGCGTCTTCGTCGTTTTATTTCCTTGCTTGGGGTGAAATTTTCAAACAAATTACAGACTGGTAGTCTCCATTCTTCTATATGGATGGGAAACCTGGACACTGTTGGCAGAAACGGAGAGAAGTGTCCAAGCGCATGAGAAAACTTATTGGCATCTTCTAAAAACCAAAAATTTTGTGCAGAAAACTTGAAAGTTTCGTGGACTTCTACGAACCTCTCCTTGCTACTGTCAAACGGAGAAAAATGGCGTGGTTTGGACATATTAAAAAGCACGACAGCCTGTGCAAGACCATCATGCACGGCACCGTTGAAGGTGACGTAGGAGAGGACGCCAGCGTAAAAACTGGTTGGAGAATGTCAAACAATGGACAGGTATGTCTATACCAGAACTGCTAATGGCCGCAGTTAATAGACCGTTGAGAATAAGATTTAGTGTGTCTTCGGAATTCGGACTCCCACCGCAAAGATTACAAAAGTCAAGGGGATGATGATGCTGAACAACGCAAAACTTTATTTAGATCACACACGAAACTGTTCTATTGAATTCATCGTCAAATGTTCATTTAGATTTTATTAATCCCTATTTTTCTATAAGTAGAATTATTTAAGTATTTGATGTATTAGTTTAACAACCGTCTTTATTCAATGTTTCAAAAGTCTGTATTACAGTCGGTTCACCTCGGCAGGCCGGGTAAGGTCTCCAGAATGCGTCCCACTCGACTCGCTCGCATCATCATGTTTGGAGAACTCGTCAGCGGCAAGAGACTTTGCGGAGGCCCAAAACGACGCTTCAACGATCAGCTGAAAACCTCCCTGACAGTGGCCAACATGGACTCTTAAACCTGAGAAACCGCCGTAGATGGTGGGGGCCGATTCTTTCAAGTCCAACCTTCAAAATGAAGAGGATCTGCAACGTGCTGTCAGGAGGGCCCGACTCATCCAGCCGCTTTAACCACCCTAACTCCTCTGTGACTCCTGCTCACAATTCTTCAGGAGTAGGCTGAGCATTCACATCTATCTCTGTCACTGTTATCAGAGAGGAGAAAGGGAATAAGGAGAGGTGACGACTATCCCGATCCGAGCGGTTACCCACAACAATTAGAGTCCGTACAATTTAGCTTAAATTTCAAAATTAGAATACCAATACGTTGTTTAAAGATATTTTATTTTGGAAAAAATTATTACGTTTATAAAATAAGCAATGGCTGGAATAAATGATACTTGCAGGTCGTGTCCTACAAAGTCGCGTACGTCCACAAGGAGAATATATTAACAATGAAAATTTCTGTTCTACAGCAATGTGTTTACGCTAATGTATTTTTGTAATGAAAACAAATGCACAGAAAATAAGGACAGGCAAAATGGTAAATACACATAGAACGTGCCAGTGGCGGGAAAACTAAATTTTCTTTTATCTACCATGATATTTCAGGTTGTGTTCGATCATGACCATCCGCATTTTCTTGTCTGTTTTTGCACGAGGAAAATGTTCACTATTTACATTGTTCGGACTATCATCCTCATCTTTGTTGCCATATTTATCATAACGTTTCGGCCGTTGTACGCTCTGGCTTTCTTCAGGTGGTTGGAATGTCAAACTAAATCCTTTATTTTGCTCGTTGGAGTAGACTGTTCTAGTTCTACGAGTCATGTCTAATGGATGTCAGTTATCAGTTATCTCCTGTTAAATCACCTCTCCAAGTTCTTCAGCGCCCTAACTTGGTATTGAACTCACACTCTTTGGTTCCTGTCACTTGATCTAACTATCGCCTTTATCCAATGTGCCATGGGTCCGTGAGGAGAACTTGGAGAAGGGAATTAACAGGAAAAAACTGATAACTGACTAATTAGAACAGTCTACTCCAGCGAGCGAAATAAATGAATCAGTTCGACTGTCCAACCACCTGAAGAAGGCCGGAGCGTACAACGTTGTTATAAATATGACAACAAAGATGAGGATGATAGTCCCAACAATGTAAATAGTGAATATAATATCTCATCTCAGAAATATAGAGATACTGGAGGAAAATGTTACTCTTAACCACGACATTTTGTTGCTTGTTTAGTCTCAATTCAGTCTTCATTAAGTAAGTTATTCACGCACAACTCAGTATGTGCCCTGTGAGTATCAAGTTCTCCTAGTTTTCTTTCTTCAATCATCATTATCATCGCCATCATCAGTTCCGTGACCCTAAGGGATCGCAGGTTGATGCGCATCTCCCTCTCTAGGTCACATGCCCATGTTTGAGCCGCGTTGAATGATATTCCATTCTACCCATAACACTTTCAACCTTTTTTTTTTTAGTCTGCCGCTTCTACATTTACCTAAGTTGGAGAAGGACAGCGGAAAGATTTTCGTCTCTCATGACGAATGCATACCATTTCCTATTTCCTATGACGAGACAATACCATTTCAACTTCCTCTTCATGACCGTGCCTTTATAGACTTTTGATGGGTCTTTCTCTCGTTTGATGGAGTCTCCTTCTGCGACATTTTTTTTTATGCTTTCTACATTGGAGATATCTAAGGTGATTCTGCCACATTTCATTTCTAATGCCTGTATTGTTCGCTGCAATTCTACCTATAATGTCCAAGGTTTGCAGTCGTAGAGAAATAATGAGAAAGCATGAAACAATCTGATCCTTTAATATTCCTGTCTTTCCAGATATTTTTTAAAATTATTTTTATGACAGATGCCTTTGTTGATGATGCTCTTGAAATTATTTCGATTCTGAAGCTCTTTTAGCTGATAATCGGGCCAAGATATTTGAATTGGCTCACTACCTAAAGTTCCTTTTGGCCGAACTAATTGTTGGTTGATAGGGCTTTCTCATAATAATGAAGAAAATTGTTCACTGAACCAATGCGGAAATGGGCTTAATTTTAAACTTAATTAATTATGAGTATCGAAACGCATAACTATCACAAATATCTACAATGTGATTGAGATTAACGCTTTTCACGGAGAATTTGTACATTGTACTAAACGTAGGTAAGCTTAGCAAATTAAAAACTCCTTTTGGAGGAGATAGACTGAGAAAGAATTCCAATAGCAACCATTAAATACTTGTAGATTATCGGATTGGTTTTTGGCTTTATTTAGTTTTAAGGCATACCAACACCTCAATGATTTATTTAATGCCAAGATTTTTATGATATGTTAGTATGAATAGAAAATGTATTCTTTGTAAGAAATCAGTTTGTAGATCAGGTTTCATTGATGTATTTTTTTGAAAGAGGTTTTTGTCGAGTGTCAAATGTATTGCTGGTATTTTTTTTTTTTTAAATATATTGCTGGTAGTAATTTTTTCATTTAAAATGTATTGCTGGTCTTCATCACCCACAAGGTCGCAAAGAATCTTCTGG
>OZ010595.1:51875877-51878377 GCA_963932145.1 Acanthosepion lycidas | reverse complement strand
TATATATAGGTACACATTTTGAGCCAGAAAAACCTACCTAGGTTACACCTAAACGAATCGTCAGGGATTATTTAGGTTTGCTCTACGGTTGTATTGAGCTCTTTTGTTAGTTAGTTGTTTACTCGTATCGGGTTTTTTTCTTTAGGCTTCAAACCTGCATCTGTGCGATTTTTTTTCGACAGACTTCCATGTTTGTAGCTCTTTCTTTTTTTAAAACCTTTTTTTTTTTGCCTCGAGATTGATTTGATTATTGGCAAATCAAAAATTCGAGGGTTTTTCGAAACGAGTAAAGTTATCTATATTTGTATATATATATATATATATATATTTATTAAAGACATTTTTATGTTTAACGTTCTTTTCTTATGTTTAACGTTCTTATATATATATATATATATATATATATATATATATATATATATATATATATATATATATACAATTTGTCTGTGGCGGTAGGGAGGAGATAAACATAACAGAATTTAAAAAAAGAAACCCCAGTGAATACTTACAATAAATACAATTCATATACAAAAAAATAAACAAAATACTGTTATTAACAGAGCAGAGAAAATTTCATTAGAACACATACAATGAAATTGAGAGAGATTGCAAAGGTAAGCTACGCTACAGAGATGGGAAACTGATGAAGCCTAAATGCTAGGTGAAGACAAATAATATTGCTGAATCTTCAGTGAAAGGTTTCTAAATATATAGCCGAAACACCAGACCAGATGTTGCATGAAAGTTCAGTGCATTAAAGAATGATGGATTTATAATATGTATGCTATATTCTGTTGAGAAAAATTGTCTAACACGACACAGTGAACCAAATTTCCTTGAAACAGGCCCATTGAATTAAAAGTTGTGAAAGGAACAATACAAATGTAAAAACTGAATGGTGAATAAAGACCCTGATTACGTGAATAGTTTTATCGAATGTAAATTGGTAAATACGAACGTTAGGATTGGGTTTCTCTTGGATCTAATACCTACTTCCAATCTATACTTCTAACGACTACGTTTAAACTCTGATTCTTTCTCTTCAATAGAAGTAGATAGTTCATTGTTCGCTATTTACGATCGGGTTTCCAGTTTCGAATAAAAAGAAATCTTTTGGGACTTTTTTCATTGTTGTCTTGCTTGGGATGAATTGATAAAAAAGAAAAAAAAATCATTTTTAACTCTAAGCTTCTTTCTTACCTTCTTTGAGAATATTAATCTTGTAAATGAAGCATTACATACTGAAAATTACAGATCAAAATCAAGCTAATTACAAGATTTTGACTTTTTTTTCTGTCTTTGGTCAGTAAATTTTATTTTTATAATTGCTTCTGTCTAGAAAGAAAAGGAAATGACTATTATTCATTTTTGTTTTGAAATTAAACATATTTTCTGAGTAAAGTAATGTTTTTGTTGCTAAAATTATATTTTTTTATTAATACACCCTGTCTTGGGTCCTTACCTATAACTACAGAATGAATTCTTCCTAAAACTATGTATACTACGCCTCTCAAGTGAGAGGGACGAATCTAGTCGAGCCGATAGTAGTTCACTCCAAACCAGACTGACAGTCATACTAATACCTTCCACATCTTGTATTATTATTTCGTGTAATATACCTTCGTTATTTCCACTCTTGTGTTCGTGTTGTTCTTCCTTCGTCCTAACCTGGACCATAACACACCCCAAGAAAGGCGATACCGCCTCTAAGACACAAAGGCTAATGGGATCGAAAGAGAATGAAAATATTTTAGAATGAATAGGAAACACAATTCTAATCAGGAGAAATGTGATCTAATCCTGTACATATAGAAAAGGGAGCAGATATATAAAAACGCAATTATTATAACTGTGCTTGTCCAAACGTTCGTTAATTCACACGACCATTATGTCCTGCCAGTACCTCATAAGTAATTGACTATTCCGTTTTGACCACTTAGAAAAAAGGGAAAAGTCACTATTTCTTTTCAGAAAGAAAGAAAGATATGTTTACCGGCACTTTCAGTAAAATTTCTACACACTTTTTAAAATAACGACCAGAATTGTCATCGCAATATGTCGTTAAATTTGCTAAGCTCAGATATGTAACGATGCATTAGGGGAATTTCTACAGATATTTTATGGCCGGAGAAGTCGGCAGGAACTTATTCAATAATTACTTTAAGAATTAAGATACATCAAATAATATAATAGGAAATCCACGAATTTTTCACAAGTCTTTCTAGTGGGTTTTAATTTTGAAGTTAGTGGAAATGGTGAAGATGCAGAAACGCAGAAATTTATATTTGTAACTTGATTTAAAAAAAAAAAAAAGTGTATCTGGGGATGTAGCCAGGCAGTTTGAATTCAGTTTTCTTATATTTGTCTATACTTTTACTATTAAGTACCACACATTTTGATCATAAAAGTTGTATCAAGAAAGATAAGAACGCAAATTTTCCGTGGATAATGTAGCGATTAAAGCACTGTCTATACACGTTCGTCTTAGTAAATTGAT
>OZ010595.1:51860877-51870877 GCA_963932145.1 Acanthosepion lycidas | reverse complement strand
TGTTATTTTGTTTATTTGTTTTAATTTTTTTTTTCCGTTTTCAATTTTTTAAGTAACGTAGTAAAACTTTGTTTTCATGTCTGCATTTTGAGATGAGCTCGGATCTTTTATTTAATAATTTTTTTTTTGGTCTGGGAAAGTAATGATAGTTATTTTTTCTCAAAGCAAAGTTTGCAAGTTTTTGATTGATTGTTGTAGGGTGATGATCTTTTCCTTATTTTCCGAGATATTTTTGGTGTGATATGCGTTTTGTTTTTAATTCCCCAGATATACTTAGAAAGTATTGTACTGTCCGCACATTTTCTATTTGTGAAAGATGATTTGTTTGTATAAAAAGCGATCTAGGTAAAATAAGTAAAACAATGTCAATGTCAATGTCAAATCGAACCAAAAAATCGCACGAAAAAAATGCCTATAACTGTTATATAACGATAAAAAATAAAATAAAATAAAATAAAATAAAAATAAAAATAAAAGATAATAATAAAAATAAATACTACGTTACTTAAAAATCGAAAAACCGAAAATAGAAAATATACAAGTAAAATAAATTGACCTAAATTCATCCAAGTAAATAAATAAACAAACCAACCCCGATAAAGTTACCGTTAGAAAAACAAATAAAGATAATCAACCAAAATAAACACAAATTAAAAACTGTTCCTGACAAATAATAGTTAGAACAAACTATAACAATCAACCCCCAAATCGAATAAATAGCTTTAATTAAATTCTAAAAACAAAACTATTAAATAAGTGATATAAACAAATTTTTACTACGTTAATAAAAACACCGATTAAAAAAATAAATAAATAAAAAAAGAAACAAAAAATAAAAATAAATATAAAAACAAGCAAAATAATTTAACCCAAGTAAATAAATAAACAACTTGCGGTAAAATAACCGCCATAATAGACTACCCACAATGCAACACTGACCCGTATATATATAAATAGCCGAGAAAAATAACAGCACACGTGGCCTGACGATTGCATATAGCATGAAACAGACTGTCGCCTCTAAGTGTTGACTTCTATGTTCACTTTTATATTTACACACGCTCTATCTCTGATATTGAGCACTTTATTCCATAAATATAGCACACCTTAAGACTATATTTCTTCATATATATATATATATATATATATATATATATATAATTTAAATAAAAACAGACCACTGTAAAGTTCCATGTAATAAATTATTTCCCCACCGCCCTTTTAAAGGACTCTGGATCAACAGACTTTACTTGATTGTGTTGATCCACAGTCCTTTAAAAGGGCGGTGGGGAAATAATTTATTACATGGAACTTTAAACTGGTCTGTTTTTATTTAAATTATTTGCTCTGGATTTACATTGATCTCTCTGGATTTTATCCTACTTAGGTTTACCCATACGGATTACCTAGTTTTTCTTAAACTATATATATATATATATATATATATATATATATATATATATATATATATATATATATATATATATATATATATGTAATGAAAAACAAACCAATTTAAGGTACCATTACGATAATTTATTTCACCTAAATCCTTTTTTAAGGATTCAGGATCATCAGGTAAAACTTCCAACAACGAATTGAGAGGAAAAATGGGATTAGAAATTGGTGGGTAGTGTAATTTTTGTAATTTAATAGAGGGGGGTGAGAGTGGTAGTTAAACAGACAATATAAAGTATAGGGAGGGGTTAATTTTATATCTCTCTTAAGTATGTTTTATATTGGAGTAGGAGGAGTGACAGAACCTTGACCTATTTAGATGGTTAATAAAACGGAAATGAATTTTAGAAAATGTATACAAGTCTCATGGTAAAAAGAGAGATAGTGGGGGGGGGAAGAGATGGAGTTGTTATAATTTTGTTTTAACAAAATTATGTAAAAGATAGTTTACAATGTTTGATAGAAAATTCGATGTCTGAAAAAAATTTTGTTATTAACTTAAATGTTTAATTTTTTAAGTAAATAGTTTCAGGACTAAATATAACTATTATTGTAATAAACATATTTATCTAGGACATAAAGAAATATTTAAAATCTTAATAGTTTATTCACCCGACTAATTGTATTTCCACAATATATATATATAAAAAAAAAAATAACAATAACATCTATTTTAATATTTAAAATTAATTTATGAATGTAATTTATTTATTATATTGGTAAACTAAATTAAAGATAAGTTTCATTATTTAATAGTATTTGAGGGTAATATTAATTTTCATTTATTCATATATGTCTCACAAATGTATTCATGTGAATCTCTACATACATACGTTCATTAACGAGTCAAAAAAAAACAACATAGAAACTCTTGAGATAATTTACACAAAAATTCATTTATCCTCGTACATAAACTATATATACATTTTACAATCTTTATCTATATTTTAATATTTGAAATATATATAGATTTTGGTTAAATTCCACTGTTAAAATTTAATTTTATGTGATTTCGGAAGTGTTTCATCTTAAAGGAATTTAGCTAATATTATTACTATTATTAATAGTCAAAGAATGGTATATTTGAATTTAAATTATCAATTTAGAAATGAAACTCCCTTCAGAAGAAAACAAAATTTAAACTATAGAATATTACAAAAGAAGGACATTACAAATTAAGAAAATAAATTTAAAATGTCATTAGAAAGACCCAATATTTCAGTTAAAATCAATTCATGTACGTACGCACATATATACATACACACGCACACACACACATATATATATATATACATATATACATAAACACACACATATATACATCCATATATATATATATATACACATATACATACACATATACATACATATACAATTCATATATCCATATACAAATCTATATATCAAAAAATTAATCTAACCATTTAATCATCCATATATATATACATATATAGAGAGACATACTCATATACACATACACACCCTTAAATACATATACATTCATATATAAGCACAAAGCCCTACATACAAAAAAAGATATAAAAAGAATACATACATATATATATATATATATATATATATATATATATATATATATATATATATATATACATACATACATACATATACATATACATATGTACATTTTCCAAATATTAATTCTAAGGTAATTACGTCTATATACATATATAGATTACAAGTAGTTAAATCCATAAAAACACACATATTTAAGTACATGTACACACACATTACTCGTACATACACATATAATATACATATACATACAAAACAAACATAAAAACATTTATACATATACATCCACACCCATGCAGCATACACGTTAAAAAAAAAAATTTCTCATATTAGTATATTTATACTCACACATGCGTATATCTATTTATACATATATATCCATACTACCATACATATGTGTCCACAATATAAATACATAGTTACCCTTATCTATAATGTTCATATATATATATATCTAAATAAGTTCGCATATAAAAAAAATTTTAAGTTCCACAACACATTTATCAAAGAGCACAGTGTCAGTATTTTCATATATTCATTTAAAACAATTTATATTTTCTATTTATATATCTACACATACTTTGTTAAAATCAGGTGATTTTTATACCTACATTTACAAATCAACTCATTATGTCATTATATATATATATATATATATATATATATATATATATATATATATATATATATATATATATAAATTCATGTTTCATTAAACTATATAGACAAGGTTTGTCTATTTATTTTAAGCTAATTCCTTTCATACCGTCTGATCAGCTTAATAACGTTATCATTGAAAGACGAAAGAAAATCACAGTATTGATACATGTTATTTAATCGTAACTAAGCTTTCGGCTTATATAAGCCATAATCAAAGGTGACAATTACATTACAATAAATTAAACCATACACGGACATAGCAACAATGATATTCTGTTTTGTCCGCGCATAGTTTACTGTTTTTTTCTAAGAAATCTTACCTAATAGAAAGAAGAACAGAAAGGTGACAGGTTAGTTTACGGGAGAGCGTGGTTGTAGTAAAACCCATATATATAGCGGTGTGGTTGTAGGGTTATTAGAAACTCATATGATGCGTACAAACAGCTATTTGAATGCGTACGTTCTTCTGTATCATTGCTTGGCAGTAGACACATCTGACAAGTGTACTTTTAGTAATATATTATCTCTATTCCATATAATCGGTGCAAATAAGTGTAAATAAATTACAATGTATTTCACGCATCTATAATTACTGTATATTTCTCTGAACAGTTTTTCTCAATATATTTCAGCAAATAGGAAATGGATTGTCTTCGGTCATTCGGTGTTTGACTTCATAATTTAATGACTATCTATCCGCAGATAATCGATTGTGCACATTCATGATAAATATATCTTTAATGTGACAGTTTTGAAATTAAAACTATGAAGTGGACAAGTATAAAAAAAATATTACCGGTACCACGAAGATATAAAATGGCTGATATTTTAAAAGATATGCCTGAGCTATAAATATAGCCGTAGAGATTGAAGAAACATTGAAGGATAAATTGCTGGTGCCCCTTCTGTTTGCCTCGAGGTTCTTGATAGGCTCCAGAGGCGGATATGCAATGTAGTTGGCCCTGCTCTGTCGTCTCGTATACAGTATCTTTCTCACAGACGCGCCGTCGCCTCCCTCTGTCTGTTCTACAAATACTTCTATGGCAATTGCACCAAGGAGCTGTATTCACTGGTTCCCAGACGTCATGAGTTCAAGCGCCATACGAGGCTGGCATCCTGCTCTCACCCCTTCACTGTTGAAACTCCTAAATGTAGCCGTCTCTTCTACTCTAATAGCTTCATGTCTCGCACCTGTCGCCTGTGGAACTCCCTTCCCTATTCCCGTTTCCCTGTGAGCTATAATCTCCAGCTATTCAAGTGTAATGTCAATCGACATCTCCAGTTGCCTTGATCTATCCACTACCCTCATCCTTTCTTCTATCACTCCTATCTGATGTTGCTCTAAGTTTTCTGTAACCCCTTGCGTCCTAGTGGCTCCCGCCTTGCTTGGGGTGAAATGCTTAAAAAAAAAAAATTCATAGCGCAATATCTCCTTTGAGTGCTTTTCAGACAATTAGCTACGAGTGACAGTATATTAAATGAACGATATCATATGATTGCTTTTTCCTTCGTTCTTTTATTGCCCCCTTTTTTTTTTGTATTTTTTCTCAACGTCACGTTCTTTTTTGTCTGGGGTTCGCAGGAGTTTTATTTTTGATATCCGTTAAATAAGTGTTTGAATATCCTTGTAAAAAATTCTTTGACACGATATGATTACCACATACATATCATGTGTGCGTTTTTGAAAGGGTGGATGTATTTTTGTGTTTGTAAAATATATATATATATATATATATATATATATATATATATATATACATTATTGTTTGAGTGTGCGGTCCATGTGGATCATGGTACATAACACGCTCTCTCTCCCAGAAACTGTAACTAAGTGCTGCTCAGCATAGTTGCAGCATAAACCACACATCGGCTCTGTCGGTGTTTAACAAACATAAATGTGCCTGAGCAAACGTCTGCAATAAGGATTGGCCTAATAGACGGGTATCCTCGAATACGAGTGGCCAGCTATTATATATATATATATATATATATATATATATATATATATATATATATATATATATATATATGTATGTATGTATGTATGCATGGGACAACGATATATAGATTTTTATATATCAAGAACATTTTTAGGGAAATCTATTGTTATTAAGATTTTATATATATATATATATATATCGTGGCTCGTGCAGGCACAGTCCTATAGCAAAGAGGCACTATACTGAAAGTCTAATTCGTTACCTCTTCGTCACCAAGGCTCGTTCATATGACGCTTGCGTCGTATCGTAACGGTGCGGCTTCAATTCAAACGACCGTCCAGTGCTTCCTGCATAGAAGGGTATCCTTGAATACGAGTGGCCAGCTATTATATATATATATATATGTGTGTGTGGGTGTATGTATGTGTGTCTGTGCGTTTGTGCGTGAAAATTTCCAGATGTAACTTAAGATATATCTCTAAAAGGACAATATGAAAAAAGCCAAAAGGAAAATATATGTTTGACGACGCGTTTCATACTCTGATGGATTTTATCAAGGCAAATGTTAGAACTTACTTTTGAAACAAGTATATATAAAGAAATGTAAAAATATTTCAAAGTTTTTAAATTTAAGAAACATTCATAAATATTCATCAGAATAACTAGAAAGACTCGTTGAATTATGGAGGATATTAAGTGATGTAATTTAATGTCGAATGGCAAAAAGTGAGTAAACGATCGTGTTGTTGAATGGGGTTTGCAATAAAAAATTCTTACAATGGCCTTAAGAAAGTACATCAGAGGACGAAAAATGTCAACTTCTCATATTGTATTTATTCTCATATATATATATATATATATATATATATATATATATATATATATATATATATATATATATATATGTCCTGTAGTTCACTGCTGTAGAATTTTTTTCTCTCCTGATAATGGCCATGCTGGCCGAATCTAGTCAGGGAACCTAAATGAAATAATAACAGAAAAATATTAATATACAGTCCAGTGTGTCTGAATATTCAAAAGGCACATACACACACAAACACATGCACATATATGCACATCACCATATATATATATATATATATATATATATATATATATATATATATATATATATATATATGGGTGCTGATATCTGTGTGATAGCCAAAGCATTGATCTTGTGAAAGTCTCTTTAGATGAAAATATATTTCTTCTTAATCATAAAGCTTTATCTCCATTCAATATATATATATATGTATTTATGTACACACATAGGCAAATGTTTAGAAATAAATACGCACACACACATATAGAAATATATGCATACACATACATATGTGTTAGTATGTGCTCGCGCGCTTGTGTGCATGTGAGTGATGATGTCCCTGCAAGTGATACACAAAGATCCACAAATATGCAAAGGTGACTGAGAGTGAAAATAACAGCGTGGACTCTGAAAATACAGGAATCAAGTGGAAAGAAAATGACGATTTGATATTGTCTTTATATTTTTAAAGGTCGCAGTTAACAGCTAAACAGATTTTTTGTTTGTTTGTTTGGGGTTTATGGCATATCAACCACTGTGGGTTATTTAATGCCAAATCCAGTTTATATGAATTTTAAATGCCTATTTTGTATGGAATAAAAAACGTATAGCTGGCAACACTATTTCTTACAAAAAACGTATAGCTGACAACATCATTTTTTACAAAAAACGTATAGCTGGCAACATTATGGTCCCAAAAGCGTATAGCTGGCAACATTGTTTCAAAAACGCATACTTGGCAACATTATTTTTCCGAAAACATTAGCTGAGAGCTTGCTGTTGGATGTAGTTTATCGCCATACCCAGGACGCGGATGGAGTTTACCGTCATACCCTGGACGTTTGTAAGACTTGGAAAAACTAGGAGTTCAATATTTGCCCATATCTGGGACCCTAACAGGTGCTACCACCCCGGGTCAAAGTGGAGCTGGGAATACCAGTAATTAAGAGGTGGTTTCACGCTACTCAAAACCTCTTGATCAGAGGCCTTGCTGTTGAATGCAATTTAACGTCATACCCAGGACACCTCATTGGGGGTGGGGTCTTACCCCTCTACAGAGGTCCAGTCAGCGTATTCTAAAGACACAGCCGACAGGGCCGAGCTAAACAGATGAGAGCAACTTATGGTTATATCTAGCAATTTCAACAGCGAATTTACGAGATGTTACTGACAACGTATTCAGTCAGTTAAGTGCCGTACGCAATACATGCCTTGGTGATCATGTCTCTTGCGATCCATGACTGACCAGGCAAAACATTTTCTTTTAATAGGTTGCCTTTTCATTCTTTGGTAAACTAGTTGTCAACCAAGGCTATAGATTTTACCGAAACTATTAAACTTACTATTAAGGCAGGAGTATATATATATATATATATATATATATATATATATATATATATATATATATATATATATATATATATATATATATATATATATATTAAAGACATTTTTATGTTTAACGTTCTTTTTATAGATACAAATATTTAAGTAAATGCTCTGTTTATAATAAACAGTATTAAATAACATTTACTGGCCTGAATGTCCGAGAAATTTCCATAGAAAATATTCGTCCTTTGACAGGATTCGAACCTGCATCGTATACGGAACCGTCATTTACGGTGACGTGCCTTAAACGACTCGTTAAGAAATTGTCGGACTTTGTCCATTTCTTAATGTATGACGTCATTTGATACGCCATGAGCAGTTATCAATGTACGAGATTCATGGAAGATTGAAGTTTATAAGCAGTAAATTCGACCTTGCCTACCGAACGCTCCTTTGTGGCCGAGTCGGTTAAGGCACGTCAGCGTAAATGACGGTTCCGTATAGGATGCAGGCTCGAATCTTGTCAAAGAACGAATATTTTCTATGAAAATTTCTCGGACATTCAGGCCGGTAACTGTTTAGTATAAACAGAGGATTTACTTAAATACTTGTATCTATAAAAAGAACGTTAAACATAAAAATGTCTTTAATAAATAAATTGTCGGACTTTGTCCATTTCTTAATGTATATATATATATGTGTGTGTGTATCGATATCTATCTATCCATATATATATATATATATATTCCTGAATAAAGACATTATGTCTGCTTATTTTTAATAAATTCCTTTCAGTCACGGATAACCTTCCGTGTATTGCAATTAAATTATCTGATAAATGTGCTTTGAAAATCGTTTTTAATTTCCATTTCCCAAGTACTTTCGATCTTCTTCCGTGATCATCTTCAAGGAGGGTGTACGTCGTAATATGCTTGTTGTAGTGATTTCGTTCATTTTGTTCATGTCGTTACCAGGTATACAAATTCTTCAAGCGATTTGTCATCTTAAATTAATTGTTCTTAAGGACGTAGCATTTAAAATATACTGTAATTTTGCCTGGAAACATGTTTAGCCTTCCTCAACATCCAGCTCGTCTGATAATTTTATGCAAAACGTCAAAAAGGGAACTTTTCTGCCTGTCATCATGGCTGATGCTAGACACTCTGGGGATAATAGAATGGGTGAGACGTTTTCAACTGATTTGAAATGGAGCGACTACACCGAAACAATAGATGAATCTACTGCCAGAAATTTTGTGTCACTAGATCAATCCAGACAGATTTCTCATCAGAGTCCATTTTGCACATTTACAAATCTACAAATCACCCGTGCATTAAATACTGCTGCCATATCTTGTTTGGTGTTTCTACTATTATCTCAAGGATCTTGACAAAATCCAAAAGAGGATCTGTAATTTAATCGATACTGACATGGCATCTTGATTTCAGTCACTTTCTCACCGACGTGACGTGGCTTCCTTTTGTCTTTTCTGCAGATATTTTCATGGCAACTGCTCTAGTGAGCTTTTTACCTTAGTGCTCTGACTACATGAATTTTAAGTGTGCTACTAGATTGACATCTAGGTCCTACCCGTTTACTGCTGAAATAGCTAAATGCAACCACCACTTCAACTTCAATAGTTACTTGCTTCCATGATGAATAAAACGTTCAAAATTTTAAATGCAACTTTAATCGCCATCTTATATTTTCTTGAACCGCGATCATCCATTACTCTTTCCTCAATCCTCCCGATATCAAGATTTTTTCTTTCATTTTCATTCTCTGTAACTCCCTATGTACTCCTGGCATTTCCGTTTCGCTTGGGGTGAAATGATCAAAAAACATATACTCGTATTTGCTTGAAACAATTTATAACAATTTTGGAACGATTAATTTAGACGTCCAAACAGAGTATGTGATAAATTTCTAGATAGTTTCAATATATTTTATTAAAGTTATTCTATCTATTATAAAAAAATAATTGCTGTCGGATATGATTATGCAGATTAAACTATTATTAGTTTAAGGCCTCTGA
>OZ010595.1:51848377-51855877 GCA_963932145.1 Acanthosepion lycidas | reverse complement strand
CGAGAGAGCGCTGACATGTTATCGGCCATATTGATTTCCCCCCAAATATGAGCAAATATAGGGCATAATTCATGTAAGAGCCCCTTTATCGGACAGAGCACATTTCATAATCCTCTTGTATAACCACTTCACAGAGAATTGTCCAAAAGGAACTAATCGACTAAGGCATTGGTTCGTAAATTTGGCTGCATAATAACTGTGAGTTCCATCCCTGAATCGGGCAGTGCGTATTTGAACTCGCTGGAAACAGAGAGAGACAAGTGGAACGAGAACAATCTACCCAATCCCGCAGGGTTCAATCGTAATTCGCTCTAGGTTAAACGGATCTACATACACCTGATGAAGGCTGAAGGGCACAGCGAGGGAAACGTTTCGATAACGACAAGGATGACATCGATAGTACGCATAGAGTTAGTATAAATAATAATAACCCCTTAATTTAAAAACTGAGAAAATTATTTATTGATGATTTGACAAATAACTGTATGCAGTGTTTTATGATGTCACTTAATCCTTGAGATTTCGGATATCGACATGTCCTGGATTTGATGATAAACTTCATCCGACAACAAGGCCGGAAGATTAAGGATTTTTATGGGCATGGATCAAACCCCATAATGGCTGTTGTTCCTAGCTCCACCCGGTGGTTGTAGAACCTGTTACGCTTCCAGCTATGGAAAAGTAAACAACCCTGAAACAAAACAATATGAAAATAATAAGCAAAATTAGGAGTGCGTATTATGCACAGCTACAAAATCTCTTTAAAAAATTGCCGTTTCATAGGTCGATTTCAGTTACGAAATGACTACTCAACAAACACATACGACATTTTGACACTAACATTCGGCGTTTGCGACACCATAAGAATGTCAAATATAATCATATATACTTAACAATACTTACAAATGTAAAATAAAATAAGAATTATCATAAAACTAAATTATAGTAATAATATTCTATGTTTCAAACAATTTTTTTTTAATAAGAGGAAGAAACCTGGCCGTAATGAAAGTGAAAAGGTATAATATAGAGGGTTTGATTACCAAAAAATGGGTGCGTATTATGCGTTAGTAGAAACATTTTCCCACACTTTTAGCACAAATTTTGAAATTCGTATTATAGATGAATTTTTGTAGTAAAACACAAGCAATACATTTTTATATAAAAAATGAGTTTTCCCTTGATATATCTCAGTAAGATTTTTTTTTACCGATTTTTATATAAATTGGCCGATATTAGTAGTTTTTGTATGTTTTTTTTGTGTTTTTTTTAGTGTTTTATACTTTTCCATTATAGAGGCACGATGGTATAACGGATAGCGGCTCGGATTGAAGAATCGGAGATCTGGGTTCAAATTCCAGTCGGATCCATTACATTCATTGCCTATACTCTTGGGAAAAGGTTGAATCTTCTTCTTTTACTCCCTACCCTGCTATGGGTATATAGCAGGTAAGACTGATTTCTGTAGCCTTGGGTGACAACCCGTCTAGGAAAATGTAACCCTTAATTCAAAAACCGGCCTATAGAGGGTTGGGCTGCGTCAGACAATCTTGCCAAAGAAATGCCACTTCTACAGCGGCTGCAATTCATATGCTGCTCCTAAAACCTAGGGGGGGCACTAGATTCGCGACAATTTGTGAATATCTATGCTGACGATTCAACGGTATATGGGTGAACCCCCAAAACATTAGATGACCAGATCGTGGCAATTGATATCGCCTTAGAGCTCAGTGAGGTAAAAACTGTCTGGTCACATTCAATGCTTGAAAAACAAACTTGTTATCTTCTATCATCATAGATCGGACCCAGAACTTTCATTCAAAAACCGGACTCTTTGGATGACAACGGATCTAGAAGGTAAACTTGCCTGGAGAGGTTTGGGCTCCGTCAGGCTATTTTGCCCAAGAAACACCACATCTACAGCGGCTGCAGGATATATGGTGCCATTATGATCCGGATCATTCACGAGTTCCGCGATACAGTATTTGCAAGAATTGTTTCTTGGAAGATGTCAGAGCTAGAGACGGTGAGGGACAATGGATATCAAAGGGTAGATTAGCTACCAATTATGTCCACATTGAGTGCACAGTACTCCATGTAAACTGGGATCGAGAGGCTTTTTCACCCTATTGCTGGAATAGTGCTAATAGTTTTCTCCTGTTTCGATAAACCATCAATGTAAGAATTCCATTCCTATGGAATAATAACCACTAAAATTCTGTCCGTGCCGTTAATGTTCTTCCGAGCAGCATTTTGTCTAGCCTACATATTCATATAATTTAAATTGACCAGTAAAAATAGGATCTTAAGTTTATGCCTTTTAATAATTTGGATATATTCCAAAGTTAAATTATTAGGTTGGTGCAAAAATAATGTCGTAATAATGTCGTTTTTTGACGTTAAAAATATGTCAAAAAACGACATTATTACGTCATTATTTTTGCAGCAACCTAATAATTCACCGTTTGATTAACCACAAAAATATCTCAATATTGATCCTGCAGAAATCTGCAACATTTTTAATTAGAATAATAGTCTGAATTTCTGTGATCATGTGTTATTATTTACACTATTTTCATACTATTCGGACTATTGCCCTCATTTCTGTTGTTGTTATAACAACATTCGAACGCTGTGTCCTCTAGCCTTCATCAGGCATACATCGTCAAGTGCAACCTACAGTGAATTATGAACGAAATTATTTATTTAATCTACAGGTCTCGAGATGATATAAGCATGAAACGAGGGCAGTCTAACAAAGATGAGGACATTAGTCTGAATGAAAAATATAGAATGAAATTTTACACAGGAAACTCAGGTTTTTTTTTGTTTTTTTTGTTTTTTTTTGGTTTTGTTTTTTTGTTTTTTTTACATAATAGCAAGTCTATGCCAACAAAATCGCCTGTCGACAGCAGATGAGGAATATAATATAGACACTTTATGTATACGTATATAATTAGACGCAGACTACGTGAAAGGATTTGGACAGGCCACAAAGAAAAAAAGGTTTTAAATAAAGAGCAACGAGGAAAAAAATGATCCGAATGTAGAGAGGAAGTGAAAAGAAAATATCTAACGGGTCCAATCAAGAACAGTGAAACGAGATCTACACGAATTACCGGAGCAGAA
This sequence comes from Acanthosepion lycidas, assembly GCA_963932145.1. Taxonomy (NCBI): domain Eukaryota; kingdom Metazoa; phylum Mollusca; class Cephalopoda; order Sepiida; family Sepiidae; genus Acanthosepion; species Acanthosepion lycidas. Next base: position 51,852,748 of record OZ010595.1, on the reverse strand, counting down.
ATGCTTGAATAACAATATTTTCATGGCAGACGTTGCTACGCATTGTTATGATTCATTGAGCAATAATTTCGCTTTGGTGTCATAATAAAAATTAATCTCCCTAGATTGGTGATCTGAGTTTTGTGGGAAAAGTGTCGAAAGATTACAATTCAGATTCTGGTATATCCCTGTTATCCATATGCCATTGTTGGTTGATTTCCCGGCATATCAACACATCTATGGATTATTGAATGTCTTAATCTAAATATTTCGAACAAAATTTTATCGCTTCAACTAAATACAGTGTAACCCGGATATAAGAGACCCGGATATAAGAGAGAGTTTCTTTGGTCCCAAATTTGAGCCATACTTACCTAAACAAAATAAACCAAACCCGGATATAAGAGAAACCCTGATATAAGAGACCTCTTCTCCGGTCCCGACAACTCTCTTATATCCGGGTTACACTGTATATTTTCCGTGATGTCAACGAACTCTCGTTGCCACTTTTATAATGTCAATGAATACGCGTTGTCACTTTCGTAATGCTCGTTGTAGTAGAGACTTTGTAATCGCTGATACAACTATAGTAACGCCGTTGAACGATACTGGTGTCAGACGCCATCGAATATCACTCGCACTAATAGTACTTGTTCGATGATACTCGCTCGACAAATAAACCGTATAGTGATCCGAATATAGAAATAGTATAGTGAATTGTATAGAGTATAACAGTCCGTTTAGTAATAGAGGATAGAGTAGAAATAGCGATCAATTAGACGTCACGCTACCTTCAATATATGCGTTTCATTTATGGTCACGTGGTATACTTAATTCACTAATGGGATCGCCTGTGTTTGCTCACTGGCGATCTATGTTCAAACTCAAGTGTTGGCAGCGACATTTTATTCCGATATAACATATTTTGAATTCGGTCGTATGCCTTCGACTGTAGATGATATGTATTGCTGGTCATCTTGCTTTAAAAATGTATTGTTGGCCATTTTGCAGATAAGATATTAAGAATATCCTATCACATTTTCCCTATCTGTACATCTGATTTCTTTTAATGTAATCTGTTAATGAACTGGAAGAAATGGAGACATTAACTTTTAAATAAAAGCAATATACTGGATGGCTAGACTGGATATAAATTTATCCAATACAGAACTGGAAGCCTTTAGCTCTGGTCTGAAAGAGCCTCTACTAAAATGAAGTGAGTAAAACACTGTCTTTCGTTGATTCAAACTGATGCAGCGTTAAGTTACCTACTAATTGATTGCCAGTCCTGCAGTAATGTCTAGAGACGACATGAACACCTCACTCTAATCATACATAACCATTATCTATCTCTACATCCATCTGGCAAGATAGAGGAAAGCAGAGAAAATGATCTGCCTAATGACCTTCACCAAATCATTAAGAAAACATGGATTAAGAAAGATAGGAAAAATCGAAGGGTATCATGGTCTCCTGAAGGTAGGCGACACATAGAAGAAGACGAATTCATTCACAAACAACCTCTTGTAATTATTCAATATGTTTTAATTTTAGAATATTGTTAAAGTTCAGTTATGTGTGATACACGCTTAGGCGATCATGTAACTTTCGATACATGACTGACGAGGCAGATTTTTTTTTTTTTTTTTCCCGCAGCGAGTTGCCTTTTCTTTCTGAAGTCGACCAGTTGCCACCTAAGGTCTGTTCTGCTGGTTGGAAGAGAAGAGGATATAAGCGAATATAATGGATTCGACTGGAATTGGAACACGGCTCTCCGACCCCTCAATCCGAAACTCTACCCATTACACTACCGTGCCTATTATTATTAACGTTACTGTTGCTATTTCATCCCATATCATAAATAACGAAAACTTGTCATGGCATGAATATAAATAATTATAAATTCTCATGGCCTGAACATGCATGTATGATTATTTACCATGCATGTATATATATATATATATATCAATCTTATTTATCAATCTTAGTTTCCTATCTGAATTCATGCCATGACAAGGTATCATTATTTATTTTATTACATTCGGACTATCGACCTCTACTTCGTGATTTTACCACAAAGTTTCGGCATTTATGCCGTCCGCCGCTCATCTGGTGTTTGCCGATTCGGATATCATGCTGGACTTTTCGAAATGACGCATTTCTTTCATCTATGGGTGGAAATTTTTCTCTATTCGTTGCCCATGTCTAGAGATATCTCGTCTCACTTTTTTTTTTTTTTTTTTTTTTTTTTTTTTTTAGTACCGATCAGTTATTGTATCGTCCTGGGTATGGCGAGAAACTGAATCCAGCAGCAAGGGGATGTTTTGAGGATCATTGAACCACTTCTTAATTGCTCGTGTTTTCCAGGACTACCCTGACCCGGGGTGGTAGCACCAGTCAGATTCTCGGCTACGGCCAAATAGTGAGTTCTCAATCTGCTGTCAAAACACTATGTATGTATAAAAATAGATTTTAAGAATAAAAATACCTGCCATATTTTTTTTCAAATAGTACCAGCAGACAATTTTAGAAAAATAAATCAGCAATACATTTGACTCTCGATAAAAATGTCAATGAAACCTGATCTACAAACTGATTTCTTTCAAAGAATATATATACTATTTATGCGAACCTATCCTAAAAATGTTGTCAGCATTAAATAACCAATTTGAAGTTGATATACTATAAAATAAAATAAACGAATCAGTTATTGTATACGATGTTTCCATTGAACATAATACTGCACTATCCAGCCTATGGATTGAATTCAAAAATACGATATTACCAAATTCAGGAATGAATGCTTGATTCACAATATCAGAGAGCAGTTGTTTCCAAACTTTCTTTTCTCTGGGTCGCATTTTTGGAATAAAAATTTGATCGCGCCACAACAAATTTTATGTGATAAAAATACACTTAAAAAAAAAAAATCAAATAAAAAGACAGACGGAGGCTTAATAGAAAATAACCACTGATTGGAAGTCAGAACATTTTCATTGATAACTCTCTCCTCCAATTTGCACAGCCTAGTTACAATATTCTTAATACTGGATATAATGCAAAATATGACAATGAAAAAATCAGCCAATAATTATTTATAACTATTCATAGTGGGACTCATGCATGCAATTACAAGTAAACCATAATAATATTTTAAATTTTCAAATCATATTTTTTCTGCATACTAATTTTTAAAAACTATTTCTAAATCTTTGATTGTCTTTCAATCATTCCGCCTCACCTGCTATCCTCTTCCTTCGTAGCTATGAGGCGCGACGCACCATTTAGGATCAACTGGCCTAGAGGATTAAGGAATTGGTTTTTGATTTGTATGATATAAGTTCAATCCTAGAACTGGGTAGTGCTGACTTAGACACAGTAGGGACAAAGTTATAAGTAACTGAGTAATACTATAGAACTATACTGGATATCCTTACACAGGGACAGCAGAACTAAAGCAATCTATACTGGTAGATTTAAAAGGATTTAACAGGAGCAGATATGCTTTCATATCGTCCGGTTCACACTCCTCCCCGGTTATTGAGCAGGAGTAGAGATTTATAGCTTGTTTAGCATTGCGTTTACGGTTTCTTTTAAATTCTACTTCAACTCTATACTTCTACCTAAACTCTGAAATTTATTATTTAATTCTTGGGTTTCCTTCTAAAGTACTTTTTTCTTTCTCTTTTGCTTTCAGTAGACCCTTGCGTCTTCGTGGCGTTATCGTCTTATTTGGGGTGAATTGATTAAAAACAAAAATTCTTCAGTTCAAAATCCCTCACATGCATCAGATGAAGGCCTTAACAGAACTGTCAAAACTAGGTGATAATAACAACAAAGATGAGGAAAATAGTCCGAATGTAAATAGTGTAAATATCATTCAATCTCACAAAGAAATGGATGTACACAACAAAGTCAATTTTAGAGTTTCTTTCAACCTTAACCCATGCGGTAAATAAATAAATGAAATGCTAGCCAAAGAAAACTAATTAATTTGCCTGAATAATATTTACGTCTTAATCTTGTGTTAATATTTAACTGGTTGCTCCTTAAAAATATCCTCTTGAGGATATATATATATATATATATATATATATATATATATATATATATATATATATATATATATATATATAGTGATTTTCTAAGCGTAGCTTAGATGTGACACAAGGCCAAAAGGATGGACACCCAGTGAGGATCGAACTGTCTTTTCAGTCGTAATTGTTCTAGCAAGACAATCTTGATAATCATTACACCAGCATGAGGTGTCCAATGATTTTCAAAGCATAGCTTAGATGTGGCCCAAGGCCGAAAATATGGGGCACCCAGTGAGGATCGAACTGACTACTCAGTCGTAATTGTTCTAGCAAGACAAGGTTACTAACGATTACA
>OZ010595.1:51833377-51843377 GCA_963932145.1 Acanthosepion lycidas | reverse complement strand
GCGTCCTGAAAGCCCTTTATATACAAACTGATATCTGAATTGTCAACATAATTTTCTTTTAATGATTCGCACTTCCAAAATGCATTAAGTAAAGATATAATGTAAGTTTTTTTATAATTGCTCTCAGAATAAAACACGTTCCATCTGTCGGCGTTTTTAATTTAATTTTAAAATCACCTCGCAAAAGACATCAAGTGTGGATGAGTCAGGCAAAAATCGTTAGGCAAAAAAAAATTATTATGACCATGGATAAAAATAACTCCCTGAAAATTCGCCTGTTAAAAGTGTTATAGCTATAAAACCAGACGTACATCGTAGAAATCCCTCGATTTTGTTTACTATTGTTCCCCTAATATAAAGGCACAAGAGCCACTCAAGATAGGCTGCTGTGATGGGAGGAAAGACCAAGTACATATTATGAGGAGATATAAGATAGATAACGGTTGACTCTCGTTATAAAGAGGTTAAAATCGTAGTTATCAGTAATGCATTCTCTCGGGAGTCTGTTCCGCAATGCAACAGTTCTCGGTAATAATTCATATAAATAGAACTTCCTCATTACGAATGGTATATGAAAGGAATGAAAATCAGTGGGCTATGTACGTAGCCTGGTGTGACCGAGTTGTGAAGATCTGGCCTGAATCGTTCGAATATTTTCTATTAAAGTAGCAAGTAGGGTGAGTCTACGAATGCTCCTCCTCTGATAAAATGGTTGTAGAATGGAAAACAAGGTATAAATGAATGTAAAGCGAGATCAAACTTTCACCTGGTGTTCTTTTTTCTCTTTCTTTCTTGTTTCTAGTATTGACTCACTTCAGCAGACGTCTGTCTTTTGAGATGAAAAGAATAGATTAAAAAAAAAAGGATAATAAATATTTACTACTAATTAAGTAACATTCTCTTTCACGTAACGTGTTTATAGCTATTTGCAAGCATTGGATAAATATATTTAAATTTCTGCTTACGGCCCCATCACGTTGAAGTACTAGTTCCCGTACAATCACTGAAGTTAAGTTAAAGTCGTACCTGGTCAGTATCTACACAGTTGAGCGTTTGGACTGGTAGGTTGTGTTTGATTAGCTGTATATCAACATCTATATGGGTTATTTAATGCCGAAACCTAAATATATGGAACACAGTTTTACGGCTTCAACTAAACATATTTTAACGACATCATATGCTTTCAATTAGAGATAAAATGTATTGATGATCATTTTGCATTAAAATATGTTGGATATTTAATATTACTATGGGAACTTACCTATAACGATAATGGACTCTTCTTGACACTATAAATACTGCGCCTCTCAAGAGGTATAATGAATGAATGGTGTAACGAGCACCAGGTCATGACTGTTGAACTCTCTACTTTGGCAGAGAGGAACCCGAACGAAGCAAGGTTTCGTCCAAAGAGGTAGACAGGCCCTGAACCCGTCTAGGCGGGTTCAAAGGGTATATTTTTGGCTGAGCCTACAGGCTCGGGAAACCCACATTGAACTCGGCCTTGTACCACATGCAACCCTCATGGGGTGTGGGCTATATACCGAATGAATGATGTAACGAGCACCAGGTCATGACTGTTGAGCTCTCTGCTTTGGCAAAGAGGAACCCGAACGAAGCTTTGCGAAGGGCAAGGTTTCGTCCAAAGAGGTAGACAGGCCCTGAACCCGTCCAGGCGGGTTCAAAGGGTATATTTTTGGCTGAGCCTACGGGCTCGGGAAACCCACATTAAACTCGGCCTTGTGCCACATGCAACCGTCGTGGGGGTGGCTAGATACCGAATGAATGGTGTAACGAGCACCAGGTCATGACTGTTGAACTCTCTGCTTTGGCTGAGAGGAACCCGGACGAAGCTTTGCCGAAGGCAAGGTATCGTCCGGGGAGGTAGACAGGCTCTGAACCCGTCTAGCCGGGTTCAAAGGGTATATTTTTGGCCGAGCCTACAGGCTCTGAGAAACCCATTTTAATCTTGGCCTCGTGCCATATATATTCCTCGTTGGTGGGATATTAAATGCAATGAATGATGTAACGAGTCGAGACAATATTAGTTCACTCTAAACCAGACGGACAGTCATTACTAACACCTTCAACTTCTTGTACTATATTTCTGTTGTAATATAGCTTTGTTATTCTACTCTTGTGTTCGTGTTGTTATTCCTTGTTTCTAACCTTGGACCATAACTGGGGGGCGAGGATATTGGACCATAACAACTATAAATAGATATTGTATGACACTTTTCTATAAAGGTAATGCTGGTATATTTACTATAAAAATGTATTATACTTTCACGGTGCTTTGTTTTTGTTTGGGATTTCACTATTTGTCCGCAGCTGGTAACTAACAGGTACTACTACATGGGTTCATGGTGGAACTAGGGACAACAACAACTAATGGTTCTAAGACTCCTTAAAACTTCAAAGCTCCCGATTAAATAACTTGCTGTTGAATGTGGTTTATATTGAATATTTTTTTTAGATTTAATCCGTTTCATATGATATGTCGTCACTTTATCGTTAGGAATTCAGAGCAGATGATAGATCGAGAAAGGCTAAGGAGTGAGTTTAAAAGCAGTAATTCAGGTTTGCTTAACTGGAGATCTACTGAGACTGAACAGTTAGCACGCCAGATTAAATAGTGGTTCCGTATAGGATACAGGTTCTGTTCCTGTCGGAGAACACATATTTACTACGAAATTTCTGTAACATTCAGGCCGGTAAATGTAATTGATACTGCTTATATAAATGAACATAGCATTAACTCAAATAAGTGTATCCATGAAAAATAACGTATAAACAGAAAAAGTCCCTATCTATCTATCTATCTATATATATATATATATATATATATATATATATATATATATATATATATATATATATATGGGGGGTGTATAAGTGGACATTTAAGTCAGTTTGCCATCTGCGTCAGTCGTCAAGCTTTTCAACATGAAAGAGAATTCGGCCTCTGTTTTGTCTTCAGTGTTTGTGGGTGTGTATAAGTGGACATTTAAGTCATTTAGCCATCGGCGTCAGTCCTCAGGCTTTTAAACATGAAAGAGAATTATGTCCCTCTCTTTTGTCTTCAATGCTCACTTTTATGCGCACGCTATCCCTGATATTGCGCAAATATACTGTTGAGGCCTTGTTAGGGCCAGAAATGAAGACACAAGAGAGGCATTGAATTAACCAAATATATTAACAGAAACAGTAATACAAACATATACAAATGAGTGTGTTAAGGCAATAATGTTCGGTTCTACTGTAAGAGCTTACTGCTGGAAACTTTCCTCTCCAAAAGGCAGTACCTGCTCCTATTTATAGTTAGGGGAGTAAATTACCATAATATATACCATAACTTAAAATTATATTTTTATCATATATATGCATGTCTAGGAATTGTTAATTGAGTCCCAGTTCACTTTAGATTTTATTATGTCCATGTAGACGCAAATAAAATTGGTAAAGCATTTATTGATTAAGTAGTAAGACTTGTATCACTAAACCATTAGCATCACCTTAAAATCATTCGTGAACTCTAAAAGAGAAAATATTTTATGGCTTTAAATAATCTGCAGAGTGGTAATAAGACATAGAAAACAAATCAATATTAAAATTTAGTGTTAACGGCTTTGAATGAGAAATGCGTTAATCTGACTTTAAATTCGAGTCGAGTTCTTTGGAATGACTTACGCGCAAAGACACTTAGAAATGATATGAATCCATTCATTACCCCCCATCTATGGGTTAAGAACAGTACAGACTTGATGTTATAGCTTTTGTTGGTAATCTATATAGGAAATAAAACTCTCAATTCATTGTAGCCTCGAAAGATTTGGACTCCATCGGGCTGGCTTTCCCAAGACCCACACTATTGACACTTCGCCTGCAGAACATTGAAGATGGTTCTACGTTTTCTTTTGTTACACTTGTGCGACTTCAATTCTTTAATATGTTCTATAAAACTAGCGCCAGAGTCGCGAGAGGCATTTTAAAATTAGAATTTTTTGCCTTCGATATATAGATATATGTATATATCGTTTTCACATGAATTTCTCTGCCGGCTTAAATTTTGCAGTTCACAACGTGGGCAACCTAAAAACCATACATTCTGTTAAAGTTAAGTCATTTTCTCTTAAAGTGAATAGTCTTTTTCATACTTTCATTTGGTACTTTGCCTTAGATTTCTTTCCACAGAATCGGCATTTGATTTCACACCACTCTACAGAGGGGCCAAACTTACGTTTTCCATCCAACTAATATATATATATTTACCAGTGTATCATCCTCTAACTATGTAATGTCTCAAGTCTCTGAAACATTCAACATAATGGATTTTCTTTTCTGTGAGACAAGGTTTAGTTGATATAAGATAATCTTATTCCCGTAAAGTCGTGGTTTTAAGAAGTGAGTCACGTAGAACAGAGATACCAGCTAATTGACGAACTTAACGGCTACATTAAGGAAGATTGATGGTTACGAGTTCTGTAATTTCGCAGGAAGGACAACTTATAAGGAATGATGGAATAATATTCAACATACAACCATTTATTTTACATGAAGATTAACAAATGCGATGCAGGAAATACGGCTGAAAACTAAACTGATATTTTTAAATAAAAAACGGACAGTGTCTTTGGATTATTCTAATAAAATCATCTTTAGAAAATTTTGTCAAAAATATATACAGACATGCGTATATAGAAGAAGAAGAAAATAAAAACTTTCTTGCCTCCCCTGACGTTTAAAGCGTGAAATCTAAACCGTACAGTACTAAAACTTTGCATTTTCATTTCACAGTTAAAAAAATAATTTTCAAATGAACACAACAATTTTATCTTAGAAAAAATAAAGACAATATACTGATGATGATATTGTTCTAATGTCGAAGGTACTCGGAATAAATGAATATGTATCAACATGATAATTTTTTCTCTTCCTTTAATACGGATACCAAAATTATTGTCCGTGAATATGAGAGGATCCTATTGAAAATAAGTAGACAAAAGCTAAATTATTCAGTGAGACGTATCTTATATATATATATATATATATATATATATATAGAGAGAGAGAGAGAGAGAGAGAGAGAGAGAAAGAGAGAGAGAGAGAAAATGCTATAGAATTTCTAAGGAAAAATGATGCATTTTTATTTATTAATACGACAGATTGTTTTATTTCTTGAAACGATATTTTAGTGGATACTCGTATTTGAGTAGACGCTCCTTTATTTATTAAATAGTATAATTATATATTTCCATCAACCGCCCTGGATACTCGAGGAATTTTATTAGAAACAAAGATGCACTCTCTGGAGAACATATATTCACTAAGATTTAAAAGTTAAGCAAAGTATGAAGAAACGGGAAAATTTCGTTGCACTGAACTGCTACCTAATTACATTCTTCGCATATGAGGATTGAAGAGCAGACATTTGCATCACTGATAAAGAAGAAAACAAAAAAGTAGTTCTACAGAAGGATGCTTAGAATACCATCTACTGAATATGCAACGCCAAAATTGTAGAGAAAATGGAAACTAAAAGATAATTATGCTTATCGTCACAAAGAGAGCGCTGAAATTTCGAGACCACATAATGCGCAAAGAAGGCTTGGAAAATTTAACACTCACAGGATATGCTGAAGGAAAGAGGAGATAGAGGAAAAAAGCGTATAATATTCCTAACGATCTTGTGTAAATGACTGGCGTAACTGAGTTTAGAGAGAACAAAAATACAAACTTTACTAAGCGTCCCAAAGGACAGGGAAACTTGGAGAGCCATGATCGCTCATTTCCTGAAGGGTGGAAGCACATATTTTCCTTCAAGAAGTCAAAGTAATTGATGCCTATTATCACGCAGGATAATACATCTATCAGAGATATGTGGATGGTTGTTGAGGTTACATAGGTTAATATTTTTTTCAACTCATGGTGCATTGATCGCTAGCCAGTTTGCCTCATTTTGCTGCAGTAGAGGCTGTCTAGTGCGATATTTGGTATCTATCACATAACTTTTATCGCCTCTCTGTAGTATCGGCTTTAGGAACGTGTATATAACTAGAAGGTGAGGTATCATGAAAGTTTAATAATGAAATAGTCTCATTTTACGTTACACTGTTTTCGTTGTTGACACGGACATCGTGAACGATTTACCCTGCTTGAAAGCAAGTCAGCCTTCTAAAGCAATGTTCAGGCGTAGGCAAGACGGCAAACGGTCGCTTCTTCAAGGAAACTTCAGGTTTTCTACGACCAGCCTGTTTCACAGTAGCCTGTAGCATTCCATGATTCCAAAGAACAATATTTGCCTAAGGTCAGGTTGAATATAAGGATTTGTCACTATGGGCTGTCGCAGGAAATACCATAAGCCATTTTGATTCGACAGGTGTGCGTAGGAAAATAAAACACTCCATCCATATGCAGGCACACACGAGCACATTGTCATGAAAATTTACACAGCCATATTTATAAGTTGTTTGATATGACCTACTAATTCTAAAGTGCGCTGTGGAATTCTATATCGGAGATAAAAGTAATCCCGATGAATATATTTGTTCTCCATATTTATCAATATAAATATATACATATATATATATATATATATATATATAGCAATTTGATTATAAGAGGGAACAGCTCTGAAACAGGTTTTTCTAACAATCATAAACTACTGGCGGGGACATTCAGTGAATTTGAATGGAACATTTTAATGATCACCAGCACTTCAAAACGAATTGGTTATATATATATATATATATATATATATATATATATATATATATATATATATATATATGTATATATGTGTGTGTGTATGCATGTACATATTATTATTATTATTTTTATTTTTATTTTTATAGGTTATAATAAAAGGCATTGTACATCGTTACCCAAAAACTTTCAAAAAAATGATTTTATCACAAGTTATCTACCATCGGATAATGAAGTACAATTTTAGTTTTGAAACGCGAAAGCTTTTGTTTGACGATGTAAAATGTTTTTTATTAAAACCATTAGAATAAAAATATTATAATATTTTATTCTACTTTGTATTTTTTTAAAAAAAGTAAATGCTACTTTGTGGAATTTTACCCCTCTATTCACACACACACACACACACACACAAACATATATATATATATATATATGACGATTGCGCCTAGCATAAAACAGCCTGTCGCCTCCGAGGGTTGACTTAAAAGTTCACTCTTATATTTATATTTACATACGCTCTATCTCTGATAAATATAGCACACCTTAAAACTATTATGTTGGTGCAAAAATAATGACGTAATAATGTCGTTTTTTGACGTTAAAAATACGTCAGAAAACGACATTATAACGGCATTATTTTTGCACCAACCTAATATATTTCTTCATATATACATATATATATATATATATATATATATATATATGTGAAGAAAAATATATTTAACATTATCAATTGAACATGACAAAGATAATGTAAATTATATTTTATGAATATGCCCTGAAGATGGTTTATTAAACCGAAACGTCCGACGTTGACATATTAACATTAAAACAGCATAATTGCATATAAGGATTTTTGTTTGTTTTTTTCCGTATATTTTTCTTCATACTGTCGGATCTATATCCATATATTTGCTTACATATAATATTATATATATATATATATATATATATATATATATATATATATATATATATATATATATATATATATATATGTATGTATATATATAGAGAGAGAGAGACAGAGACAGAGACAGAGAGAGAGTGAGACAGAGAGAAAGAGACAAGGACAGAAATAAAGTGATAGATATTAGATTGGTGCAAAAATAATGTCTTTTTTCTTTTGCAGTTGAACGTCAAAAGAATATATTATTTCTGCACCAACCTAATAGATAGATAGATAGATAGATAGATAGATAGATAGATAGATAGATAGATAGATAGATAGAAAAGTGGCCAATAAGTTTAACATCGCACGGTGAAAATCTGTTTCGTGTTTGAACTCAGCCGCGATAACCTGAAGATTACGTTCAAGCATGAAACAGTCCACACTCGGTGTTGACCTCAGCGTCCACGCAAATATTTATATTTACAAACACTCTATTAATGATAATTAATACTTTACTCATAAACATAACATACGATGAAACTATATTTTTGCACACATATATATCTATATGATTACATTTATATAGATGTTTATAACCTGTTTTTTCCTTTAATTGTTAATAAATATTATTAAGCTCTACACTGTATTGATCACGTTTTAAAATATTAAGTTTGGGCATTGGAACTAACCTACCTTACACTTGGATATAAATATATATATTTAAAGAGGTTTTTAGAGCCAAACCAAGAGAGATAGTTTTTAAGACAGGGAACATTGTTTATTTCAAAAATAAGATACAATAGTATCCGATCAAATAGGATTCTGACGTTAGGTATCTTACTTCCGACTCATCTTCAGAAACTGATATCGTCGGTATAAAACTAAATTGGCGAAAAGAAAAATGTTTTCAAGACCCAATATGCATATCTATCTATCTATCTATCTATCTATCTATCTATATATATATATATATATATATATATATATATATATATATATATGTATGTATGTGTGTGTGTGTGTTAATCAGTGTTAGAGAATATGAAAAAATGCACTATTAAGGAGAAAGAATAATAAAAAAAATAAGATTTAAGAAGATAACGATTGACTGGGAAGGGGGAAGCTGGAAGAGGATACCACAAGCGAGTAGTGCGAGAAAAGTAACTGTTAGCATACAAATTACATTTAGTAGTTTCAACAGTAAAATGATGAGACCTTTCTGCCTGTGTAGTTCTGCGCTTAAATAAGTAATAACACAAATATAAGTCTTTTCATAAAATACTGCTTTTCAATAAGAATATACGTCAGAAAATAAATGACTATTAACCTACAGAAGTGATGAAATGTTCTTAATGTTCAATCCTAGTATGAATTTTTCCTTGATGAACTTCCGTTTTAAGGATTCCGATTTTTAAATGAACGTATTTACATATATATTTTTATGCACACTCAAAATATATAATAAGGATACTAAGGATACTTGTTCGTGAATATGAGATGACCCTGTTGAAAATAAGTAGAAAAAAAACTTGTCTAAATGATTCAATGACGCATATGAAAATGATGTATATATTTTACATATCAAAAACAATTTTCAGAAAATCTATGCCTAAGTGGGACAGATTTTTCCTATAGCCTATAGCGGATTTTGTCATTTAGGATTTCATCGGAGTAAAATGACGTTTACGTTGATGTGGATACACATGCGCCTGAAGGAAAGTAGACGCCGAAACACAAAATTTACTTCATGATATTTTTTTTAATATGTGATTTTTGTATATAGTTTAACCGATTTCATTTTGTTACTTTTTTTTCTTTTTCTATGTGAATTGATTATTTTTGTTATTAAGCATCCACATTGTGGCAATAAAAGTTCTGGAAAGAAGGGGTTGAATATCGTATGAAGCTGAACGTAGATTCATTGTGAATCAATGCAGTGTTTAAAGTTCTTTCTATACATTTTCGTCTTAGTAAATTGCTTTCTCGAGAAAAAATCGTCGTCAAGAATTAGATGGATTATCAATGTACACATCGGCTGTTCTGTGATAGATCAAAATATCTGGGCGTTCTGCCGAAGATCAAAATGTTGTGTCTCAAGCTTTTGGATTTGAAGCGTAAAATTAAGCATTTAAGTCCTGTCCCAGAAGCCAGTCTCCCTCGAGCAACACCTTTCCGTCAGGCTATTCTTCGATGCCTTTCTTCAAAAGGGAAAGTACCGAGTAGGCGGGACTATTTTGGTCTCTGGGCTTAGGTGCGTGTGGGCCCCTCATTAAACTCTGCCTTGTGTAACGTTCCGTACAGGTGACCGTTCGGATAGATATCATCATTTCCTTGCATTATCTATTTAGATCAGTGTAGTATCCGTGATATATGTGGAATATGTCGGTTAACGGATCTGGG
>OZ010595.1:51715877-51828377 GCA_963932145.1 Acanthosepion lycidas | reverse complement strand
TGGTCCGGTGTCCCTGCTATTTTCCTGAACCTTCTTGATAAGATCCAATGATCGGCTTCAGTCACTTGCCCAACGCCATCAGGTTGCCTCGCTGTGTCTCCTTTATAAATATATTCATGATAATTGTTCAGATAGATTCTTTTCTATGTTACCTAGACTTTATGAATGTAAGCGTAATACTAGAATAGCGGTAAGATCTCATATATTTACAGATGACGTGACTAGATATAGGCGTAATTTTTATGGTAACAGTTACTTATCTCGATCTTCTCATTTGTAGAAATTCTTCCCGGCTCCTTGCTTTCTAATCTACTTTCATTTCCAAAACTTTAGATGCAATGTCACTTGCTATCTAATCTCCTCCGAATTGCCCTTTTTATCTTTCTATTCACTACTAATGTTTCTGTTCCCTTTCCCCTCCTCCCTGTAACACCTTCCTACTAGTTGTTGTAATGCTTGGGGTGATGTATGTACGTATGCATGTATAGCTGGTTACTTGTATTCGACGATACCCGTGGGCGGCTAAGCAATCCATGTTGCAGACGCTTGCTCAAGTGTATTTGTGATTATTCAAAAGCCACAGAGCCCGCCTGTGGCTTATACTGCAACTATGCTGAGCAGTCTTTAGTTATAGTTTCTGGGAAAGCCTGTTATCCAGAATGATCAACAATCTGAACAAGGCCAGCACACTCAAATCCGCGGGACTTCGTGCTAGCTATTGATGGGCCTAAAGTTTCCATTCTACCTAATTTCACTCACAACGCTTGGGTCAACCGGTGGTATGGTTTCCAGGTATTTTCCAAAGGTGACGCACGCTGAGATGGACTCCTCCAGTCCGATATCATCAGGAAATCAGGAAGGTAACTTCCTAACAAATCGACAATGGTGAGATTCGAACCCGGGTCTCACGGTCAGAATCTGAACATTCTAACCACTTATATATATATATATATATATATATATATATATATATATATATATATATATATATATATATATATATATATATATATATATATATATATATATATCCTGTGTGAAGTTATTAAGCTAATCTTATAATCTTCAAATTTGGTTTAACAAAGAATTTTCAAATTGTAAACAATAGATTAAGATTGTCAAAACAGAGCCCGAGTTAAAATTATAGGTAATAGCATTGTTTTATTGAAGATATTTGATGTATTCTAAAAAAATGCTGACTGAAGTTATTAAGCAAAACCAAACAATCACATTTACCTTCAATGAGACGGTAATAAAAATCATCAAAAATTGATCAACATCTATAATAGCATAATTAACAAATACATATAAGTCATTGAATCATTTACATTTTAATTAGGTATGTTCATGAGATCGATAAAAAAATAGATGAAAATAATTTTTTATCGTCTAAATTTTAATGTTATTATCAAGAAGAAAGATCAAAGTATTTTTTGAATATTTTTTTACATTTTTTATATCTATTTTTGCAAGATTTGCAAAAGTAATGTGTGTCATAAGAAAAAAAATGCACAAAAATTCACGATGTTATTTTTACTAGAGTTCCGGTGATGACGTGAAACAATGCTTTTCAATCGAAAGTTAGAGTGTTGTAATAAAGACAGAAAAACTTTAAAAAATAATTCAAAATTACTTTGTTCTTTCCTCTTAATAGTAACATAAACATTTTGGCGATAAAATTTTGTTTTCGTCAAGTTTGACGTCTTTTTCATCAGACTATGCGCTTTTTTTAGCGATCTCATGGAGATAACTAATTTTAATATAGTTACCATTCTTAATAACAGCTATTATACATTTATTTTGTTATTTTGTTTCACTTCAGCATGTTACATTTCTGTAGTTTTAATTGTTGCCCATCGGTCTGCTTTGCTGTTGTATTGTTTGCCACTTTCATACAATTTCATCTTCAAAATTGACCATAGATTTTCGATCGGATTCACTTGATGTTAGCCATTCCATTATATTCTCACCTGTAAATCTTTTATGCCCAAATAATTCAGGAGTAAGCTTAAATATATGACAAGGTGCATTGTCGTGTTCGCACTGTTTAGTTTAACTGCTTCTTAAACTTTGAATGGACCAATATTGGTTCGGTCAACAATTCCAGCCCATATCATAACACTAATGCTTTCTTGTTGCTTTCTTTTAGCCACGTCTGAAATTAATAAAATTTATCCTATTACCCATTCGTCACGTCCATCAAATACCATTCGAGATTCGTCCGTGAAGATTACTTTAGAAAAGTCAATTTTCATGTTTCTTGGTCCAATTTTCATGTTTTAAAATATTTGTTTTAGTGAGATGTGGTTTGCCTATGGTATTTCTTTTACAGTCCCCAACTCACAAAGTATTCTACATCATTTGTCTTTGACTCTCGCGATTCTAGCCTTTTCAAAGATTTGAGCGCCGGATAAAAAGCGATTGTTTCGCTATAACTCGCTTTAGTTTACGTTCATCTCGTGGAACCCAGTTCTTAAAGACTCACCTGTTTCTTCGTGTTATCAACTTACTTTTCAACAACCTTCTTTATCATTCAAGGATCTCTGTAAAACTCCTTTGATATTCCCATTGTAACCATTCCCTCAGTCAATAACTTTGTTATTTCCCGTTTTTAAGCAGCTATTAGTTCCTTCTCTTTACCCAGGTTTCGACATATATTATGGACAAAAAAAAAAAGAAGATTTTTATTCGATTGCAGAGGACTTAAACTAATATTAGTTTAAACTGCATAATAACTTCAGTCTGACCATTATCGTAAATTCCAAATCTCTCAAACGCTAACCATTAAAAATGCCAGAAAATTTAGTGGATGGAAATGGACGAATTTAAATTTCACAAATATTGGTTTAGAACGCTTTGAATTATTGAGGTTTATTTGATTTGCATAGTAACTTCAGAAAAACTCTATACAGACACATGTATTTATATATATATATATATATATATATATATATATATATATATATATATGTGTGTGTGTGTGTGTGTGTGTGTGTGTGTGCGTGTTTGAGTGTGTGTGTGCTGAAATATTACAACGGTCAATTTCAATTTATGTCAGACGTTTTGCACGTGTATGAAATGCATATTCTCACGAAATAGTGAAGAACAAATTCAGAAGGTCCTCGGGTTACGTCAAACCCGAGGTATGGCGTTTCCTGATTACGCCATCATTTCCAATAATATAATACGTCGTCATGCGGCGCTATAAGAGGAGAACGGTTTTGTGTCTCCATCGGACGTACACCATACTAGGTTGGGCTACATTCGCTGTCTCTCGTTCGTGTCGTTTATTTGGGGAACAATTTGCCCTTCGTTATGTCTCCTAAGCGTAAGGTAGACGTGAGTCCATCTGTAGGGGATTTCCAACCTACGTCGAAAATCAGGTTGCGCCCCGCTTTAGGAACGGATCTCCGGCGTAAGTCAAGGACATCCTGTATATATTTATTTGTGGTAAATTCAAGAAATTTCATAGAAAGTAGGCATAAATTTTGTAGAAAATATATTAAATACTTGTCGGACTCAACAGTAATATCTTTATAAACAGTAATTTGAATTTGCTAACCGGAAGCTTCTCCGTAGCTAAATGGTATAACACGTCAGATCGATGGCGGTTTTCGTATAGGAATACAACTTCGATTCCTGTCGGAGACGCATATTTTCTCCGAAATTTCTCGAATATTCAGACAACTAAATGTAATTGAAACTGTTTCATTTAAAAAAATAAAGTAAGTTGTATCGATAAAAATAACTATATAAATAAAAATATATATATACATTGCTAGTTCAGCAATAAAATGGTGAGACCTAGTTGTCAATCAAGTATCAAAATTATGTTCATGTAATCGAGGGAAGCAGGTCAAATGCTCATCAGAACAGTTGCAATGAAAATATTTGTAGAGAGAGAATGGGAAGTCAAATCAAATTGGTGAGAAAATGACTGAAGCCGAAGTTTCTGATTACGGTCGATTACATTATAAAGCGTTCATTGGATTTTGTCAAGCATCTTGCAATAATTTTTTCCGAGATATAAAGAGTGTTCAATAAGTTGGACCGATTTAAATGTGAAGTTTAAGAGTTTAATGGATGTTTTTTCTTTTTTTTCACATTTAACAACTTAAGTGGAAAGATTAACAATCAAACAAAGTGTTAAAATTATCGAAGCCTATCACGAAAATGGACGTTCAAACAGAAATGCATCTCGCACATTTCACTATTTTTTGATCAACATAATCGACCAATCAAGAATGCAATTGTAAAAGATGTAACGTTGTTGTGGAGAGGTTCAATTCCTGCGCGGGATGACGAAGAGCGGTGTCTGGATTTTCGGCCACATTCTCGTGGCCTGCAGCAATATTTTCAGCTGAACGGCATAAACGAACACGCAATGGCGTTTTCACATCTGCCATCGACCCAGTTTGTTTGAATTTACCAACAATTTTTCCAATTGCACTCTTGAAACTTTAACACGTTGTTTGATTGTTAATCTTTCAAAGGTTGAATTTGCCAAAGATTTAAGTTGTGAAATCTGAAAGGAAAAGAAAAAAATCATTAGACCCTTAAATTTAATTCGAATTTAAAATCGGTCCAAGTTATTGGAACACCCTATATTAATAAAGCAGCATCAATTTAATGAAAATGTGCAGTTTGTTTTGGTATAATATTTTGAAAAGAGACCAATTTCTAGAAATTATATGAAGAAATAAGCTGAAACATTGCTAAGGGGCGATCCTATGTTTTAGCCAATTTCTGATTGTCGAAAATGAAGTAACATTGGCTTGTAATGAGTTGTAAGATTTAATAATTTTATCTATCTCTCCCGAGAATTTGTTTTTTGTTTCTACTAGGTCTATTTAAGAGATTTAAGGATGTTAGCGGGTATCTTAGTGCATACGTATACGGATTCGATATCTAAAGTCGCTAAGAATTTATCTGTCATTATAATCTTTTGTCTTTCTGGATCATTCAATATTACGCTTATATTCTCTCGATTTTATATGAAACAGAGAAACACTCACGTACGTGTACACACACAAAGTAATATATAAATGTATAAAGGCGAAAAAGGCTTATATATATATACATACATATATATATATATATATATATATATATATATATATATATATATATATATATTTATATATATATATGTGTGTCTGTGTGTGTGTGTGTATGTGTGCGTGTGTGATAGAAATTATTAGGAAGATTTGAGATAATCATAATTAAGTAATTCATCGAATCTAGAAAAAACCTCAACAAAATGCAGAAAACACTGGATGGCCATTTCGTCCTGTATTTGGGACTCAAGGTTTCTTCTAGACTCGATGAATTACTTAATTATATATATATATATATATATATATATATATATATATATATATATATATATGGTATAAGATGACAATTGAAAAATTCTTAGTTTTTTGGGCAAGGCCAAAATGAAATTGAAATATTCTTCTTGTGATTATAATGTTTCAAAATACAAATTTAAAAGAGAGAGAGAGAGAGAGAGGGAAAGGAGGGAGGGGGGGCTTCAGCGTAAGCCCCTTTCTGGTTAATGTAAATTTCCTTTATATTAAGATTTTTTTTCCATGTCGACGATATATTTAAATTCCCAGAACAATTCTATGGGGAAAAATAACAAAAAATATTTCGATTTCATTTTTGACTTGAAAAGTCGAATGAAGAAACTCGTCGGAAAAAAAAAAAAAAAAAAAAACTTGAAAATTGCTTAAGAAATGGACGAAAGCGCTTGTGACAATGGACAGTGCAGAGAGTTATTGTACTTCCTCTTTGTCACCAAACGGGAATATGTAAGAAAGATGGAAAATTAAATAATAAAAAAAAATTAACAAAATTATCATGATCCGCCATATTTAATGAAAGATGTGTAAAAATGCGTGGTGCAGTTCAATTTAGATTACAATGAATCCTTGTTTTTTAAAATTATAAATTATAAACCGTATTAGGTGTTCCTTGACTACGCAAGTACTTTCAACTGTACATTCTTTAGGCATGGAAATTATTTTGTTTTTGGTAAAATTCAGGTATCATCCGAGATGAGGCAATATAATGCGAATCGAAATTTTTTTTTTCATATTACTGAAAACGGATACAACATTTTTGAGCGTGCAGTGGCAACGCTAAGGTTGAATTTTTTTGAAAATTTAAGTGAATGCATTTTTTTTTAATAATATGGTAAATTTGACAATTTTTGTTGTAGGAATTTATCAGTCAATGTGCTATAAACTAAATAGTTCAATAAGAAGAGTAATGTCTCAGTTGCTATCCCGAAAATTTACACGTATGATCAGTTGTTTTAAATCAAATATGCGGTGCAGTTCAATTTATGTTACAATTAATCATTCAGACGAAAAGTAAATTAGTAATGTTAATCATATAAAATGGCGAAATCACTTCGCTAGGAAAATTTTAAAGAAGCATTAACATACTAATCACTTGATGAATGTTATGAACCTTGTTTCTTTAAAATTATAAGCGGTATAAGGTCTTTCTTATATACATAGATAATAAAAAGTTAATGGTCAGAGTTGAATTAGACCAGAAAGCAGTAAGTGCTTGATACACATATAAAAAGAAAAAAATTTAACATGTAGAACTTTTATGTATAGAAAATGAGGAAATCTGCCGATTCTGCTATCTTCAGGCGATTTTGGTCAATATTTTTGCATCCTTCTCCTTCTCCACCTCCTCCTTCTCCTCTTCCTCCTCACCTTCTACTACACCTCACGTCGTGCGCTTATTCATAGATCCATTTTTTTTTAATATAGTGATCATAATATATATTTATTTAAAAAAAAAATGAAGCATTAGGAAATCAGTTGAGCGGAATCGGCTGATTTCATTATTTTATTTATATATATATATATATATATATATATATATATAAACATAAAATATTAGGCAGCATATAATTTACATACAAAGAAATAATCACACATAGAATCAATCAGAAATATTAATGCGATTAATGGTGACATCCGTCAATAGAAACATAATATATGCATTAAAATACTGTTAATCCATAGAGTGAAGTGATCCTCGTCGAAACCATTCATGTCTGTAGTTTTCAGTTTATTTGATATTAAAATGCAAGTACTTACGAATAGTCCTCTATTCATCATCAGGCATGTGTTTTTTTTCCTAGAAAAAAACTACTACTAAGACATTACACTACATAATTGAACTATATGCTTAGTTCATGACATATAAACTGAATACACTTGTAAAAATAGAATACGTGGATTTAACAAATCACAAGAAATATTTAAATAAAATTCTCACTTAAAATTTTGAAAAACTTAGCGTTGCATCTTTGCACGTTCCGAAAATTGTTCGTAACCGTCATTAATAGCAGACATTCAAAAAACATCTTTCGGTCGACAAACAAGTATTTCGTCTTCAAGTTTTTGATTTTATAAGGAAAAAAAAACACATGCCTGATGATGAATAGAGAACTATTCGTAAGTAATAGCATTTTAACATCAAATAAACTGAAAACTAATGACATCTATGGTTTCGACGAGGATCACTTCACTCTATGGATTAACAGTATTTTAATGCATATATTATGTTTCTAGTGACGGATGTCACTATTAATGGCATTAATATTTCTGATTGATTCGATGTGTGATTATTTCTTTGTATATATATATATATATATATATATATATATATATATATATATATATATATATACAACATTCAGCGAGTGGTTAGTAGGTTAATGCATTTTTTAAATTTAGTTATCGAATTCAATTCGGCATTTTATCTTCAATATAAGTTAAACTACGCCACATAATTGATATCTATCTATCTATCTATCTATCTATATATATATATATATATATATATATATATATATATATATATATATATGCGTGTCTGTGTGTATGTATATATATATATATATATATATATATATATATATATATATATATGTGTGTGTGTGTATGTATGTATCTATGTATATTAAAAATCTACTAATTAAAACATATGCTTCGTTTGCTACGGAGGAATTACCATGTTTCAAAAGCCTCATGTTTAATTATAGAATTATATTAAAATCCCTAGTATTGTTTCATTTTCAAGCGAATTTCGGGAATTAATTAAATATTTAAATTTAAAGATTTTACTTTCTGTTTTTGAAACATGGCAATTATTGTGTAGCGGTAGAACCATATTTTTAAATTAGTAAATTTATAATATTTATAATTAATAAGAACACCGGTTTATAAATGTTACTGTCCTTTTTAGTTATTTTAATATATATATATATATATATATATATATATATATATATATATATATATATATATATATATATATATATATAGTTCATGAAAAACTAGGTAATCCGTATGGGTAAACCTAAGGAGGCTAAAATCCAGAGAGCTCAATGTAAATCCAGAGCTAATAATTTAAATAAAAACAGACCACTTTAAAGTTTTAAACAAAGTTTTGGAAGTAAATCTGATGATCCGCAGTCCTTTAAAAGGCCTGTGATGAAATAATTTATTACATGGAACCTTACAGTGGCCTGTTTTTATTTATATATATATATATATATATATATATATATATATATATATATATATATATATATATGAATTTTATGAGCATTTATTGGTATATACATATTTATTATCTCTGATACGCATTTATTATGGCGTAACATTACAGGATGTGTATGTGTGAAATAATGATTCCCAACACAAAGCATATACGCACAATATTTCACTCTCATCTGTGTACTTAACCAGAACAATACATAATGATTATCTCAAGAATGTTATTAATATGTGCATGATCGTAAAAATTAGAAAATATTCCTTGCGAAGAAAGAGGTGTCTGACTGTAAATCAAGAAACCCTTTAGATATGATACATAAATGTATATCTTAATAACAGAAACATAATAATTTATTGCTAGGGCAATGCTGATGCAATGCTCCAAGATAAGCGAAAGTTGTTTTATTATCAGATGCTGATAGTCAGACCAGCATCGATAGATTTCTCCCACCTGAGTACATTTCAATTAACTCTTTCCACCGATTGACGCAATTTCATATTAATCATTTGAAGAAATAGACTGATGGCAATAAGATTAATTAATTAGTGAATAGTAGTGTTAATTACTGTATCCTTAATTGCCAATTGCAGAAAACACCTCCGCTAAGTGTATCATTACTGAATCCGCCCCCATCCACCTTGAACGTCTATCATAGCAGATTGCGCACACGAAAAGAGCTGTGGTAAATGATTGGCACGATGCTTCGAGAAAATTCATCGGAGGTAATATCATCATTAGCAACATTATTTTGCACTTTAGAAATATTCAGAATTAATGGTGTTTTACCAATTAAATCCATATATATATATATATATTACGAAATGGACAAAGTCCGACAATTTATTTATTAAATACATTTTTTATGTTTAACGTTCTTTTTATAGATACAAGTATTTAAGTAAATGCTCTGTTTATAATAAACAGTATTAAATAACATTTACCGGCTTGAATGTCCGAGAAATTTTTATAGAAAATATTTGTCTTTTGACAGGATTCGAATCTGCATCATATACGGAACCATCATTTACGCTGACGTGCCTAAGCGATTCGGCCACCAAGGATCGTTCGGTAGTCATCGAATTTACTGCTTATAAACTTCAATCTTCTATGAATCTCGTACATTCATAACTGCTCATGGCGTATCAAATGTAAACAAATGACGTCATACATTAAGAAATGGACAAAGTCCGACAATTTATTTATTAAAGACATTTTTATGTTTAACGTTCTTTTTTATTGTAAACAGAGCATTTTCTTAAATACTTGTATTAATATCTATAAAAAGAACGTTAAACATAAAAATGTCTTTAATATATATATATATATATATATATATATATATATATATATATATATATATATATATACAGGGTAACCCGGATATAAGAGAGTTGTCGGAACCGGAGAAGATGTATCTTATATCCGGGTTTCTCTTATATCCGGGTTTGGTCTATTTTATATATATTAACACAGGCTCTAATTTGGGTCCAGAGAAAATCTCTCTTTTACCCTGGTTTCTCTTATATCGGGGTTACATTGTATATATATATATATTAACTGATTTAAAAATATAATTTCATCGCTACACACGAATTACCAGGTTTCAAAAATATAAACTAAAAACTTCAAATTCAATTATATAATTAAATTAAAAGCATTATTTCTGATTCATCTTCAATCGAATTTACTATATATATATATATATATATATATATATATATATATATATATATATAGTCATCCACAGACAGACTGTTTCACCGCTCATCAGTGTGGCTAGACGCCTCTAGCTAGATTCGAAACCCGACTGTATTGGCGTCAGTTGGGGGATTATACCACTAGGCTATTGGCGAACGGAGGGGTGTAGGTGAAGTTAAGCGTATTTAATTTTAGACAAACACACAGTGACTGATCGTATTCGATTCGATTTACCGAAGTGTCTTGCAGTATTAGCCGTAATAGTCACTGTTTACAAATTCACACTTCCTTCCCAGAGAGCTCAACCGAAATAAATTTTTCAGGAGCATATATATTGTTATCCACAGACAGACTGTTTCACTGTATCACAGCTCATCAGTGTGTCTAGACGCCCGGTTACCTCTAGCTACACTACATAATAATAATAGATTTCATTTTACAAACAGCAATAAAATAATTAATTGTGGAATAATTATTTTCTAACGATTGATTTATTTGTGTAAATTAAATTTACGCCATGATTGTCCACATATTCTGCGGATGTTAGTAGCTAAATCACGTTAAGCGTACATGCTAATGAAAATAGTTAGCCATCTTAAGTTATGAAGAAATATCCATAACCTGAAGATTGCTCAAACCTTTGGCATTCCACAAGATTTCTTTGGAATTTCGGTCAAATGTTCAGATGGAATCGAATCAGCCTCACTTCTACCGTATACAAAATGTTAGTAATAAGTCCCAGTAAGAGAGCTTATTCCTTGGAGCTTCATATATATATTTTCTGTGGACTGACTCCAGCGTAGACGATTCCCAGAACACAAAAATATTAACTTCAACTCAAGGCGTCGTTTTTATTCATCTTTATTTATTCTCATCGTTTATGTTTCCTACTGGTGCCCAGAAAAAAATGGTAAATTCAAAAAGACGTAAGACAACCGTTGGAAACTGATGACGACTGATATAACTGAAAAATTTAGGAAGAATTTCTGCAAATTTCATCAATCCCTATGTAGGATGCTCTTTGAAAAAAAATACGATAATTTGACGCTCAAAATCAGTGAGTTCTTTAGCCATACAAGAATGGCAGAACGAAAATAACATTTAAATGACGTGTCATGAGATCGAGCGACAATTAATGAGTCATAAAAAAAACAATAAGAGTTAAGTAATTACTCGAGAGTCGAATGATTATTCAAGGTCATAAATATTCAAGAATTACAAGGTTATTAAAGGTCAGATATTCCTGAAATATAAAAAAGCGATAATATTTTTTCGCATTTTTACTGGGCACAGTGTACTATTTGCTGTTTTATTTATATCACAGACTTCATTCATCATTACCATTCTAAAAGTAGGGCAGGTCGATTTTAGAACCGTGGTATTGCACTCAATTTGACTGTTTCGGTTTGAGAAGATAACTAAGGACGCTGAATATTTTCTTCCAAATCATTAGAATTACTTGAGGTGATGAGTTTCAAGGATTAAGTTTAGGTTCAAAATCACAATGTGGAATTTCATTCCTGTGATCAGTGAAAGACTAATAGTTGCAGCCTTATAACATTTATAATTTATTGAAATTATTTACAAATTGTATTAAGTTGGTGCAAAAATAATGACGTAATAATGTCATTTTTTGACGTTAAAAATACGTCAAAAAAGGACATTATTACGTCATTATTTTTGCACAAACCTAATATATGGACAAGATGCATGACATAAGCACATCATTGTGCCATCAAATGAGACCTTCATTTACTTCAAAGGTAAATTATACTGAACAATTTAGCAATATTATGATGTATATGATATAATATATATATATATATATATATATATATATATATATATATATATATATATATATATATATATATATATATATATGATTATATTATGTTATAAAGTGCGATTTTCAATAAACAATGGAAATTTAAAACATTTTGTCTTATATGCAATTTTATCTAATTTTTGTTTTTATTCATGATGTAGACATTTTGTAATCTTTTACAACTTCTTACAGAGTTTTTTACTTACCGAATACAGTAAAAAAAGTTTATATTTTGCTCGCGAAGATTCATAATTAGAATTCTGGTTTTACTATAGACAATATATCTAATACAAAAGATATCTTCTTTTGACATTATTTTTGAAATAGTAAAATTTGAAATCAGTTTGTAAGCAAATGTCTGCGGAAACTAGGTATTTCTGCATATTTTTCAGACGATCTTTAAAGCTAAATGCTCAAAAACTGCTAAAAGTAAGTTGACAATCATTGCGTAAATTCTGTAATCTAATTCTTGACATCATTAGTTTCCACATCAAACTGCATCTTACGCACCGAGTGCAATAATTATTTTCTAAAATAAAGTGAAAAACAAACCTCCCCTATTCTAACAGCACAGCTCTAATTTGAGTGGCTCTCCTGTGACTTAGTTTATAAGTTTACTATCCTTTTCTTCTTCTTCTTCTTCTTGGCTTTCCACAAATTCCTGTCTTTTGTAGCTCTTAGTAAATATTATGTTTTTACAATCTTTTCTTAACCGAGTTCTGCCATCCATTTATCATCAAACCGTTAGGTAGGTTATGCTTTGTTTTCCGTTGTCTCTTTTGCCGCCTTCATTATATCCAGTGAGTGTTAGATTTTCCAAGTCCCATTATGTCCCCTAGAAATGTCAACTGATATTAAATTCAGAATAAGTGTCATTTTAAATAGACTACATTTAAAGAACCCATTGTTAGGTCCACTGGAGACTGCATTTTCCAAATAAAATTAGCCCTCTGAAAAATTTTAGGGTGGATTAGACTTGTGAATGATACATACAGATATTTACCGAGCTTATCTTAGAAATCACGATTGATTTCCTTGTGTAAGTTAAATTTACGCAATGATTGTCCGCTTACTTTCGAGGCTAGTCGTTCTTGATTGAGTGCGTATATATCTGGTAGTCCACAGCTTAAGATCGGCAGATGGGCATTAATGCTAGATTATAAATGGTAAAGGGGACAGCGATGTATTACCGGTGACTGCGATATGCGTTCAGTTGAATGCAATATCAAGAATTACATGACTATCGCTGATCTCGGGTTCCGAAGTCGGTGTCTGTTGTTCTTGCAAAGCTAAGATCTCCAACTCGATAATTGATCACGGTACGTGTATTTAAAGCCATCTAGGGTTAAGGTATCCACAAGCCAAATGAAAGAAGGAAATGTTAAAAAAAAAAGAAAAAAAAAAGAGTTCTCTTTATCGAAAAAGAGAGAAATTAATGGGAAAATAGAGATAACCAATGCATCAAAAAAAATAAATAAATAAAAATAAAAATAAAAATAAAAGCTCCTCTATCCCCTACCTCATCTTGAACCCTGATCCTATCTTTGACTCCTGACAAATGTATTGTATTTGATAGCTTTATTACCAACCGGTTTTGAAAACAGTTTTCTTCTCCAAGGTTGGTTATCAAGAAAGGCTAGAAAACCCACTTTGTACGGTCATTTAACCCTTAGAAGGGAAAGGAAAAGAGATTGAGCATTACATTTTCCAATAGTATTTCACCTCAATTTGAACTCGAACCGCCGAGTCGACTTTTTGCGTCGAAAATCCTTTACATAAATTTATCTGATTTTTTGGTTGTGACCAAAAAAACAAGGGAATTAACATCAGGTTATCGATAGATGTGTCAGAGCCTCAGAAAAAAAAAATCATTTCCGAGATAAAGTTATTAATATCTCTTTTAATTCACATTATTTACAATCTAAATCAGTTATTCTACCTCAAATAAAGTTTCAGTTATTTTCGAAAGATTTATTTAATAATATTTAATAAATACAATTATGTTGTGTTGAAAGATTTGGACGATTTTAACCATATTATTCATAACCACCCCGTCAAAAAATCAATCTAAATTTCTTTTAAAATGCGTCAAAATATTTCGCATATAGAAATATTAAATTTAACCTATTAGCTTGGAATTAAAAGCAAAATCAGTTTCAAGAAAGATTTTTCTTTTTTAAAATGCATTTTAAATTTTAGTTATTGCTTTTTTGCACGGTACCTATTTATACATACATACATACGCACGCACACACACATATATAGACACACACACACATATATATATATATAAATACATACATATATATATATATATATATATATATATATATATATATATATATATATATATATATATATATTCATGTTTCATCAAAGACAACAGAAAAGGTACTATGATTAAGCTTTTTATTCAATTTTTCTTGCTCGATAGGTAAGCCTATCTATTTCTATCAATAAAACGTCGAGACGTCGATTAGAAATTAGACAAACAGTTAAACAACATCTCGACGTTTTACTGATAGCAATATTTGAGCAGATTTTCCTATATATTATTTTATTTTTTCTACCGGCCTGCAATTTTATTATAGAGACATTTTCCACCCGGAGTGTAAGTGTGAGTGGACATTGTTTGTTTGTTTTTTTTTTTTGGGGGGGGAGGGTTCACAGCGAGTTTCAGTCTTTAAAATCCTCGGTTCCAACACGAGGTAGAGGTTTACGTCTTGAGGATATTTGTGCGTACAGAGTGGAAGACAACGGTTCACTCCAGCCTTGAGGCCTTCAGTGGCTGTGTCTGTGTGTCTGTGCGTGTGTCTCTGTGCGTGTGTCTCTGTGCGTGTGTGTGTCAATGTGTATGTTTTTCTGTGTGTGTGTATGTTTGTCTGTGCCTGTGTGTCTCTGCGTGTGTATGTGTGTGTGTGTGTCTATAAAGAAATTCAATAGCCAAAAGTTAAGGTTGCGTGAAATGTGCGCAAGACGGAGTAATCGCTGAGTTATTTCACGGATTAAAAGATACTTTGACTCACAAAACACACACACGCACAGAGACACACACACAGACACACACACACACGTACACACACACACACGTACACACACACATACACACACACACACACATATATATATATATATATATATATATATATATATATATATATATATACATATATATTTAATATTTGTGTATTTATGCAGCAATCTTTCTTTCATGCACATTTCATTTTATACGAAAAGGTGCTTTTATTTAGTTTTTTATACAATTTCTCATCCGATTTATTTTTTTCTTGTCTGATAATAAATTATATAAAAACTGTCTGAATGTTCTTTTTATCCGTGCGCTTTCGGCTATATATTTAGCCATTTTCAAGGATTCAATATTTTAACTGTAAAATGATAAACAGTTTCTTGCATGTATGTTTTATAAAATGTTTTCCTTTTTTTAAACACGGTCAAGATATTGTGTCCATATTGATAGTTAATATTATTACGCGTTTTTTTTTTTTTGGCTTTTATTAATAAGGCTTCCATTATTTTTAGCCTTTTTTTGCATGTAGATGATGCTATTATATTTGTGTTGTCAACAAGTATGTTACAAATAGTGCCCGGTAGGTCTCCATGAATATTTCAATGAGATTTAATTGAGCTATGGTCAAAAAGGTGTAGAGTGAGTCCCCGTGTCAAACATGTTGTAGTATGGGCTATATAATTATTTACGAATTTTGATTGATCATGAATACAATTCCTTAATGGACATTTAAATTCGTAACTAATATTTGCCCTATTTAATTTTGTTCTAAGAGGTGAATTATTATTTTTAACTATAAGGTTAGAGGTTTTAAATTTTTTGTAATAAATAATTAATATAATTTTTTTGCTACTGTAATTCGGACAGTTTTTATATAATTTATTATCTGAAAAGGAAAAAATTAGATCACATGGGAAATTATATAAATTGTATAAAAACTAAATAAAAGCACCTTGTCTGTCGTATTCAATGAAATGCGCATATATATATAATTATTTATTTAAAAATATGATTCCAACACGCTACATAAGAGTTCTCATGTTTCAAAACAAGAGTCGATGCTTATAAAACACGTAAATTTCAGATATAAGTTATTAAAAAAAAAAAAAAATTGCTTGAAGATGGAACATACTTAAACATGCAAAACACTAATCCACACACACACACACACACATACATATACACACATACACATACACATATAGGGAGAGAAGAGAGAGAGGGAATCAATTTTTTCTTTAATGTGTCGTGTCCCTTCAAGACGTGGTCTGTCTCTACATTCTGTCTCTTATAACTCACAGTAATTGTTGTCATTTTGCTATCTATCCTCATCCATTTCCTTCTAACTATTTGCACGATCTCGTTAAGTAGTTCAGTCGCTGTTTTTCCGCTGTCCCTCTCACCACCAGTTTGTTTTTTGAGTGTCAAATACTCCAAACCTACTTTTTTCGTTCCCTTCTCTAGTGAATCCTGGAAGTCCATGCCTTAAAGAAATACAAAAAAAATCTACTCACAGCTACAGCTCACACCTTGAGAAGAGATTTATCTATGTAAATTGGGTGTGACCTTGCTTTTTTTTTTTTTTTTTTTTTCGGGTATTTTTTATAAAACTGAGGAGTGACAAATATCATGAAGCCATTTCTGAGCTTAGCTCTCTGTTTGGGACCCGGAGGGGATATGTATACACAATAGAAATAAAAGTAAATAATAATAAAATAACAAGCATAGTAAAGATCTTTGTCCATAACTGTGTTTTATATAATAAATTAGAAAAAAACAAAGAACCTTCACTTTCCATAGGTCATTCTTTATCACTTTCATGTGATTCACTCTCTTTCAGATTCCGAGTGTATTCTTCCTTTTTATATCAATTTTCCTTAAAACTTTCTGGTCACTTGCATGTTCCTTCCATCAGATTCTCAGTATCCATTCTGTAAGACAAGATTTGCGTTGCCTGAAGTCTCTTTTGATTTACGAAGAGATAGTCCAGCATTCACTGTTTTATAAGAGGATTGATATTAGATAACAATTCGGTACTCTATTCTTTGTTTCCAACGAAATTTTCAATATGTTTTTTATACATTTTTTTGTGCTATTCCAAGACACATTCAAATTTCGGTATCGCAATTTCTATTCTCCGTTTAAATTTTTGTACATGCCTAATTTTTGTGGACCAAATCTTTGTTCGCTGTCCGCATCATGCGATGCTAAATTCATTTCTCACTGCAAACTTTGGGCCGGGGTCACATGAATATTGCACTGAGATATGAAGAGGACAGTCACGATGGAGTACTGATTCCTATTTCCATACAGTCTTACCCTCTTTTTTTATTTTCTTAACAAAAACACTCACTCTCTCACACACACACACACGTGTATGTGCGTATGTGATCATTGATATTGTCATTTCATATATACAAAGATTGTGATGGATTTGAATTTGAATATATAGATATAAACTCAAATACAAAAAAGAAATCGTGTAAAGTTATTACGTGATGGAAACACAATTTTGGAAATTCAGAAAAAAACTTAAAATAATACACACAGAGGCGTGCACACACACATACATATACACACACACACGCACATATGCACACACACATACATACATACATATTATATATATATATATATATATATATATATATATATATATATATATTTGTACTGATGAGTTTTTATGGAGCTAGAGAGATAGATGATATTTACAAAATTTACATACAAAATCGAGAGATCACATCATGGAAGCAATTCGAAATTACCTTCCTGCGCATGTAGCATTGTGTTTTATGTGCCAGTGAGATGCCATCGAATAGTTTGTTTAATGTGTGATCGTTGCATTTACAATGATCGTAGCTATATTAATTATTCGGTTCCACGAACGGGGTTTGCTCAATACATCGCAAAACTAACGTCTCTCTGCTCCGAGACATTCCTGATCTGGTGCCTGTACCATCTGATATTTTCTAAATCTAATTTAGAGATTACAAACCAGAATGAGAACTGCAATAAAAAGTTTGAGAGAACCATATTTGCCTTTCTTCAGAATGGCTGATTCTAACCTCCATGAGCGATGGCAACTTGCAACTTATCGGGCTAATGTTTTCCGTTAAATCTGCTAGTAAAAAAGTTGGTTTATCCTGGGATACTAGATCTATCTTATACATTTATATGTATAATATTCGTTCATATATCGAATATTGCTGTCACATCTGGTCTGGTGCTTCTGTTATGTATTTCGAAATTCTTGTTTCTTTTTTAAGCAATTCACCCCAAGCAAGGCGGGAGTGCCACTAGCACGCAAGGGGGTAGAGAGGGTTGAGAACGAGAGTAAAGAGGTACGAGGAAAGGATAGAGAGAAGGACTGGGGACAAGCTCACGGTGTCGGATGTCGATTGACATTACACTTGAATATTTGAAGATTATAGTCATCGCGGAAACAAGTAAGGAAAAGGAAGTTCCATAGACGGGAAGTGCGAGAGAAGAAGCTGTTTGAGCAGAAGAGACGGTTAAAATTTACCCTTTTTTAACAGTGAAAGGATGGGACCGAGATGCCAATCTGGTAACTCGCTTAAATTCATGCAGTCTGGGAATCAAAGAAAGTAGCTCGTCGGAACATTTGCCGTGAATATACTTGTAGAAGAAACAGAAGGAAAACACGGCACGTCTGTGGGAAAAAAATTCAAAGAAGAATCTGCAATGTTATCTGTCCTGACCAAGCATCTCGGCGTTTTTCCACTTTCCCACCGCCCTAAAATAGTTTCCTTGTAACTTTTCTACAAATATTTTCGAGGTAATTGTTCTCTATGAACTATCCATTATGTTACCTAGATTTGAATTTGATTTTAGCTTTTTTCTGTTGTATTTATCCCCTCCACGAGACAAAAATTTGCACAAGTTAGGAATTCATAGAGACTCTGAGGTATTATGGTGGATGTAGTAAGAATGGTAAGTAAAAATGTGTTCTTTTTGTTGGGTAAGTAATTGTGGCTACTTAGGTTTAGTTATAAGACAGATGAAGACCAACATTCCCCACCCACTCACTTGATCCTTTGCCACATTTTTGTACATTTACAAAATAAGTATTGTTTCACATTGGTACCTAGACATGATAAATCTAAGCACAATACTAGATTGGCGGTTAGACCATATCACCTTACAGTGAGAAAATAGTTAGATGCAGATGTATACTCTTTGCTAAGAGTTTATTTATTCGCACTTCTAGATTGTGGAACAGTCAAAGGCTTCTTTCTTTCCAGGTAACTTTGATCCTGAAATATTTAAATGCCATGTCAATCGTTGTGTTCTGTCTTCTTAATTTCTCCTCTTTTATTGTTCTCACTCCTTAAAAAAATTTCATCTATTCTCGCACACTCAGTAAAAAAAAAACTTGCATCTCAGTGGCATTATTATCTTGCTTAAGCTGAAATCATTAAAAGAAACTTAATGAGGATCCCTATTACATTGAAAACAGAAAGAGGCTTTGGAATATATGTGAGAATATTTTGAAGTTTACAAAGACACATATCCTTTCGTTAATGTCAAATAACAGGATAAAACCCCAAATTTAACACCTTGTAGCTATTGTCAAAGATAAATTAAAATAGTCGAATATAACACTTTTTTTTATATCGGTTGGTGGTAAGATAATGGAGTTGTGTATTTCCATGTGAAAAAGATATATATATATATATATATACATATATGTGTTTGTGTGTGTGTGCGCGTATGTGTGTATGTGTGTGTGCGTGCGTGCGTGTGTACCATGGCATTCTATACTCCAGGCCAAGTCATAGCGCAACTGAGAGCCAGAACTGGAGGCCTATTGTAAAATGTAGGATTTTCAGAAATTTTAGAAGAAAATAAAGTCAAACACTTTATGAAATACTTAGAATAACATTTTTATTCGCACCTGAGGATAATAGGATATGTTGAAAGATAAATAAATGAAAATATGTATTTTTGCTATGAACACTGATAATTATTAAACAACACAAAGGGGTAATTATGATTTCTGGTAAAAGATAAATTGAATCAGAAATTTATATTATTTACAGGTGTCACTGAATCATTTATTCAATCTATTCCCTGTGAGTGAATAAAGAATTTGGTTTAAATTTACATTACAGTTACTGGGTTTGACAAACAGAACCCGAGAAGGCTGGAAGACATCAGCCGAAGTGTGTATATAACAATCAATCATCACAGAAATATAGACAAATAAAACAAAATCATTCTAGGAAAGTTTCAAAACTTTTAGAGCTGGTTCTTTTTCTGATCTAGGTGTGCCACGTTAGCAAAAATTTTCAAAACTATATTTGCAAAAATAGAAGGAAATTTTTTCTTTATGTTGAAAAAATGAAACTCAGAAATAAGCATAAAAATGTTACTTAATGATTTATAAAAAACATTTTCCTTTATTGTATGGAAAAGGATGAAACAAAAAAAAATAACCATTGACAAGTGTGGTCAGAAGGAACTTTTAGTTTTCCACGGTCAATTAAATTGGTATATTTTCCATACTTTTCATAATAAAAATGGGTTCCACATTCACTGGGTTGATTATCATTTCTTGTAATATATCCAGCTATGTACACAAGAGCCATTTTTATTTCATTGGAAAGAGATGGTTCTAAATTTTCCAGATTGTCAAATATTTCTGAAACTTCCTCACAAAGTTTATAATCACAAAATGTACATTGGTGACCTGGATTAACATGCGATTCATCAATATTTACATTTTGATTTAAAAGTAAAGATGTCTGTTTAATATGCAGCTTTTCAATACATTGTTGAACATTTATAAAATAGGTGCCACCTGATCCTTGGTAAAGTTTACCAAATTATTTTTCTAATGAATCAGTTGAAAATTGCCCAAGTAGTACATATTTATGACTTGTAGCTAAAAGGTATCGACATAGACTAACAATTCCATTGCAAGTATGATGTATAGCAGTAGCAGTGTTTTGGGATAATTGTTTTTTATGATTACCTTGAGTGCCAGCCATATTAAGAGCCATTTTACCAAATTCAATGTTAAAATCAAGTCGGGTGTCATTTGTAGAGGATCATTATGTAATTTATCAATTTGAAGGGATTTAACATTTAATTTTCCACCATGCCAAAACCTTCTTTATTCTTACCTGCACTTATTTCAGACAGAGTGAGAAGTGCATTATATGTTTTTTTCAGAAAACACTGAGGCAAGTAGAAACCCGTTGTCTTTCTATTGGCTTTGGAGCAATGGAAATTTCATTTAAATCTGAAAGTTTGACTAGTCTTTCAGATTCAAAACGATATAACTGTTTAAGATGTGTCCATTTTGCAACTCAACTTACTCCATCATCATCAAAGATTAGTTCTCCTTTTTTTTCTGTCAGCCACAAATTGCAAATATTTTTCAATAGATGAACATAATCAAAAAGCAAATGTTTATTATCTTCAGTTAACCAAGGTTGTTCACGAAGTGTAGGATATAATTTAAAAAAAGCTGGATTGACGCGGTTGCACTCACATATAATAACCTTTACATCAACTGGTACAGATGTGATGGCTTGGACTGTTAACTCAATTTTTTCAAATAAATAGGCAGATATTAATTTTGAAATTAGAATCAATTTTGTAAGAAAAATTGGACCCCCATTGAGACATACCAACATTATGCCAAGTACTGTTTGAGCAAGTACAGATGGATTGTCAACTGATTTACCAAATAGTTGTTTGCCATGATATAGCAACATCTTTTTGATATATACTTCATCATGGAGAATTATGAACCCTTTTCGACTGGTATTAAGAGTATTAAATATAGATAACAAAAAAATGTTTTCATTAAGTTTTGAAACTTTTGACGTCATCCTTCCTAATGTTGCTAATGAGGGTAATTGAAAATCATATCTTAATTCATTATACAATGTCCGTGATCTTGCATAGTACCCAAAAGCACGCAAAATTATATATCTGAGCTGCATTTTGGGAGCCATTGCTAAAAATTGTTGACTCAGGATATTTTTCTTGTGATCAAAAGCCATAGAATTTAAATATCGGATGATTTCTTCCAGTTTTGACCAAGTATCAACTGTATTTATATGATTTTTGGACAGGCTGCTAATATAACACTTAACTCCATAATGAAATGGTTCAAAGCGCAAATTGTTATAAATTTTCAACATAAAGAGAAGAATACCATCAATAGATTTTGATAATTGAACAGTTAAAATATTTTCATCCAAAAATGCTACAACTGGACATATAAAGTCTTTCTTGTTGTTAAGCAGACACTCTTTCAAAATTGTATAATTAATTTTATCTAATTCTAAAAAAGCATTAAGTTCATCAGCAATTTCATTTCTAACCGTACTGGAGTTTTTTTTTATATTCCTTTGAACAGCTGAGGGTGTTGGTATTTGAGTTGACTACTTGGTACACCTGGCCATACAGATGGTGGATTTTTTGGACGTATTTTCCATTAACTTTTATGGTATCAAAATTTGAAGGCCAATATTGTTGACAAATAAGAGTATTGTTAATAACATTTAGATTGGCATTTGGAACTGATTTTATCCATTGCTCTCTCTTGTCCTTGTTTTTGGGAAAACGATAAACTGGTATTTTATTAATCTCACCACACATAGTTTTGTCTTGCTGGCTTCTGTAATTTGTTTTGCAAGCAAATACACAGCACTTCTGTGACATGACTAAGTAGTATCTGCAATGGTATATTAAACATCTTTAACAAATATTTCTCTTACTACTTCAATTTAGGAGTAAATTTTCAAGTTAAATTAATTATATTCTTAATTACAGCTTTTATCTACGCAAATTTTAGAGAGTTGCCTTCAGCTTGAGAATCCACTTAATTTTTTTTTAATCCAATTCTTATTTTTTTTTAATTTTTAATAAATTTCCACTTCTTGTTTTTTTACCTTAAAGCATTTTGTTTTTGTCCTTTAACAACAATATCAGAAAAATATTAAAATATAAATATGATAAATAAAACGGTATTATTATTCTTGTCTTGTAAAATAAATTTTGTAGTCAAAAGGCGTAAAAAAGGAGACATTTCGAAAAAAAACAAAACAAAAAAAAAACAATTAAAATATTGACTTAACTGCATGTAATAAATTTATTATTGTTATTTTTTTCTTTAATTCTAATAAGTAAAAAATACTTACAGTTCACCATTTGGTAACTAATGTAGTAAAAATAATCATTTATTCTTTACCTTCGGAAACAAAAGCGCAAAGAAATTCGTTTGTTTTTGTTTTTTTTACTTTTAATGGAAATGTTGGATAAAGTTTTAATAAATAGATAAATGTTAATGAACCTTACTCTATTAAAATTTTATTCAAATTTATTATTCAAACTTAAATTTTTAATAGAAAAATGTTGTCTTATACTAATTTTTTATCATGGTTAAAAACTTGAGAAAATTAAACTTTAATTTCGTTGACGTTATATTTTTTTTACTTATACTAACAATTTTTTTTTTAGCGATATCAAAAATATCAAATTAAGTAATGACATTGAATTTATGAAAAAAACAAAAACATTTTTAATTCATTTTATAATAAAAATAGTTTTCTTTACGTCTTTGAAGAAACTAAATTAAATTCTGTTCAAATTTGTTAAACGTTGTTTTGTTTTGCTTCTTAAAATAACACAAATTACTCAAAAAGAATTGCATTTTATCAATAAGTAATTCTTTAAACTTTAATCAAAAAATGTTGAACAAACTTTAAGAGGGAAAATGCTAAAAATGAATTAAAATTTAATTTAAAAATGTTAAGGCTTTAAAAAACTTAAGTAAATCTTTTTGTGCGAATAAATTTAAGCACCAAAGTTTACGTTTTACAATTTAATTTAAATAACTTAAGCTAAAATGATCAAATATACTTACTTCAAATAAATAGGTTAAATGATATTCCAACCAAAGGTAAAATTAAAAGATTCCTTTGAATTTCTCGAGCCAACAACATAAAGAATATACAGTACGCAGCAGTTCGCTCAAACTGAAACTAAAACGATCAGCCAGCCTGCAGTCTAGAGAGGTCGCTGCGTTATGCAGAGGCCTGTTAATATAGAACGCCATGGTGTGTACATAGAAAAAAAAATTAAAAATTACCCCATTAGAATTGGTATTTGACCATACAAGAGCTTCTTTGCAGGATTTGTCAACACCAAGGGATTAAGAAATGGTAGCATTAAAATTTTAAACTGTAAAGTATCATGTTTTAAAAAATCACATTATTAGGATTCAATTGAATTATATACTTAAGGAGTATTACCTGTATATATATATATATATATATATATATATATATATATATATATATATATATATATATATATATATATAAAGTAAAAAGAAATATATTGTATAACTATTAGGTTGGTGCAAAAATAATTTCGTTTTCTCATATAGTAACATATGTTAGAAAACGAAATTATTTTTGCACCAACCTAATAATTTGTTATATTTATTATATTTTTTCGTTTTATGTTTAATATTCCAATTATGTCTAATTTTTATTCCCATAACTAGTACATTATATAACCGGCAGCCTATAAATAAAGAAGTGTCAGGTCGGAAATCTTTAATTTATAACTGGCGATAGTTACAAGCATGAAACTCCGATAATATTTCTTAGTATAAATGCACGTGCGCGTGAAAAGCAAAAAATGACGAACAGGGCCACAATGTGCTGTGTTAGAAGAATAAAGCATCTCTGTAACACTAAAAACATGCACACTACCCACACAGCCAATTAAATCGAAAAAATAAAACCATCCTTGATAATGGCTAAAAGTATAGCAGAAAGCGTTCGGAATTACAAAAAATTTGGACAGTTTATACACATTGTCAGTCCCAAAAAGAAAGCACTTTTGCCAACATATGAAAAATTAAATATAGAGCTTAATCGTAGTACTTTGTTTATCGTCTATATTGAAACACACACATATATATATATATAAAGAAATAGCACTTTATCCCATATATATAGCATACCTTAAGATTATATTTCTTCATATATATATATATGTGTGTGTGTTTCAATAAAGACGATAAACAAAGTACTACGATTAATGGATGGAGACGGAGCGTATGTAAATATAAAAGTGAACATTTAAGTCAACACTTAGAGGCGACACTCTGTTTCATGCTAGATGCAATCGTCAGTCAAGACGATTGAGTCTAGCATGAAACAGACTGTGGCCTCTAAGTGTTGACTTCAATGTTCACTTTATATATATATATATATATATATATATATATATATATATATATATATATATATATATATATATATATATATATAGTCGAATACATAATATTCACTTACGTAATAATACTCTTGAGATAGATATGAACCCTCTTCTGTGTTCTATAGCTTTGGATAGCAACTGGTCTAGGAGAAGTACAACACTGAATTCAAAACATGCAGAAAGACGTTTGTGGACTTTGTGGCACGTAATGCACCGGGTCTCTGTATTCGGCCTTTCAAAAACTGTGGGTGGTTATGCCCAAAGCCTTCACCACTATAATCAGATCATATGTGCTGGTGTCTAGCCGCCGGTTCGTACGAACTGAATTGCTTGACCCTCATACGTCGAATACGACGGGAGAGTACACCACCATATATATATATATATATATATATATATATATATATATATATATATATATATATATATATATATATATATATGCGTGTGTGTGTGCGCACGCGCGTGTGTGTGTTCTCTGTTTCTACGTTATATTTTATAGATAAAATTTATGTAAGTAAATGTACTGCTTTTTTTTTTTTAAATTAAACTGAATTAATTACATTTACCGGTCTGAAATTAAAAAAAAAAAATAATTGTCGGACAATCCATTTCATAATATATATGTGAATGTGTGTGTGTATAGACAGATAGATACGAACAGACTGAGATAGATAGATAGATAGATAGATAGATAGAAGCAGATTGACATAGATAGATAGATAGATAGATAGATAGATAGATAGAAACAGATTGACATAGATAGATAGATAGATAGATAGATAGATAGAAGCAGATTGACATAGATAGATAGAAACAGATTGACATAGATAGATAGATAGATAGATAGATAGAAGCAAATTGACATAGATAGATAGATAGATAGAAACAGATTGACATAGATAGATAGATAGATAGATAGATAGATAGATAGAAGCAGATTGACATAGATAGATAGAAGCAAATTGACATAGATAGATAGATAGATAGATAGATATAAACAGATTGACATAGATAGATAGATAGACAGATAGATAGATAGATAGATAGATAGATACATAGAAGCAGATTGACATAGATAGATAGAAGCAAATTGACATAGATAGATAGATACATAGATAGATAGATATATACATACATACATACATACGTACGTACGTACGTACGTACGTACATACATACATACATTTAAGAATGTCACTGTTATTTATTGATTTCATATACTGTACGTAAATGGAGTGCATCATGTTTCGTTAAAACAAATTTATAGTTTTTTTTTATGACGTTGGAAATGATTATTATCCTTAATACAGCTACTGTTATTATTATTATTATTATTATTATTATTATTATTATTATTATTATTATTATTAAATAATTGGGAAAATATTTTAAAAGTAAAATCCTAATTTACTGTTAAAATAACCAATATATATTTTCTTTCCAAATAAGCCTACGCTGATCTTAAATTGCATGGTTATAAACACACTTTTCAATGACATCCTCCATTGTTGAAAGCCTGGTACTTAAATTATACTTATGTTATAAATAAATTCAATTGCTCTGAATGATTCTATAATTGTCGGATAATTATTTGATTCATACTCGCTCTAAATTCAGATAGCCACACATATTGTTGAAATTCGGCCAGGCTCTCATTTTTATCCTGATATTATCGAAGTTGCAGGAAAGACCTCTTAAAATGTTTTGAAAATGGCTCATTATAACGTGTTTTTTTATATATATAAGGAAACGTGGTATCTTACAACGAATGTAAGAAATATATCGGCCCACGTATTTTAAAATTATCCTGTCTCGATCAATTTTTAGTCATGTGGTTTATACATATTTTGCAAAGTATTCATGTTAAATAAATATAAATACAGCTTGAATTTTCCACAAATTATATAAAACTCATAAATACGAAACGAATGTAAAATATTTATATACGTATTGAAGTCTGTGCAGAACAACATAATGTTATAAAGATTATTAAAAATACCGTCTTATACTCAAATGAAATACACACATTTGAAATAGTATCAAATAGAGAACATATATACAGTGTAACCTGGATATAAGAGACCCGGATATATGAGAAACCCGGATATAAGAGTGATGTTCTATGATCGAATTAGAGCCATACTTACCTAAAGAAAATTGACCAAACCCGGATATAAGAGAAACCCCGGATATAAGAGACTTCTTATCCGGTCCCGACAACACTCTTATATCCGGGTTATACTGTATAATGTAATACGAATGAATGATAATAAAAGAGACAAATAAGGAACGATTATTCATTTAAAATGTCTCGGTTTTATTTAAGCTTCAACTGAGAAACAATTTCTTCCCCATATTTCATTCTCTAAGTACACCTTAATAAAAGCAAAATAAGTTAGATCTATAAACGTACCCTATTTTCCTAAACCTTTAATGATTATATATATATATATATATATATATATATATATATATATTATACACTTTTACATTAGAAGATGTTAGTAACGACTACAAAATTGTACATTTTGTTTCGACGTTTAAATAAAACGTCTCTTCAGGTAATTAAGAATGATGGTGATGGACGATATTATTTAAAATTTCAATTTATAAAAACATCACTTCATTTTCCGTTTTTTGAAATTTTCCCATACAAGGTAAAAATGATTTTGGCAAAAAAAAACGGGAAAGAAAATAAGAAATCAACAAAAGCAAGAATGTTTTGAAAGATGCAGTTTTATTTTCTTTTACATTTGTATATATATATATATATATATATATGTGTGTGTGTGTGTGTGTGTGTGTGTGTGTGTGTGTGTGTGTGAAGAAAAATATGGAAAAACAAAAATATGCAATTATGTTGTTTTAATGCTGTTTCAATGTCGACGTCAGACGTTTCGGTCTACTAGACCTTCTTCAGGACATAGTTATTAAAACATAATTAAAATTAGACAATATTTGCATATTCGGATTTTTGTTTTTCCATATTGTTCTCCATACTGTCGGATCTATATCCACATATTTGCTTACATATATATATATATATATATATATATATATATATATATATATATATATATATATATATATATATATATATATATATATAAGTGTGTGTTATTTTTAATTGAAACTTTATTCTTTTTATTCGAGTAGAAGGTCCATTCTTTGATTAAACTGTACTTTTCATCCAATTACATCTTACCGACTTAAATATTTGAAAAATATTGCACGTCCTCCGACAGTTTTCGAACATGCTTCCCCTATAGTGAAGCGTCATTGGATCGATGTGCCTGACCTTTCGCCCACGTAGGACTACCGGTTAAACAAAGCCCGAATATTGTCTTTTGAACACACACATCTCTGCCGATTCTCAAAGTATCCATATCTGTATCGTATCCTAGCGTAAAGAAAGACAAATTATTTTTATGAAATGGATTAAATCCGACATATTGTTATTTTTAATAAATATTGTTTTAACATATCAATGAGTCGCATTTAATATATTTCCTAAATACACAAACACACACATATGTATGTGTGTGTGTGTGTATGAGTGAGTGAGTGAGTGTGTGTGTGTGTGTGTGTGTGTGTGTGTGCGCGTGTGTGTATAAATATTCTCGGATTGATTTTATCTGTAGAAGAGACAACATGAATGAAAAGTTAAGAACAATTTCCCTCTTGTCTTTTCATTAATATATATATATATATATATATATATATATATATATATATATATATATATATGTGTGTGTGTGTGTGTGTGTGGGTGTGTTTATGTATGTGTATGTGTGTGTGTGTTTATATATGTTTGCGTGTGTTTATATATATATATATATATAGAGAGAGAGAGTGAGAGAGATGTGTGTGTGTGCTTATATATATATATATATATATATATATATATATATATATATATATATATATATATATATGCGCGTCTGTTTGTGTTTATATGTGTGTGTGTATAAGAGTGTGTGTTTGCGCACGCCTATTTACATGGGTGTGCGTACTGAAAAGCTATCCCTCTCTAGTATCTGCATTGAAAATATCTTATGATCAATTCACCCCTCGTAAGTCGATAACGCCACCACGACTCAAGGAAGCTGGAAGTGAAAGAGAAGGAGACTTTAGAAGAAAATTGGAAACGCAATAATTTTCAATGTTTATGCGGAGCTATTAGAAGTATAGAGATGAACTAAAATTTAGAAGGAACTGGAAATCCAATCTTAACCATGAGTGAAGGGAAAATCCTCTAACCCTGTTCATTGGGAAAGAATGCAATATGTCATCAAATCTACTCCTGTTATAGAAAAAAAAATAAGATAAAAATATAAAAAAAATTCAGAATGTATGCCAAGATTTTAGAAGTATACAACGGTAGCGGAATTTAGAAGTAACTGGAAAACCAAGATGGGGTAAATCTCTACTCCTGTTCAAATTACTATCTAT
Organism: Acanthosepion lycidas; assembly: GCA_963932145.1. Lineage (NCBI taxonomy): Eukaryota > Metazoa > Mollusca > Cephalopoda > Sepiida > Sepiidae > Acanthosepion > Acanthosepion lycidas. Next base: position 51,798,507 of record OZ010595.1, on the reverse strand, counting down.
CCTATTAAAACCAATATATTTTGTTAGTTGTTTTTTTAATTGTACTTTGGTGTGTGTGTGTGTGTGTGTGTGTCCGTGTGTACAAGATATTTCTAGAAAATGTCCGAATGATTGGTCGTTTCGAGAGCTTTTGTTTAATTAAATTTATGGATCCATGGATTTAGATTTTCCTACTTAAGATAGTATCTAGTATGCTGAAACGTTCACTTGTTTTTAATTCCTGAGCTCGGTCATTATATTATGAACTGTTTGTATTTGTTATTGCTCTGGGTTTGATTTTTATGATGATGGTGGCTTCTATCAATAGTGAGTTGCTTTTAATTTAAAGACCCTCCAGTAATTGTAATCGCCTTTTTACACTTCAGTTCATCAGAGAATTATTTTATTCTCCTGAAAAATCTGACTAAAAATAGCAAGAGATCTACTGTTTTGTGTTAAATGTATACTTACTTAAATTGGCTCAAAGAGAGAAGTTAGTCTTAATACTGTGGTATAATCAATACATTTTTACGATTATACATATTTTTTATTGTCAAAAAAAATATTATTGACAAGACAACTGATATACAACATTGGCTTTTGCAATATTTTTATTGAGAATTCTTACTGTGTAATGACAAGTTTGTTTTTTTTTTTTTTCCTTTTTTTAATATATGATGAATCATAGGCTGTTATTAGGTTGGTGCAAAAATAATGACGTAATAATGTCGTTTTTTGACGTAAAAAATACGTCAAAAAACGACATTATTACGTAATTATTTTTGCACCAACCTAATATTACTGTCTACAAGTGTTATATATTTATGCATTAATGATTGTTTTTCGCATCTCATGTAATTGGAGTGCATCTGGTTGCAGTAAAATAAGTTAATGATATTTTTACCATGGTTCAAATCGGGTGTGTTAGGTATACTAAAAATTACTTATTTTTCATCAACAATATCATCCAAAAATTCATCATTGAATGTTTCGTAAATACTTTAATACCCAATGCATGTTTTTTTAATCCAGTTATACCCAAAGAATGTTTGTTTAATCCGTTTATACCCAGTGAATGTTTGCTTAAAGACCCAATCAATATTGTTTAATCATTTAATGCCCAATCATAAAAATTCAAATTTAACATCTGCTATTAATTATAGGTTCTTTTTAAAAACAAAAATTAGAGTTGATTTATACTAAATTTTCGGATATTAATTAAAGATTTATTAAAAAAAATAATTTGTCTCAACAAATAAACCATTGATGACCAACAGCCATTTTAGAGTCAGTGACAATTTATGCGTTAATAACAGCTTTTAGTGGAGGAATTTAATTTAGCGCGGTTGATTTATTTTTACTTTTTGTATGAGCAGGTTTATTCACTGTAATAATTGAAGGCGGTTTTTCTATTTTATTTTGTAATAATAATGTTCTGATAATTAAAATTAATAAGGACATCAAGGAAATGCAATTTTTATATTGAATTATTTTCAACTATTTTTCAACCGTTTGCAGGTACTTTAAATCAATAAAATATCATTAGATTATAAGAGTCTTTTTGCGGAGCGGGTGATGATAATAATTTAGTAGCACAAGTCATATTAATTAATCCATAGCTGGCAAAGATACGTACTATTCCCAAGGGTCTTTCCGTGATAGTGATAAAACGAACCCAACGGGATTTGAAACTCAGCGCTAAAGTTAACAATTCCGACCTATTATCTATTAAATCCGCCGCACATCCAAGTTTACGGTACCTGTTATTCCCAAGCGGTCACCCATCTACGCACACACCAGCTTCGATGTTGCTTATCTTCTGTAATCGTTCGGGAACCAATGTCCTCAACTTGATATGGCCGTAACATCTTTTTATATTGATTTCATAAGAAATGTTTTTCGGGTTTTAATCTGATAAAGATATTTTGCTAGAAATAATGTCAATATGTGACAGAAATATAAATGCTGAGGCTTGATATACATATACATATATTTAAAGAAATAATAAGGCCAAGTGGAGAACCTGTGCAGAAAACGCTTTTCGCCTTTTTAGGGTTGGCGTCTTCTTTTCTTTTTATTCATATACAGTGTAACCCGTATATAAGAGACCCGGATATAAGAGAAACCGGGATATAAGAGAGATTTTCTCTGGTCCCAAATTAGAGCTATACTTACCTAAACAAAATAGACCAAAACCGGATATAAGAGAAACCCGGATATAAGATACTTCGTCTCCGGTACCGACAACTCTCTTATATCCGGGTCACAATAAAAATTCGTAATTTCTCATTCATATATTCATATATATATATATATATATATATATATATATATATATATATATGCACACACTTTGGCTAAGAATATTTATTCCCTCTTTCCAACGAATCTTTCTGAATAAGATTTGGACGAAAACGGTCCCTTTAAATGCTTCGTTAATTTAAAAGATTTAGCCCTTTTTCGTTTACAGCGTTTCAAATTCGATTTTTCTTCCAGTTATACAAGGGAGCCACTTCCGAAAAAAAAATAATTTGAAAGAAAACTTTTTTGCATTTTTCTTAATCAATTTTCTACATCCACAAAGAAATTAATTTGTGGACTTGAAAGGATTAAACTAAAATAATGTCATTTAACCAAACCTGCTGGAATAAAAATATACTGCCTAATTACACATACACACATATACAGGGTGTCTCAAAAAGAATACGCCAAAATCATTACGCTGTTTTTTCAGGTCTGTAGCATTGTAGTGGACTGAATCAGTGGTTATTTGATAGAGTAGTTATCAAAGTTTGATTGGGTGTCAGCTTCATCGCTGTCGTTAGTATAACTTCCGCTGCAGCTGAATTGTGGGAAGATCAATCAAAATGGCGACTCCTCAGCAGAAGGCGTTTTGCATGCTTGAGTTCGCGAAAACAAACGCCATTGTCACGGTACAGCGTGCTTTCAGAACAGAATTCGGCATTGATCCGCCCCATCGTGAGAGCATTCGACGGTGGGTTAGACAGTTTAAAGAGAGTGGTTGCCTGTGCAAAGGAAAGAGTCATGGAAGACCACGTGTTACAGAGGAGCAAGTGGAAAGGATTCATGATGCATTTGAGAGCAGCCGACGTAAGTCCGTACGTGGAGCAAGTCTTCAGCTTGCCATCCCTCATACCACTGTCTGGCGTGTGTTAAAGAGACGATTACACATGAAACCATACAAACTAAGCCTTGTCCAGGCACTTACTAATGATGACAAGGTGATGCGGAGGACATTCTATGAGTCAATGCTGGAGATTGAGGAAGGTGATGAAACTCTCTTTTCACGTTTAGTTTTTAGTGACGAAGCGAATTTCCATTTGAGAGGCACAGTCAATCGTCACAATGTGCGCATTTGGGTAACAGAGCACCCACATGAAACTGTTGAGCATGAAAGAGATTCCCCTAAAGTGAACGTCTTCTGTGCTGTATCTCAAGACAAGGTCTATGGTCCCTTTTTTTTAAGGAAACACCGTTACAAGACAAACCTATGTCGAAATGCTTCAAAACTGGCTATTCACTTTACTGCAAGCAGATTCGAATGACTTCATTTTTCAGCAAGATGGAGCACCACCCCATTGGCATCTCGGGGTTAGAGCTTATCTGAATGAAAACATGCCTCAGCGATGGATTGGGAGAAGAGGTGCTAAAGACCTTGCTCTCTGTGCTTGGCCTGCCAGATCCCCGGACCTCACTGTGTGTGACTTTTTCTTGTGGGGATATGTTAAAGACCAAGTTTATATTCCAGCACTTCCAGCAAGTATCGATGACTTGAAAGATCGAATAACAGCTGCAATCAACACGGTAGACCGTGACATGCTGCGGCGTGTTTGGGAGGAATTCTCATAACGGCTTGATGTTGTCCACGCTGCCGGTGGTGGCCACATTGAGCACTTAAAAAACATGAAATGAAACTTGAATGTATATACAACACAGGTATTCATGCTAGAGGTTTGTAATTTTTTTTCGTTTTTGACACATCACGTGATGATTTTGGCATATTCTTTTTGAAACACCCTGTATATTCGCTCGCATAAAATGATATGATATGATATATATATATATATATATATATATATATATATATATATATATATATATATATATATATATATGCGTGTGTGTACAACTGAAAAACTTGCAAACATTAAATATGTTTGCAAATCTATGAATACGATTTCTGAATATCTATTGATTTATTAAACTAAATTTATTCACAGACGTATAAATACTTGCCAGCATATTCTATGCACTTTTATATATTTATATATATATATATATATATATATATATATATATATATATATATAGATGTGTGTATGTATTCAGATGTGTAAAACATCATTGTGGCACGCATTTCTTTGTAGGTATTTTATTCCTGAAAGAGAAGGCTACAACAATCGTGTAAACACGTATGTTTAGACCCAATATATTTTGGCAAGAATTAAAAAAAATAGCAGAAAAAAATGAGATTAAAGATAATCAAAAGGAGAGAATAATATTAAAAAAATATATTTCCGACTTCTTTACAAATGTTCTGCTTTCTGTTATATATATATATATATATATATATATATATATATATATATATTCATGAGATATGGGGATGGAGATGTAAGCAATAAACAAGTAAAAATCTAATATCTTAAACGACGAAAGAATCTGTATAGAAAATGTTGAAATTTGCCAACAATAGTGCATAATAAAGGCAGTGTGAAAGAGTGGGCGGATGGTGTGAGTGGGCGGATGGTGTAGGTGGGATGATGATGTTGTTGTAGGTAGCGCGAAACAAATCTGGCTGGATTACCACGCGTTAATAAGAAGTTGAACAATAAACAATGATTGTTTTTCGATATATTTGTATGGAATGGATATAGAAGAAAGCCGGAAAAATGGGTTGGTAGTAGGCTTTGCAAGTAAATGCATGATGGAGTAATGAATAGCCGCTCGAAATGAGAAATCGGATAACTGAGTTCGGATCCATTATCCACGTCTTAATACCAACTTCTCGCCGCCAGCTATGGGTAAATAGCCTGACTGGGTTCTGTAGCCTTGAGAATTCCAAACTGTATGTAGACCTGTTTGTAGCACATATTATGCCGCTAAAGAAAACACCGTACCCATTGGCTCATTGATCATGAATAATAATGAACAATGAAGGAAATGAAAGATAACAGCGTGAATCTGAAGAGAGTCTAAAGAAAGAGTAGTCAGAACGAATGAGAAATAAAAGAATGAAATCTATCTTTTTATGTAGCATATCCTTTCAGGACGTAGGGGATCATGGCTCTCCACCTCCCTTTATCCCTTGCAGCTCTCAACAAGTTCCTTCCATCTGTCATCTCCCCAAAACCACTGTCATTCATTTGCTTAAGCCCGTTAGGTATGTCGTGCGTTGTTTTCCCTTGTCTTTTTTTCTCGTCTGTTCATTCCGTGCGTATCAGATTCGCCAGGCCGTTCTTCCTCATTATCTCCCAGAAACTTCAGCTGCCACTTCCTCATGTAATGTATAAGCCTGCTCCTTGTTTTCAACCGCTCTAAGAGCTCACACGCTCAGTCCATGATATCATTAGCAACATTCTGTAGAATCACATCTCTGTTGTCTCAAGTCTCTTCTTCATCTTTGAGAAAATCGTCCAACATTCGCCTCCGTAAAGAAGGAATTAACAGTTCAGTATTTATTTTCTTTGTTTACCAAAGAAATCCTCCTGTCTTGCAATACACGGCCCAGCTTTTAGAATGCGTTGTTGGCCATTCCAATACGTCTATGGATCTCAGTGTCAAGGGGAAATAACGCAAATGCGATCATCATCATCCTCCTCATCATCATCATCTTCCTTTTCTTCTTCTTTACATCGTCATCATCATCATCATCAACATCTTCTTCTTCTTTATCATCATCATCATCATCATCATCATCATCATCGTCATCATCATCATCATCTTTATCATCATCTTCATCATCATCATCTTCTTCTTTATCATCATCATCATCATCATCATCATCATCATCTTCATTTTCTTCTTCTTTACATCATCATCTTCATCATCATCATCTTCTTCTTTATCATCATCATCATCATCATCATCATTATCATCTTCTTCTTTATCATCATCATCATAAACTTCTTTTTCTTCTTCATCATCATCATCATCTTCATCATCATCATCCTCTTGACTTTTGTAATCGTAGAGCGGATCTGAATGCAGAAGACACACTAACTCTATTTCCACAACGGTCTACTAACAGCCGTCATCAGCAGTTCTAGTATAGTCAACCCTGTCCGTTTTTTTTGACATTGTCCAAACAGTTATTGCGATGGCACCCTCTCCTACGTCTGCCTTCAGCTTTGCCTAGCATGATAGTCTTATACAGGCTGTCGTGTCTTGTAATGTGTCCAAACTACGCCCTTTTTTCCGTTTGACAGTGGAGAGAAGAGATTCCTCTGTATAATATGCGGATATAGAAAAGGAATAATTATAAACAATTAACAAATGAATGATATAATGGACGAGAAAGGGAAATGTCTATAACAAAGTTGGCAAGACTTGGTTAATGAAAGAACCACCTCAAATAATTTTCAGATATTTACAATCCACAAGTCATGAAGACATACGTTTTTACAGATGCATGTGTGTACTCTAACTCCTGCGCACCGAGATCTTTAAACCCCTTACCTATGACCTCAGTCTTCTGACATTCCTCTGTAACTTTTGCTGATCGGAAATTTCATTTATCCGTCTGCCTTCCACCATTCCTTCCCTAGGCACTAAAGAGCTATACCTCACTCAGATCTAGAATTAAAAGTATTACATTTTTAGATATTTTTACTATGATCATTAAACTTACGTTTTAATCCAATGGGGTCTCAATTCATACCAAGGAAATAATTATAAAGCTTGACATTTTTTATTATTTCTCTTTTATATTAACTTTAATGAAAAAAGAGCTCAGCCCCGAACCACACATTAAAAGTTAGAGCCGCATGTGGCTCGAGAGCCGCGTTTTGGCCACACAAGTATATAAGGATGATGATCGTTGCTAAAAGTTGTTTTTGCTGATGATGTATACAAATCATTGAAAAATACTGACTAAATCATATTTTTTAGATATGCGAAAAAGAACACCAGAAAAGATATATATATATATATATATATATATATATATATATATATATATATATATATATACCTAAAGATTCAGACAAACCTACGTAGTAAACGGATCTTCAGCATTACACTGAAGATCCGTTTTGGTGAAAGTTGGGTGGGTTTGCCTGGCTCTTTAGGATTAACTTATGTTTTGCTCTACTTAGTGTATTGGGCACTTTACGTAGTTGTCTTTTTACTCGTTTTGTGTTTTTTGGCGGGGGACTTTAACACTGGACACTTTTTTTCGTCTTGGTTTAATGTTCTTGGGTCTTTCTTTTTTTATTCCCCATTTTTTCTCGGGTACCGACATGTTCTACTGCAATTTGAGCTATACGAGGTTTTTCCAAACGAGTACCAATATATATATATATATATATATATATATATATATATATATATATATATATATTAGGAAGAGCTATGACAAACTGAGGAAAAGAAAACTTCATGCAACCCGTTTCCTCTTTCAGGATTGATCGGCCTATGAGGGATGAAGTTTTTAAAATCGACGCGATTTCTATGAATGAAACAAACTGAGAAAAATTATTGAGAAAAAATGATATTAAAAGAACAGACGTCAAGGTGAGAGAAGATGACGATTGACAGTTTATTTAAATTTTTGAAGACTGTAGTCGACCGAAAAGGCAATGAAATCAGAAAACATCCAAAGAGCGGAGTATGGGCAAAAAGGCCATTAGCATAGAACTAACGCTCACGCTTAGAAATTTCAACATTAAGTTAGAACCAACTACAAAGCGGATGCTTCCCCGATCACTACAATCTTGGTCTGTTCAAGCTTAGGTTCAACCATATATGCCCATACCATTGTGCCTCTTACTCTGTAACTGAGTCGCTTTTGTGCCTTGTACAGTTTGACGGTCATGCAAAAATAATGATATGAATTTAAATGTAACGATTTTTTATGGTACCCGCTGAGGTTTCTTTCCTGTTAGGCAAAACTTTCATAGTTATTAGGTTGGTGCAAAATTAATGTCGTTTTGTCACATATGTTACTATGTGAGAAAACGACATTATTCTTGCACCAACCTAATAAAAGCCAAATACGTTTCCTTAAGATTTTTGCTGTTATTTTCTTTTTACAATTTCACCATAAACAAGGCAATAAATGCCACTAGAACTCAGGGGTTTACAGGGAGAGAAAAAGAATGAGAAAAATGAGAATTAGGAGAATTGAGGAAAGGTATATAAAAAGGAACAGGGTTCAAGAAGACAGAAGATGTTAACTGACATTTAGAGTTTTGAAGATTATAGATTCATGGAAACCAAGGAAACGAACGTTAGCCCCACAGGTGGGGATCACGAGAGAAAATAAAAACATTAGAGTAGAAGTGGCGGTTTCATCTAGCTGTTTCAACACCAAACGGTGGGACCTAACTGCCAATCTAGTAGCAAGTTTAAATGCAAGATTTTGAGACACCATGGAAAAACCTCGTCAGAGCAGGTGCCATGAAAATGTTTGTAGAAAAGACAGAGGGAAGCCATGTCATGCCGGTGAGAAAGTGACTGAAGTCCAGATGGCTGATCAAGATCATTACAGGTATTTTTCTGCAGTGAGGGTTTCATGAATCGCGAGATGTAGAATAGGAGCACCAGACCAGCTATTGCATTAGTATTCAATACACGGAAAAATGGTAGATTTCTAAATATACAAGATGTATTCCAACGAGAAATATTTTCTAACACTAAACAGTGACTAAAATTTCCTCTCCGTAGACGAAGCAATTCATTCAATATAGTCCAATTCATGTCAGTGGAAAACGTGAGAGCAAGAAGGCGATGTGTGTTGGTCCCCTGGATTTTAATATCAGTCATGCTAATGAAAGGCTAAAATTCTTCTATCTCTAAAGGAGAGTTTTTTTGTTTTTTTTTGGAGGCGTATCAAGTTTTTCATGTTCTTTTCTGTTTGTTTTTTTCTTTTTATTTCTTTTTTCAGCAGCAAAGAGGAAATAATCAATATTTCGACATATGAGGACCAACGACTCTGTCAATAACAACCATGAATTTACATGTAATACCTTTGTACGCAGGAGATTTGTGTGGACTTCTTCAAATAAAAGTAGTGCTTTCTATTCCCGTGTCAATATAAACAGGTTTGAAGGACTCGAAGAAATCATGCTGGTTTACCAATTCCAGAAACCCGAATATGGTTACGTTTATTTGATGCTGAGCATGACAATATGAATATAACATGGGTTGATGAATATTCATTTCAATGTCAAAACAAACAACAATATCTTTCTAGATGTCTAGACGTATAAACTTGGGAGTAAACTAAAGTTTAAGCATATTATTCTTCACCACCTGACGCAGACACAATATTTGTCATATATATATAAATATATATATATATATATATATATATATATATATATATATATATATATATATATATATAATAAAATATAATAAGAAGGCTTAAACACTAATCTTCCATGGTCATAATTTATTCCATTGGAATCGTAAATACGATCCAATTCATCAGACCTACAAATTCAAAAAGAAAACGGAAAAGAACAACACCGGAAATAAAAATAGAATTTAGAGAGAGTATAAGTATGAGAGTGTGTGACGAATGTTAGAGCTAAAGAGAGGGGTAATAGACGAGAGAAGGAGGGAGATTAAAACTTAACAGAGAGGTTTTGCTTTTAAACTAGAGGTGAGTGGAAGGGGGAAATATGAATGTTGTCGGATGTCTAATACATTAAAGATACATTTCGTGGTGACATACACACACCATAGACAATCTAATGTTAAAGATAAGAATAAGAAGGAGGGAGAGAAAAGAAAAGAAGTGGTGGGGGAGGAAGATGGGGCGAATGAAATTAAAATTGAAGGGCATATACTGAAAGGTACGCTGTGTAATTGAGAAAATTTGACAAAATAATATCGACTACAGGTTAAAAATCAAATATAAACATATAAAGAATAAATATGACGATTATCTAATCTAGCAAGGACCTATATTTTTATGTTCAAAACACATGCGAATACACACATACACAATAACATATACACGTGTATACATACACATAGGCGCGTACCCACATACACACATACATATACCCATGTACACATATACACTTGGATACATATACAATTAGATTTTGCATATATATGTGTATATTTACCACGAATATTATCTATCTCTCTATCTATCTATATATATATATATATATATATATATATATATATATATATATATATATATATCTATAAATCTATATATATATATATATATATATATATATATATATATATATATATATATATATATATACAAGTATAGGATTGGTGTATACCGAATAAATTCGATAAACCAAAAATTACTATTCTTAAAAAAGTGCTCAATACAGAGTAGAGCAAATGTAACTAAATTATGTAATTTATTCGAAAATTATAACATAAATATGTTATAAAATCACTAAAAAATAGGCATTTTGCTTCAACACCTCTGCTATTTTATCAAATGATGATGTTGAATGATGTTAAACATCATCACTTGATAAGACACCAGAGGCGATGAAACAAAATGGCTACTTTTGTAGTGATTTTATAACATATTATTTTATAATTTTCGAATAAATAATTATATATGAATATATATATATATATATGTGTGTGTGTGTGTGTGTGTGTATGTGTGTGTGCGACTGTGTATGTGTGCGTGTGCGTGTTTTTAGTCAAATCATTCTCTTTTAGACATGTCTGATTGAATAATTTACAAACATCATGACTACTTATTTTGAATATAATCTTTTCATATTCATGAATATTTTTCCAGAATATATATATATATATATATATATATATATATATATATATATATATGCAAGCAAATATATGGATATAGATCCGACAGTATGAATAAAATATATTTTCTTCATATATATATAGATATATATATGTATATATATATATATATGAAAAACAACAAAAATAAGTAAAATAAATTTACCCAAACCAATAAATAACTAAATAGATTAAGTAAAAATAATGAAATTAACAAACACTAAATGAACATATAAACACAGGCAAACCTTAAAACCAAAACCCAAAATATGACAATCAATAATAAATTTCATAAAAGTTAAGAGAAAATACTATAAATGGCCCCAAAACTGCATCCGGATCCATAATTATTTCCACACAATAGCACTCAGAACAATTTAAAAAATAACCATTAACACCCATAAGAAACAGCCGTTAGATCAATACAATAGACACGTTATGACTACCCACGATGCATCACTGATCTGTATATATAAATAGGGGATCAAAACACAGCACGTCTGGTCCGAACGTCCTGGGTATGACGGTAAACTACACCCGCGTCCTGGTTATGACGGTAAACTACATCCGCGTCCTGGATATGGCGATAAACTGCATCCGACAACAAGGTCTCAGATAATGTTTTCAGAAAAATAATGTTGCAAGCTCTAAGTTTTTGAAACAATAATGTTGCCAGCTATACGTGTTTTTTGAAACAATAATGTTGCCAGCTATACATTTTTTATTCCATACAAAATAGGCATTTAAAATTCATATAAACTGGATTTGGCATTAAATAACCCACAGTGGTTGATATGCCATAAAAACCAAAAAAACAAACAAACAAACGTCTGGTCCGAAGATTGTGTATAAGCATGAAACAGGCTGCCACCTCTGGTTTTTGATTTCAATGTTCATATATATGTACGTTTGTTTGTGTGTGTGTGTGCGCTTGTGATAAATCAGTTATAATTAAAAATAAACTTTTAAAATGACAATATAAATAAAGACAAAATGAAAACAACAATATTTTTCTAGAATTCACGACGCATAGGTTTCACAGAAAACTAAATTTTAAGCATCTGACTCTTCACCACCCTACGCACACCTACAATATCCCCTTCTTCTTCTTTTGCATTTCCATATATATATATATATATATATATATATATATATATATATATATATATATATATATATTATGTAATCCGTATGTGTGTGTTTTTGTGTGTGTAAATAATTCAGATATAATGAAAATATATCTGTGAAAAGACAATATGAATAGAAAAATGACATAGACAACACGTTCCGTCTTCTGATAGACTTTAACAAGGCAAATGTAAGGTTTTAATATTTGCAATAAATATTTATCTATAGAAGGAAAATGTATTTAAGGATGCTCATGAACATACTTCCGGTTAACTGAATGTCAAGGTAAAATTTGGAGCGTGCTAAGTGAATATATTCAATGTTTAATAAATGAAATTGAGTAAACGTTATTGTTGTCGTTGAATATTATTTATTTTATTTTAGAATTTAATTATTATTTACTATTGTATTTAATGATTAATGCTAATTCTTAAGTTCATCATTCAATAAACTCAAGATGAGATAATAAGACATCCATAGAAATTCTTTTATTACGTTGTTTAATGTTGGAGCTTAGCCACTTAAAACAAAAATTATTTCAATAACTATAATAAAAATGAATGTGTTTTTTTTTATTATTTAAAGAATTAAGGTAGTGCAAATGAATGCTGGTACAAATGAATGCTGGTACAAATGAATGCTGGTACAAATGAATGCTGGTACAAATGAATGCTGGTACAAATGTATGCTGGTACAAATGAAAAGATTTGTAATTGAGAACACTTTTACCATTCACGGAAAAAGATGTTAAAAACTTCCTTCTTTCTTTTTTTTCTTTTTCTGAAAGCTAAATACCATTTCTGCATGTCTTTTCTATTTTCCCTAGCGATCAAACGTCAATAGTCCATCATTTATGAAATATTAGAAAAAGAGGTTTAAAACAGCTACCATCCATTCTTCTCTCTCTCTCTCTCTCTTTCTCACTCTCTTTCATTTTCTTGCTAAAAGGAAGTAGAGTCCCTTATGTGTCTTTTCCGTCTTTCCACCCGATCAAAAAGAAATAGTCCACTATTTATAAAGTAATATAAGAAGAGGTTAAAACTGCTATCATCCTTTTTCTTTCTTTATTTCTTTTTTCTTTCTTTCTTTCACTGAAGTCTTTCCACCTGATCAAAACGGAATTGTCCATTATTTATGAAGCAATAAAAGAAGAGACTAAAAACTGCTATCGTCTCTTCTTTATTTTTTCTTTCATTTTATCACTGAAATGAAGTAGCGTCACTTATATGTCTTTTCCGTCTTTCCTCGCGATCAGTATCGAACAGTCCATTAATTATGCGTTGCTTACAGGGTGAAATTTAAGTATTAGTAAAGAGACGGTCAGGAAGAATTATAATAATATATTATTTTAGTTTGAGAAATTAATATATATAATTATCCATTTTAAATTATAGAGGTTTTGAATTTAGCCGATTTTCTGTTGTTTCTCTAAAAGGAATATTTCTTTTCGTATATAAGATATTTGAAAAACTGCGATGCAGTGATTTATATTTTGGTTAGATTCGGCAGCAGATCTATCAAGAATTTTCACTTTAAGTAAGTTAAGTTAAATTTATTATTTCTTAGATCGAATTTGTGGATGAAATCATTTCTGTCTGATTAATTCATTTGATAAATTGTTATGTATATGATCTTTTTTGTCTTTATATATAAGGCAAGTAGATAACACGTTGGGCAAAGTCTGAGACGAGAAAAATATTTGGTTATTTCATTTTATTCGTTTACTCACGTGGGAGAAAGTGCGAGTTTTAAACAGTGACTACGACTGCTACTAATGCAATAATCTTCGATAAAACGAATCGAGTACTCACAGTCAGTGGCGGGTTTATCTAAAAATAAATAGGCTTAAATTCAACTTCATCCGTGCGCTAACGGCCTAGGGATAGATTCTTCGACTAGCTAGAGGCAACCGAACGTGTAGCCACACTGAGGAACTGGGATACAGCGAAACAGTCTGTATTTGGATGACTATATATATATATATATATATATATATATATATATATAACAAATAAGCAGTCGTATACAAATACATATATACATAATCTATAGTGTAAGAAAAACGGGGTTCGATGGTAAATAACAGAGCTCTTTAATATATTAAGAAATATACATAACATATTACATTGATTGCGCAACTCTCAGTTTCACATTCATCAGGAGTATGTTTTTGGGTTTACACCGCTTCTGTAATATTCCTGTTTATCGCGAGATATTTTTGTAGGGGTGGAATAAACAAAAAATATTACAGAAGCGGTATTAACCAAGAAATGCAACTGATGAATGCAGAACGTCTGAAACTGTGAGTTATGCAATCAATATTATGTATATTTCTTCATATATATATATATATATATATATATATATATATATATATATATATATATATATATATATATATATATCTGTTTATTATATCTATATTTATCTATCCAAATATATATATTAGTTTGGTGCAAAAATAATGTCGGTTTTTGACATATTTTTTAACGTCAAAAACCGACATTATTTTTGCACCAACATTATATATATATATATATATATATATATATATATATATATATATATATATTCAAATTGTCTTTTAGGCACGTCTGATTAAATAAATTACAAACATTATGTCTGCTTATTTTAGCATAATCCCTTCATATTCACGAATATTTTTCTGTGTATTACAATCAAATGATGCAGAGCATGCACTGTAACAACGTAAATAATTTATTTTCCCTGCTGCAGAGCATTTCTTGCATTATTTGATTGTAATACACGGAAAAATATATGGGAAAAAGATTATGAAAAGATTATACTAAAAATAAGCAGACATCATATTTGTAATTTATTTACTCACACACACACAAACACACACGCAAACACACAATCACACACACACATACATATATATATATATATATATATATATATATATATATATATATATATATATATATATATATATATATATATATACGCACGTATATATTCAGGAATCATATATGTTTATTAATGCGTGTGTATGTGAATTTAATATATCAAAATGCGTAATCTTACTACTAGTTTCAGCATGACTTTTTCAAAAAGTGGAAGAATGGTTTTGATTTTTTTGAGTCCCGATCTAAGAATAAATGTTTTTTAAATGATTCACACATTAAATATATTTTAAGTTATTTTTTTCGGTTGGAATTAGTCTCCCAGATCTTTAGAGTTAAAAGGTCGCGAAAATACAACCACAGGGAAAAAAAATGAAATATGAGAGGACAAGTTCATTATAAATTGCAATCGTTTTGAGGAACATCCGGTGGAAAGAGACCAGTTTAAATTTATGCATTAGGTTATTTCTTTAAATATACGCGAAAAAGAGAGAGAAAAAAAAATATGTACTTACATACTTGTGAACAACAGTGGAAAAATCACGTGATGTAATATCAACATTAATAGTCAACATTTACTTTCAAAAATATACCGGAAAAAACATCTCATACCTGAAAAAAAAAAAAAGTGGATGAACTCGAATTATTGAACAGAATCATATAAAAATACAGATAGTTAGATGCATTCAAATATACACTGCAGAGTGAACTTAATAAAATATGCAGCATAAATATATATTTCTAACCATTTTCGTAATAAAATCGTACACACAAACATTTACATATCTAAGATAAACGTTTTAATAATTTTAAGAATGATATTCAAGACAAAATGCTTACTTATATTTGAGCAAATGAGTGACAACATGAAAATCTCTATGATGACGAGTTTCGTTCCAAAATAAATAAAGCTTTTCGAACAAATGCAAGTGTTATTGTTGTTAAAATCGAAGTACAAGAATACCTCAATTAATGCAAATTGGATTAATAAGTTTTCGATTATTGCGTTAATATTTAATATACCGAGTGCATACGTAATACTCGATTAGTGCGGTAAAACATTCTTCAGTTTACCCCGAGGAAATGAAAATTGATTTTTTATACTTATCGATTTTCTAAAATTTAAAACTGAAAAATGGGTATGTATTTTGTTTGTCAAGTATTGTGTTATCTAATTAATTACAGTAGTGTTAACAAAAAAATGGACGATTATAAATAGTTAAATGCTATAAGACGATAATAAATATATATATATATATATTAGAATATTTCTCTATTAATTTTTTTGAATATTTGTATTGTCTTCCATGTTTAATTGAAAGGTCTTTATTTAAAATTTATGATTTTTTTTTTTTTTAAATGGACGATTTAATTAGATACCGAAATTAGATTTATTAAAAAATATCGATATATAAAAGACGTATGCATTTACTATGGAAAGATTATAAATAAAATGTTGGTGTTAAAATGCTCATGATTATATGTTTGTAAAATTTGAATGGGCAATTTCTCAGTATTGCTAATTATATGAAGAACAGAAAAATACCATGCTGTAAATCACTTTAATTAAGTTTTTTGCTAAAAAAAATCAGATTAATAAACAATAATTTTTTTTAAAGCAATTCACCCCAAGCAAGGCAGAATTTCCAATAGCAGCAAGGGGTTACAGAGGATTGAGAGCAAGAATAAAGAGGGGTGTTTGAGGAAAGGATATAGAGAAAGACAAGGAAGAAGATCAAGGTATCAGAAAATCTCGATTAACATTACACTTGAATATTTGAAGATTATAGTCATCGGAGAAGCAAGTAAGGGGAAGGGAATTCCACAGACGGGAAGTGCGAGAGAAGAAGCTGTTGGAGTAGAAGAGACGGTTACATTTAAACGTTTTGACAGTGAAAAGGTGGGACTAAGATGCCAGCCTAGTAGCTCGCTTAAATTCATGCAGTCTTGGAAAGCGAAAGTAGCTCGTCGGAACAGTTGCCGTGAAAGTACTTGTAGAAGGGACAGAAGGAAGCCACGGCACGTCTGTGAGAAAGTGAATGTAGACGCAATGCCAGATCAGGACGTATCGCTTTGCCTATTTGTCTCTATATTTTATCGAGGACCTCGTGGCGTACAGCGAGGGCACCAGGTTATATATGACAGCAATATTCCATACAAGGACGGATGGTTGATTTATAAACTTGAAGGATGGACAGATGAGAAAAACTTTATGCCACGAAACAGAGAACCAAATTTCCTCGCGGCAGATGACGCTATTGATTCAATGTATTTGTTTTACCGTATGTCAGTGGACAGCGTGATACCAAGCAGGCGTAAAGAGGCTCCATCCCGGAGTTGGCCATCAGCCATTCGGATGAGAGTCAGTGGGGTCTCTGTAGTGGGTAAATGAAAGCCGATTCGTTTAGTAGGCATTAAAGTTTACAAGGGATTTCGTGCCCCAGTCAAGCACAGATTGGAGGTCCTTTTCAAGATTAGCGGCCAGGTTGGTTTTGACAACGATACCAGATTTAATATTGTATTTATGATTAACGTTAATTCTTAAGTTCATCGTTGTCTTTATATATAAGGCAAGTGAATAACACGTTGGGCAAACACTGAGACGAGAATAAATATTTGGCCATTTCATTTTATTCGTTTACTCTCGGTGCAGAAAGTGCAATTTTTTTAAACAGTGACTACGACTGCTACTAATGCAATAATCTTCGATAAAACGAATCGAGTACAAGTACTCACAGTCACTGGCGTGTTTATCTAAAAAGAAATATGCTTAAATTCACCTTTATACCTGCGCCAACGGCCTAGGTATAGATACTCCGACTATCTATAGGCAACCGAACGTCTAGACACATTGATGTGCCGTGATACAACGAACCAGTCTGTGCTTATAGCACAATATATATATATATATATATATATATATATATATATATATATATATATATATATATATATATATGTGTGTGTGTGTGTGTGTGTGTGTATGTGTGTGTGTAGATAGATAGATAGATAGATAGATAGATAGAAAATATTAGTGGTAAATGTACACACACATATGCAAAATATAAAATATATATATATATATATATACATACATGCATACACATACATATATACTTTGTATAAAAAAAAATCCATGAGGATAGAATCCAGGTAGAACTCAATGTCCGGGACAGAGTAAGGATATAATAAAAAGGCTTAAACACTAATATTCCATGGTCATAATTTATTCCATTGGAATCGTAAATACGATCCAATTCATCAGACCTACAAATTCAAAAAGAAAACAGAAAAAAAGAATGTTGTTTTTTCTGTTTTCTTTTTGAATTTGTAGGTCTGATGAATTGCATCGTATTTCCAATGGAATAAATTATGACCATGGAATATTAGTATTTAAGCGTTTTTATTATTATATATATATATATATATATATATATATATATATATATATATATATATATATATATATATATATATGTATATATATATATATATGGATAAATATAGTTAAATGTACTAGCGAGCGTTCGTATACAAATACACATATACATAATCTATAGTGTAAGAAAAACGGGGTTCGATGGTAAATAACAGAGCTCTTTAATATATTAAGAAATATACATAATATATTACACTGATTGCGCAACTCTCAATTTCATACGATCTACATTCGTCAGGAGAATGTTTTGGGTTAACATCGCTTCTGTAATATTCCTGTTTATCGCGAGATATTTTTGTAGGGGTGGAATAAACAAAAATATTACAGAAGCGGTGTTAACCAAGAAATGCAACTGATGAATGCGGAACGTCTGAAACTCTGAGTAATTCAAGATATTATTTATATTTCTTTATATAAATTTTCGAGATCAGAGGTCAGTTTAATTTTCTCAATGATACCAGATTTACTATTGAGACAGGGGTAAATAGTAGTGTCATCTGCGTAAATGCCTACTTAGGAAAGGATGACACCGGGAAAGTCTATATTTCCGAGATGAGGTATTATGTAGATTATTTACATTATTCGGACTATTGTCCTCATCTTTGTCGCCATATTTATAACAACATTTCGATCTTTGTACGGTCCGGCCTTCTTCAGGTGGTTGGAATGTCGATCGAACCCTTTATTTCGCTCACTGAGGTAGACTGTTCTAGTTCCACGTGCTATCTTTAATGGATGTCAGTTATCAGTTATCTCCTGTTAATTTTCCCGCTGAAAGTTCTCCACTGCCTTAACCGGGTATTGAACTCATACTCTTGGTGTCCTGTCACTGGATCTAACTAACGTATTTATCCACTGTGCCATCTGTCCTTCAAATAAAATGTTCAGTTCGACATTCCAACCAAGTGAAGAAGGCCGGAGCGTACAACGGACGAAACGTTAAAATAAATAGGGTAACAAAGATGAGGGCAATAGCCCGAATAATATAAATAATGAATCGGGAAAGTCATTAATGAAGATCAGAAACATTGTTTAATAGCTTTTTTATTGTATCTTCTTGTATTTACCTATATTTTAATTAAAAAGTACGCAAATTAGAAATTAATTGTTAATGAGACTAAAATTTAGGCTACAATTTACATAATTTCCTGCAAGTTATTATACTTGATTAATTTGTATATAGCGTTTATAAAACGACCGAGATCATCATTTTTTGATCTGAGCAGTGTTTTTGCATTTTTCATCAATTTTTGTACATCACGTTCAGCATGAAATTTTTACAATTCCTCCTTCAGTTTCATTATGTACTATATAGTATTTGATCTAACGTCAAATTCCTTAGTTAAGCGGTTTCCACTTACACCATTATCTAGTTTTTTTTCAACAGTTACATTTTCTGTGATATTGAAAAATATAACTAATTTCTGTTTTTTTTATTTCTTTTCACTAACCATTTGGGTATATGCTCGACATTTTGAAAAATATTTTTACTGAACACGAAACACCTGATAAGTAATCCAAGAAGTTGTTGCTCTGACGATCGCTAACAAAAAAAAAAAAAAGTTGGTTCCAACAAAAGCTACGTATCTGGGCTAGGGAAACACCCATCGAGGGCAGATGAGGTTACTTTCAACACCAGCACATCACCTCGGAAAATTCCAAGTGTTTTCTGAAATTTTCCATTTCCAAATATATATATATATATATATATATATATATATATATATATTTGAAATATATTTCGATTCTTCATTAGCCTCAGATATGTAGTTATGATTAATTAATGATGAACATGTCATTTTCGTTTATGATCGATTTCATCACGTTTCTTTATTCTTGGAGAATAATTATAGATTCTTATTGCACAAAGTTGAGACAAATACTGTTAAAAAAAACCGCGGAGAACTCCATTAAAATGTCTTTAATAATTTTTAAGACATAACGTTTCAAAGCTTAATCTAACAAATGGACAAATTTGCTTTTACACGATTTAGACAGTTTTGTTGTTAGACAGAGTATAGATGGTTAAAGAGAACCGCGAAATTTTGTTGTGTTAATGTCGTTAATTAGTACATCGTTGTATAATTTAAATAGTCGGTATTCTAAAACAAAATTCCAGCAATCTATTCACTGAAACTTGATTGAAAGAATTCTTGCTGCCGAAAATACAATAACTACCCATTAGTTAACATATATATATATATATATATATATATATATATAAATTCATGAATCATTCATGCAAAAAACAAATATATATTTGTTTTTTGTATGAATGATTCATGAATTTATAAATTATATTTGAACCTTTTAATTGAAATACATATATACATACATACATATATATATATATATATATATATATATATATATATATATATATATATATATATATATTTCATTTCATTCATTTACGCGCTAATAACCTCGGGAAATTTATGGATCCAAATTTTCTCATACCAGTTATGGGTAAATAGTAGGATAGACTGGTTTCTACCGCCTTGGGTCGCAAACGGTCTAGGAGAAGGAAATTTTTGTATACAAAACCTGCATACAGGTCTGGCGATGCAATTAAGGAAAGGATATATATATATATATATATATATATATATATATATATATATATATATATATATATATATTATAAGATTTTTATTATAATAGATTATAATAAAAATGTTTTACATCGCTACACAAAAGCTTTCAAGTTTCATTGTTTAAATACAATGATTGTTCTTCCTCAGACGATGGTAGATAACAAATTTTGCTCAACTTACTATTGAAGATTTTATTTTAAAAAGTGAATGCTACGAACTGTGCAGTTTTACTCCATCTGTTCTATCTCATATATATATATATATATATATATATATATATATATATATGTATGTGTGTGTGTGTGTGTGTGTGTGTGTGTGTGTGTGTGTGAGTGTGTGAGAGTGTGCGAGAGTGTGCGAAAGCGTGTGTGTCTGTGTCTGTGTGTCTCTCTGTGTGTATGTATTCTGATGTGAATAACATCATAGTGATACGCATTACATTGTAGGTATTTTATTCCTGAAAGAGAAAGCTACAATAATCGTGTAAACACGTATGTTTAGACCCAATATATTTTGACAAGAATTAAAAAATAGCACAAAAAATGAGATTAAATATAATCAAAAAGAGAGAATAATATTTAAAATATATTTCCGACTTTATAAATGTTCTGCTTTCTGTTATATATATATGTGTGTGTGTGTGCTTACTTTTTCTATCGTGAACTGCTGCATCCTATTTATAAACAGGATGAAAAAGCAATAAAAAGCAGAATTCGTCTGGAATACATATCCGTCAATGATCCTAACAAAGAGCTTCATCTACTATAAAAGTTTTCAAACATCTCATCTAATTATTTCCGACGACTAGGGACTTCAGCCATGCCCGTACAAAAATCATGTAGCCTATGAATTTTCATGCTCTATTGGAGTGTGTATCTCCAACATTAAATAACAAATCGCAGCATTCAATTCTTAGATCGGGCACACATGCACCAAACTCACTCGTAGATTGACCTGCCGCCTCTCGAAGCTCAGGGCAATTCGTGCTCACATTGACCAGCACATCACGAATGACCAAAAATGCTTCTATTAATGTTAGACAAATATTTGCAGATAATGCCAAAATACAACACAGCACCAAATGTAACGAAAGGATTTAATAGTATACAAGATAAACAAACCGCATGAAATAAAATATGATTCACTACGACAGTCCTCCATCTGGAAGTTAATATGATATGTCTAATGCTCTCTCTCTCTCTCACGCACACTCTCCCTATCTCTCTCTCTATCACTCACACACACACAATTATATTTCAACACAAAGCAATATATATATATATATATATATATGCATATTTAAAAAGTTTTCTGTATATTGGAGAGACAGTCTTTATCCACTACGTTTCATAAAATTTGTTTAATATATACATGTATCGACTTTTTTTTAATTTAATAGATCATGGATGTTTGTTCAATATAATATATTTTCACAATTGTGAGTAATTTGTCACGTATATGGATCAATTTGTGGACAAACTATTCTAAAAATTAGTACATATATATTTATATACATTTCACAAAAACAAGAAAATCCTACGAACCACGCAAGTAAATTATATATGAAACGTAACACACACACACATATATATATATATATATATATATATTGGTTAGTATGGAGAAAGAATAGTCAACATTGTTGTACATATACATATATTTTTACAAAATAATTATTAAACTTATTTTCGAAATAATCATATTATTGCAATAATCTCGATGATGCCATAAGGCTTCCAACCGATATACTTCGAACGTATCCACAAAATAATATTCCTTCCGGAAGCTGTTGTCAAAAATATTCACTTGTAATTGTTACGAAGCATAACCAGTTAATTGGATTTGAGCAGGCCTAGATGTATGCAAGTAGACAACTCGTTTGTCAATAGTTTAATTTCGTTCGTGTAGCCGATATTATCACAATATATATGCATGTATAGAGGATGGTGAGCTTAATCATGATCAGGATCCTGATAACGGTGGTCGAGGTAGTTGTGATGATGATGCTGATGGTAATGATTATGGGTTGAGGATAATATTGACAGTAGTGGTTGTTGTTGTTGGTGGTGGTGATGATGATAATGATAGCGGTGGTGATGATAATGATGATGCAGCTGATGATGATGATAATTATGATAATGGTGGTGGCAGCGATAATCATGATAATGGTTGTGGAGTTGATAAAGATGATAGTGGTGGCGGTGGTGGTGATGTTGTTGGTGGTGGTGATGATAAAGATGATGGTAGTAGTCTTGGTGGTGACAATGATTTTGAAGATGATTTTGATGATGGTGGTGGTAGGGATGACGATAATAGTGATGGTGATGATGGCGGGGTTGATATTGGAGTTGGTGGTTGTCGGCATGATGACGGTGGTGACGCTGGTGGTTGCGAGAATGATTATAGTGGTGGTAATAGTTGTGAGGATGATGGTGTTGGTGGTGGTAGTGGGCATGTTGATGATGATGATAATGGTGGTGGTTGTGGAGGTGGTGATGGTGCATCGTGATCGAGTATGACTATCACGAATTACCATTGCAAAATGCATTCGGGATTTACGATATCTAGGAATATTTGTGTATAATTTAATTTTCTTTTTAAATCGATAAATAATTTGCGCTGGGTCAATCACGCTCTTCAAGCAAAAACACCACAGCACCAAAAAGAAGGAAACGTTCATTGTCATTGATAGGTGTTACCACAGATATTCCTTATCCTATATGGATAGCTTAGGGAAAACTAAATGACGCCAACAAGAGCAGTGGGCTTATCTCTTGGCTGGACACCAACCAACATATTCTACATCCGCATGCCTGTGACAATTGGTCGTTGATCCCATGAAAGGAAACATATTTTCTTGCCCTAAGCAAGTCGATAATGCTACTAAAACACAAAGTGATACTGAAAGCATGAAAAACTGAGAAAACGTTATTGAATACAACGACGACAAGAGAAGACCAGGATCTTTTTTAAGCATTTCACCCCTAGCAAGGTGGGTGTTCCACTAACTTGTAAGTGGTTACAGAGAATGGAAGTAAGAGCAAAGAGGGTGTTTGCGATAAAGATAACGAGAAGGACTGGGATCAAGATAAAGGCATGAGAAATGTTGTTTGACATTACATTTAGAGTTGTGACGATTATAGTTATCAGGGAAACAAGTAAGAGGAAGGGAGTTCCCCTGTTGGGAAGTGCGAGAGAAGAAGCTGTTGAAGGAGAAGAGGTGATTACATTTAACTGTTTCGTCAGTAAAAGGGTGGGATCGAGATGCCAAATTAGTAGCACGCGCAAATTCATGCAGTCGGAGCACCATTGAAAATAGATCGTCAGAGCAGTTACCATGGAAATATTTCTAGAAAAGACAGAGGGAAGACAGATCACAGCTGTGAGAAAGTGACTGGAGTCGTGATTCCAGGTGAGGACCTATCACATTGCATATCAATCTTTGTATTTTGTCGAGAACCTCCAGATGCACAATGGGGGAACCGGACCATATATGGCAACAGTAAGGAGAAAGATTGTATTTGAGGTGCATTTACATTTTTGAAGATCGTAGTTGACAGGTAAGCAAGAAAAGAGAAGAGCTTCCCTCACGTGAAAGGTTCGAAGCGCGTGAAGATACTGTTAGCGTAGAGTTTACATTTCTATCTAATCTATTAATTTCAGCAGTAAAATAATGAGACCTATCTACCATTCTAGTACTGCGCTCCGATTTCTGAAGTCGATATAACAAAGATGACAAATCATCGGACCAATTACCATGAAAATATTTGTAGAAAACTCTCAGTTATGCTAGGGAAAATGTGATTCTGGCCAAGATAACACCAGGTCTGATAACATTGCAGACTGTTGTACTGTCAAAAAACTCTTCATACGTAGCGGAAGTATTAGGTTGGTGGGAAAATAATGACGTAATAATGTCGTTTTTTGACGTTAAAAAAGACGTCAAAAAACGACATTATTACGTCATTATTTTTCCACCAAAATAATACCACGCTATGTGCGGCAGCAATATTCAATGCACGAAGAAATATAGACTTATAAATATGTAATAATTCACGTGGTAAAACTTATCGAGAATGATACAGGGACTAGCATTTATAGCTGCAGAACTAGCAATTCATTCCATATAGTCGTTCCACTTAATGTCTGTGGAAAACAGACCAAAGAGTTACAAAGACTTAATCGCCTGGGGGTAGCATCGATTATGCTGATGGAAAAGCCAAACAAAATTTTTTAACCTGTATCACTCCATGCATGAAAATAAAGACCCTAAAACACAAGAGGTTACAGTGTCTATTCACTCATATTTCTACGTGGTAGCGTACTGTAACCGTATTCTTTTAAATACCTCTGATGAATTTCAGTCCCTGGTATATCTTCCGACCAGAGAAATCAGATCACTGCTCTTTGTTACTCCTGGTGCACACTGCTAGCGAAGCGACCATGTTTACACTGTAACAGAAGTAAGAAAACTAGTGCGATCAAGGTCAAACATCGATCACGTGACGACAATAGTACCAACTAAATAACTTGGACCGATTTTAATCTGAATTAAGTTTAAGCGTCTAATGATTTTTTTTCTTTTTCTTTCACATTTAACAACTTAAGTCTTTGGCAATTTCATCCATTGAAAGATTAATAATCAAACAAGGTGTTAAAGTTATCAAATCCTATTACGAAAATGGGCGTTCAAAAGAATTTGAATGAGAAGATCCCAGGTCGCGTCATCTCTCGAAACAGCTAAATGAATTGGCCACCACAATCGTGCGACTTGACGTCTTTAGATTTATTCCTTTGGAGTATTCTCAAAAGTAAGGTCTATTTCAACAAAGCAACAACAATTCAACAGATAAAAGATGAGATAATAAGGCATATTGGTGAGATCGAGTAGCAACCATGCAGAGACGTCATAAAAAATTTTAACCACCGAGTAGAGGTGTGCTACCGAAGCCTTGGCGGACATTTGTGCGATATTATTTTTCACACATAATTGCCATGACTTAAATAACATTCAAGAGAGAGATAAATAAAGTTACACCAGTAATACTAATTTATTTATTGCTGATTTGATCCCTCTTAATGAAACACCCTTATATATAATCCGTCTTCATGAAGCACACTTTATAATCACGCTTGCGCAGACGGAAGTGTGACCCTCCTAAAGATATGTTATGGCGAAAGTGCAGATACTTTTGGACTTGCCCTCGTAGTTTGAGAGAGGTGCCTTTAAATGTCCAAATTGTACTTAATAACAAACGGTTGAAAAGTATAGTTTGTAAAAAAAGTCTTCCTGATCATTTTGATCTGTGTCACTTTTGGCCAAATATCACCCATTTACCTCCTTTGTCTACTCTCAATTCACCCAAATTCGTTATAAAAATGACTCTGTTTTCTTTCTAATCTTATTTGCAGTATATTATGTAAGCGTTAGCTTTATGGCTGTTTTTATATTTGACGGAAGGGATATTTTAAATTTAATTAAAACGTTCATATTTATTATTATTATTATTATTATTAAACATTTAAATATTAGTTGTTAAATCGACGTAGACTCAATTTCAGAAAATATATATTTTCTAGTAGGCGTGCGTTTATCTAAAAAGATAATGGTAGGGCCCTATTTGATCAAAATTTAGTCCTTTGTGTTTGAAACTGGAGGAACCTCTCCAGGGCCCAGGACGCTGGTATATAAATAACGTGCGCTAACCAGACTGCACTCACTCCATTTCAGTCGTACCAATAAGATCCAAATGATACATTGGCTGCAGGAGTTGACGGAATTTTTTTAGTGTTAACAGCCAACAGCTTTCGGGGCTCACACCGGGTATTCTGTCTGGATTTACTTTCCTATCTCTTACCGTGTAGGCAGCGATGGTTGAAAATCAAAGCTTTCTCTTCACCTACATGACCTGCCTTCCTGGGTTGTCAAGCTGCATTTATCCGAAACAGCTGGTTATGAGGCGCCAGTGTTCCACCCATTCTCGAGCTTGGAGCTGGAATTAGTTGTGAGAATTCTATATTTTCATGTTTTTCCTACTATCTTTTTCTAAAATTAACATTTAATATTTGTTTTTATTTATGTACTGATTCGTAATTTGTCTTCTAAAACGCATAATGTATAAAGTGTATATATGCACGTTATACAGGTTTTTATGATTGTCACAGCCGGGGGTGATCCTGGTGAAAAACTCTATAAGATTCTGCCGTGGTATTCATCACAACTATCTTTTCTAATGACCATATAATTCTCTATTTTAATTTTTCCATGTTTTTGAGTGGAAATCTAAAAGACTGGATGTTTATGTATCATCTCAGATAAA
This sequence comes from Acanthosepion lycidas, assembly GCA_963932145.1. Lineage (NCBI taxonomy): Eukaryota > Metazoa > Mollusca > Cephalopoda > Sepiida > Sepiidae > Acanthosepion > Acanthosepion lycidas. Next base: position 51,771,194 of record OZ010595.1, on the reverse strand, counting down.
ATATTAACAACGATCCGCAACAAACGATTATATCCTAGAAAAAAGACTTTGGAAACTAATTGATATTGCATAAATTATATAAAAAAATCCCCTCAATTCGCTATACTATCTGTTATATTACACGCACGTTTTATAAACTGTTATGGGACCTTACCCATAATAAAATAATTGACTATTACATACATAATAAATACGAAGCAGGGAGTTCAGTCCGAAGTCGGGCGACCGGTTGATCGGTTGAACTATCTGCCTTCGGACGGGGAGGAAACCGAACGAGGCTTCGCCGAAGGGCGGGGTCTCTTTCGGGGAGGTAACCGACCCTGAACCCGTTCATACGGGTTCAAAGGGCATATTTTTGGCCGAGCCCACGGGCTCGGAGATCCCACGGGCTCGGAGATCCCACGGGCTCGGAGATCCCACGTTAAACCGGCCTTGTGCCATATGATAACCTCGTGGGGTTTGACTAAATACTGTTCAGTCTGAAGTGTGGTGTGAGGTCCGTCAAGAGTCTGTCAGTCAGTCAGATCAAGCGAGTCAGAGGCAGTCCGAAACAGAGTCGCGTTCAGACAATTACTACAATACATTGGAATAGTGATACTGGTCGAGACTACATTGTTCTCCCTAATAAACCTGATAGTTCGTACTAACACTTTCTACTTCTCTGTATATATTCCTGTTTGTAATATATCTGTGTTTTTCCATATCCGTGTTCGAGTTCTTCTTTATTGGTTTTACCTTAGACCATCACTGTGGTACAAGGAACCGGACCATAACATAAAATGTAATAATTATTAATATACAGTGAAAATCCTATTTTCTCTGAATATATATTATCTATTTTTAATTTCTATTCTATTTTTATCTATGTTTTTATCTATCTTCCTCTGTCTTTTTACAAGAAGTTGAATATTGGACTGAAGTGATAGCTTCTCGTGGAGGTGTGTGCGTGCAAAGATTTGTGGACGCGTGTCGTTATCAGCATTTTCGGTTGCGCGCGCATGCATATCTGTGATGACTTTTGTTTGATAATTGTATGTCTGTCGCTCATTAAACTCGACGGCTATGCTGTCCGAGTATTCTTCATGTGACCAGGGAAGAAGTAAAGTCTTGGCATGTTGGCGGAAGGTGGGGATCTGCGTAGAGAAAGGCTTTTGATTTTTCTCTATTTTTTTTCGTCTATTCTAACATCACTGCGTACTACTACCTAAGCGAATGTCAGAGAGATCAATCGGTCATTGGAATAGAAAGGGGATATCAATATTAAAGTCACACGAAATGAAAGAATCAATTCAAAAGTTGACTTACTACTGGTACCATTCTGTTTTCTCACTCTTCTTTCTTCTCAGTGTACACGCGTTTTTCTCGCGTTTTCCACTGGTATCAAGTAAAACTAGATTATATCGAATCAAATGCTAGATTAGCTGCTAGGAAATTTTTTTTCAATTTTCCCTCTTTCTAACAAACACACAAACAAGTGTATCCAACTATTAATCTACGCCCAGACTTTTTCCCTATTTCACCTTTCCTAAGAGAATCACTATTCTCCCAAGCAAACTTACATAACTATATCAAGAAATCAAAAGAAAATAGTTGAATCCGTCAACACAAAAATAAAAACAATATTTCCACACGTAACAATACTTGACGTAATTTCCAGTTGATAGTATGAATAAAATAGCGTTTTCTAAATTCCATTTCCTAAGGACAATTTTTATTATTATTATTTAATTTGTTTTAAAAAATCCATTTCGTTTTTGCATGGAAAACGTCCACATTGGACGAAACGCGTCGGCAAATATTGCAGTTTCCCTATTGTATTTTACATTTAAAAATTCATACAAACAAATATAGAAAAATTATTACATTGTCGAGTGTGGATTCAAACCCCACAATTTTTTCAATTTTTTTTCTTTCAATGTTAATAAGGTTTTATTTTTCAGGTTTTATATCAAACATGCAAGACATTATTATTATTATCATTATTATTATTATTATTATGGTGAGCGCGAGTGCAGACAACACACTATTAGTAATCTTTTAATTCCTTTTCCATTTACAATGTTGATAGGATTTTATTTCCAGCACTTTTAACAGGTATACAAAAAAAATTATTACTATTACGGTGAGAGTGGATGCAGACCTCACACCATTAGTAATCTTTCATTCTTTTTCCACATTCAATGTTGATTGAATTTTCTTTCCAGTTCTTGTAAAAACCACATAAAAACTCGATCATTATTATCACGGCGAGTGTGGATACAGACCCCACACAATTAGTAATATTTTCATTTCCTTTCCTCTTTCAATGTGTATATGATTATCTCATCAGATTTTATACCAAACATACAAAAGTCAGACTATTACCAGCACAGTGAGTGTGGATACAGACCCCACACTGTTAACAATATTTTCACTTCTTTTCTTCTTTCTATATTGATATTGTATTCTTTTCAGCTTTTATACCAAACATACAAAATTTCATGTCATTATAATCAGGATGAGTGTGATCGCAGGCCCCAAGATATTAATATTTCCATTTCTCCTCTTCCAATGTTGTAATTTATTTTTAGGGTTTGTAAAAAAAGAAAAAAAAAAGAAAAAAAAAGAAAAGTATTATAATTATTATCAGATTTGTCATTTGCAAACAGAAGTGAAAGTGGTTTATTCTTAAATTTTAAATTTCTGTAACCATGTATGGAATTGTTCATGATGGAAGTGGAACAAACCCTTTAAAAGCCCAACAAATTCATTATCATTTCTTGCAATGCAAGATATCCATATGAAATAGATGATTTATGGCTATATTTCAGGATTTGTATTTCTAACTGCCATCATATCACTAGTGTTACATGGAAAAAGTTCTTCTTTAGTGGGTATGCTGAACTTATCAAGACCATTTTTTGTATTTCTCTTAAGTTGAGATTTCCAGGATTTTTTTTTCAATGTGTTGTTGTGTTCCCTTTCCAAGCGCACCTACTATCAATAGTACCATTCTTGTTTTCAATTTTCATATATTTTCTATTTCGATTCCCATGTCTTTATACTTCGATAGTTATTATTATTATTATTACGATGTTGTTGTTGCTGTTGTCGTCGTCGTCATCATCATCATCATCATCATTATCATCATCATCAACAGCAACAACAACAGCAACAACAACAACAATAATAATAATAATAATATAAGGCTTCCAGCTACATCAGGTTGAAAAACCGGTTCCCAGGATCACAGAAGTTAAGCAATGTCGAGTCTGGTCTCTACCTAGATGCGTGGTCGCTTCCGAATACCAGTTACTGAGAGCTTGGATGTGTAGATGGTATAATGGATAATGATTCGGCGTTATTAATCGGAGAGTCGAGTTCCAGTTTTGTTAGGTTCGTTATATTCGCTTACACGGAAATAATCTTGGCAAATGTATGAATCCACCTCCTCTCCCCTAGCTATGGATTAATTAGTTGCAATTGTATCACTATACTATCATTATACCCAGAAAAACAAGAAACTTTCCTACTATCTAAATATATTGTTTGGCTATAAAAATTAAAAGGTTGATAAACCATAGAAAACGAATCAGTCATATTATTATATTTTTCCTTTTTAAATAATGATGTGCACAATATGATATTACAAAAATAAATGTATCATAATTTTATGATCATCATTGTCTTATGATGAAACTAATTACGTTTTTATTTCTCTACTTTTCATCTTTCAGTTTTGATGAGGTACTTACGATCACAGTACGTTGAAACACCAATATCTGGACGATCACAAAAGTTAAGCAACGTCAATCTTGATCAGTACCTAGAAGGGTGGCCGCTTAAGTATACCAGTTGCAGTGAGCTTAGATGTGCTGTTGGTGTAATGGATAATGGGACGGAATTGGTAATCGGACAGCCGAGTTTCAAATCCAGTTGGCCTCATTACATTCGCTTAGACGCAAATGCCCTTAGGAAAGATATGAATCCAACTTCTCTCCCGAAGCTATGGGTAAAACATTTATCAGTAAAAAAAAGACATTATTATCTCCGCAAAAATACTTACAATCTAAATATATTTTCCTGTTTTAAAATAATCCACGAAATAGATCGTAAAAAGCCTATAGATGCGTGTTTAATTTAATATATATTTTATATGTTATTTATATAGATACAAATATTTAATTAAACGCTCTGTTTATAATAAATATTAATAACATCTACCTGGCTGAATATCCGAGAAATTACATAGAAAACATGAGTCCTCCGACAGGAATCGAAACTGTATCCTACAGGGAATCTTCACATAGCCTGACACACTATACCAGTCTAGCTACGAAGGAAGCGTCTTTTTAACCAGGTTGAATTACTTCTTTTAAACTACAAACTTCCTAGGATTTCTATCGAATGTTTATATCTGCGCTAAGCGTATCTGAACGTAAACAAATGACGTCATATATTATGAAATGGAGTAAGTCCGACATTTATTTTAATATATATTATTGTTATACGTTATATACATAGACACGAATGCATAAGTAAATGCTCTGTTTATAATAAACAGTATTAACAACATTTACCGGCCTGAATGTACGAGAAATTCCATAGAAAATCACGACAGTCATCGAAGCTGTACCCTAAATTTGCTGTTTGGTTGGTTGGTTGGTTGAGTTTTAAGGCATATCAACCACTGTAGCTCATTTAATGCCAAATTAAGTTATATATATATATATATATATATATATATATATATATATATATATAAACACATATATACAAACAAACACACATATATATATATATATATATATATATATATATATATATATATATATATATATATATGCATATATATATATATATATATTAATTATACAGTACTATTAAACGTATAGCTGGCAACATTATTGTTTCAAAAACATATAGCTGGCAAAATTATCGTTTCAAAAATGTATAGCTGGCAACGCTATTGTTTCAACAACGTATAGATGGCAACATTATTGTTTCAAAAACGTATAGTTGACAAAATTATTGTTTCAAAAACGCATAGCTGGCAACATTACTGTTTCAAAAATTTATAGCTGGCAACATTATCGTTTCGAAAACGTATAGCTGGCAACATTATTTTTCAAAAACGTATAGCTGGCAACACTATCGTTTCAACAATGTATAGCTGGCAAAATTATTGTTTCAAAAACGTCTAGCCGGCAACATTATTGTTTCAAAAACATATATATGGCAACATTATTGTTTCAACCACTTACACCTGGCAACATTATTGTTTCAAAAACGTTTATATGCCCACCTTATCGTTTCAAAAACGTATTCCTGGCAACATTATTGTTTCAAAAACGTATAGCTGGCAGCATTATCGTTTCAAAAACGTATAGCTGGCAACATTATTGTTTCAAAAACGTGTAGCTGGCAACATTATTCTTTCAAAAACATATAGCTGGCAACATTATTATCTCAAAAACGTATAGGTGGCAACACTATCGTTTCAACTATAACATCAAAAACATTTCTATGTCAGAAAACGCGTCGGCAAAATCTAAGATTTTTTCCAATTGTCATTTTATACCAACCTTCTTGTTTCACTTCCCTAATCTTTGTAACGAGGTCTACATCAATTGAGTATGTTTGTGTAAATCTTGCATTTTCTTTTTACTTTTGTAATTTTATCTAACCAGAAATGCATACTGATATCATCACTGAAGCATTTTACAATATTGAGAACACCCTTCAACTTATTGTAATCTTTGGCAAATAGTTTGATATCATCCATGTAGAATAGGTGATTGAACACTTACTTTATCTACTTTGTATCTGTAGTTAACACTGTTTAGTTCATGGGAAAAGAGGATTGGCGATAGAGAGAATAAAATTTGCAACGGAGAATCTCTTTGAAAAATTACGCGTCTGATATCCAAACAACTGGCACTGGCAGTACCTTTGGAGTGATTTAGGTATAATATTGTTTTCTACAGTTTCATGCTATGTTTAAGTAAAATGACTATCACCAAAGAGACGTTTTATATTTTCAAAGCCTTAAGAAGCCAAGAGTATGTGTTATGGTCCCATTCCTTGTACCACGGTGATAGTCCAGTAAAGAAGAACTCGAACGCGGATATGGAATAACACAGATATATTACAAACAGGAATATATACAGAGAAGAAGAAAGTGTTAGTACGAACAATCAGGTTTAGTAGTAATTGCCTGAACGCGACTCTGTTCCGGACTGCCTATGCCTCGACTGACTCGCTCGCTCTGAATGACTGATAGACTCTTGACGGACTTAACTCCAGACTTCAGGCTGAACGGTATTTAGTCACCGACCACGAGGGCATCATGTGGTACAAGGCCGGTTTAACGTGGGATCTCCGAGCCCGTGTTCACGGCCAAAAATATGCCCTTTGAACCCGTATAAACGTGTTCAGGGTCGGTTTACCTCCGCGAAAGAGACTCCGCCCTTCGACGTAGCCTCCTTCGTGTTCCTCCTCGCCCGTAGGCAGAGAGTTCAACCCATCAGCCGATTAGCCCGTCCCCCGTCTTTGGACTGAACGGTTTTTAGTCACCCCCCCTACGAGGGCATCATGTGGCACAAGGCCGGTTTAACGTGGGGTTTCCGAGCCCGTGGGCTCTGACAAAAATATGCCATTTGAACCCGTATAAACGGGTTCAGGGTCGGTCTACCACTCCGAAAGAGACTCCGTCCTTCGGCGTAGCCTCCTTTGGGTTCCTCCCCGCCCGAAGGCAGAGACTTCAAGCGATCAGCCGGTCGCCCGACTTCGGACTGAACGGTATTTAGTCACCCCCCGCACGAGGGCATCATATGGCACAAGGCCGGTTTAACGTGGGATTTCCGAGCCCACTGGGCTCGGGCAAAAATATGCCCTTTGAACCCGTATAAACAGGTTCAGGGTCGGTCTACCACCCCGAAAGAGACTCCGCCCTTCGGCGTAGCCTCCTTCGGGTTCCTCCACGCCCGTAGGCAGAGAATTCAACCAATCAGCCGATTAGCCGGTCGCCAGACTTCGGACTGAACTCTCTGCTTCCTCTTGAGGCGCAGTATTCTTTACGTATGGAATAGTCCATTATGTTATTATGAGTAAGGTCCCATAACAGTATGGCACACATTATCAAATGGTATATGGTAATCTATCCAAGCTGTACTGACGTTTCTGCATATTATACTGCAGTTATTTAGGATCATTTTATTTATTAGTAGTTGATATTTGCAACCATATTAACCTTTTCGACATCCCTTATGTTTCAAGTATGTTGTTTTCATCGGATAAAGTGTAAGTAAAGTTAGTCAGAACAGATTTGATCAATTTATATGTGAGGGACATACATATCATTGGCCTATCATTTTTGGATCATCTGTTTTGGGCTGGAGATATGTCATACCCACAGAGATCTATGAAGGAATTTCATTGGGTTTATTAATTCGCCTTTGTAAAGATTGTGCAAGAGTTTTATGAATTGATGACAGATGAGAGAGCCAAAAGTTGCGTACCTTGTCATTTCCTGGGGATTTCCAATCTACGGATTTTATTACAGCTTGCTTAACATTATTCTTAGTTATATTTTTTTCATTGTTGCAAAGTTTTATCCTTCATTCTTCCTTGTTCTCGTTTGATCTACACTGCATTGGAATTATATTTTCCTTTAGGTCGCTCCAAATAGTATCCCAAAATGTTTGCACTTCTTCAATAAATAGTGGATGTTTTTACTTTTATAAATGTCTTTCAAATTTCCCTGTAAAACGTCTTGAGATCCGTTTGGAATATTTTATTTTGTCGGTAAAACCGACTACGCTTTTCATATTGTCTTGTTTTCTGTGTTCCTTATTTGCATTTTCTTCTTACGTATTTCTTTGATTGGTAGAATTTCATTTACTGCTTTAATTTTATATTTTGGCTTGATCTCCTTGTTTTTCCATGTTTATTAATAATATCATTAATAGCAATAATAGTAGTAATAACAATAATAACAATGTCATAGTAATAACTTTTGTAATGCCCGTTGTATGAGAAACTTTGCAAATGATAGATTCAATAATAATAACACCATCGAACAATCCTCGGTCAGACGCTGCTGATTCCCATATATATATTTTTCCGTTACCCGTCACGTGATCGAATTATCTCACGATGAGGTCGACTGTGTTTGCTCTCTGGCGATCCGTGTTCAAATCCAAGTGTCAGCAGCGACACTATATTCCTATGACAATAAATATAATAACGATAATAATAATAATATTAAAATTAGTAATATTAATTATTATTATTGTTATTATTATATTAATATTTTTATTATTTATATTATTATCATTATGATTGTTGCTGTTATTATTATTATTATTGTTATTATAAGTATTATTATTGTTATTATAAGTATTATTGAATATATGCAGAAGTTAAACCTATCTAGCGTGAAGTGGGCTAGTGAATTTGTTTTGAAAATGTCGACGCAAACTTCAAGTGACAGGCAATTCTTCAAAATCCATTCGGTGGTCACAAACATTGCTCTCTAGTGTATTTCATAAAATTTGATCAAGCTACTAAACATCGGATTTTTTTTATATCGAATAGTTATTGCTGCACGGGATGAATAATCCTTTTTTAAGTCCTTAATTACCTACACGACTTTGTGCAGTCTCATATGAGACCGCGTAAATAATGCATAAGCTATAATAAATCGGACAATACTGACAGCAGCTTTATCGAAAAATTCAGCAACATAGGAACCGGCAAATAGAAAGAATAAATGAGTTCAAATCAGATACTCATAAATATATATTAATAAAATATATTTACAGAATTTATATTATAGAATAATAAAATAGATTTACTGTTTGTTTATTGGAAGAGGCAGACAGGAAAGAATGGATGTTCATCGTTTGAAATTGTTCCTTGCCCTTCAGTTGTACTTAATGAAGTAAGAAGTACTTAAATGCCGCGCTTAAAAGTTTAATCCCTATCGAGTTCTCAGCATAAGTGTTGTCGCCCTTGAGATCAGCGTAAAAAAGAGAGATATTCCCAGAATTGTGTCACTTGTAAATCTAAAGCAGGAGCGGTAATCCCACAGTGGCTAATCTGATATTCATCTTACTAATTTAAATGTATTATTTATTTATTATTAATACTGAAATTAACTATTGATTAAGCCTTATTTAATGTCCTATGAAGATATATTTTTTTATGTTTTATTTACTTCGCAAACAGATTATGTGTTTTTACATATAACACCAATAAGTAAGATATGGAATAAATATAGTTAGTCAATTGCTTCGGCCTCGGCAAGGAAAGTTGGCTCCCTGTGCCGCGCCAGGAAATTTTTCTCCACGGAATCGATCCTCCAGATCTACAAATCAACAATTCGCACTTTCATGGAGTATTGTTGCCATATATGGTCTGGTGCTCCTTCTGTTTGCCTCGGGGTTCTTGATAGGGTTCACGTGTTTTTATATTTTCGAAAGCTGCTGCTGATAAGTTTTATTTAGAGCTGCTACTGCTATTTTGGTTAATTTGCTGCTGATATGAATTTTATTTTGCTGATACTATCCTTAATGTCACTACAGATGAATGAGTGTCTCGCTCTTTAGCATTGTTAATGTTTCTAACTCTTCCATATCCAGTAACCCCTTGGATCTTCCTGGCTTTACTGATTTGCTTTGAGTCAACTCTATTCAAAAAATGCTAAGCTATAAAGGTCTCCTCAGTTGTCATAACAATGAGATCTATAGAATAAGGTAGCCAGTAATAAGTAAAGAAAGAGGAAATATATACACGCTGATATATTGTATGTATATATGTTTTATCATTTTCTTATTTGGTTGTTGCTTTTGTTATTGCTATTGTGTTTTAGCTCTGTAAATATAACAAAAGAAATGGACATAATTATAAACTTTCTTCATATTTTGTAGATATTGACCAATTTTAAGAAGAGAAATTTACCAAAAATGCTTTTATTTTTTTAAAATTATTTTTAGATATATTTTTCCTTCTTATTTTATTACTGTTTTTCTTTTTCTGTATCTGCTTTGATTTTCCGTAACTAACTGACAAATAAAGCTGAAAATATTGGTTTCCGTTCAAATAAATGAAGATAAGCACTGTCGAGCCCAGTCAGTAATTATTTGGCCCACCTCTTGGGACACCAGGTATTGTAAGCGAATCTTAAATATGTTTCTTTTTAACTAACCCCTAAGGAATGATAAACTGTAAAAGTCAAATTGATTTTAGTTTGAAATCAAAACAATAAAAATTACAGGAATGGTACTGTTTATATATATATATATATATATATATATATATATATATATATGTGTGTGTGTGTGTGTGTGTGTGTGTGTATACATATTATAAGATTTTCATCATAATAGATTATAATAAAAAAGTTTTACATCGCTACACAAAGCTTAAATATATATATATATATATATATATATATATATATATATATATATATAATTATATATATGTATGTGAATATATATAATAAAAATATAATAATAATAATCCACTATAAAGGTAATTTACATTAACCAGAAAAAAGGCTTAGACACAAGAGTCTATCTTTTTAAATTTGGATTTTTTTTTAATGTAACTATAGCAAAAAAAATTCGATTTCATTTTTGCCTTGAAGAAGTCGTAAGACGAAACGTGTTGGCAAAATCTAAGATTTTTTCCAATTGTCATTTTTTACCAATCTGTCTTGTCCACAGAATTCATCTGGAAATTTAACTATATATATATATATATATATATATATATATATATATATATATATATATATATATATATATATATATATATCATTTAGATATTGTCCAATTAGGCATTGTTGTTTTGAAGGGTAACGATTTTACTGTCGTCTCGGGCAGTACAATCACGAGATAGCGCTCCACATCTTCTTTTATAGCTCTTATCAATATTTTTTTTTTACTATCGCTCTCACTTCTAGTTCTAATATTAACACAGCTCGATATGCAATATGCCGTTTCCTTCTAATTCTCTTGTCAACGTTATTTCCTTTTAGTTTCAAATTTTCCGAACCACCTTTCCTTAATATGTCCCTGAAATTTTTCTCCTTTTAAATATAAATATTCTTTTTGTTTCCTTTTAAATCTTCCTCGTTGTCCAATGCATGGTATACAAAGCATCCTTCTTAGAACCACATGTCTGTGGTCCCAAGATTTTTTTGTTATTCATCCATGAAGAAATAGTTCAGCATTCACTACGATATATGAGTCGTGACAGTGACGAGTTCTTTTCGCTAGTTCTCAAACTGCCTGAATTTAAACGTGCCACTAGGTAGACATCTAAGTTCCACTCTTTCACTGTCGAAACGGTTAAATGTAGCCGTCTCTTTTACTCCAACAGCTTCATGTCTCGCACTTCTCGTCTGCGGAACTACCTTCCTCTTACTTGCTTCTGTGATAGCTATAATCTCTAACTATTCAAATATAATGTCAATCGACATCTCCGGATCACTCGGTCTGTCCACTATTCTTCTCTTAATCCTTTCCTCTTTCACGCCTATTTACTCTTGCACCCACTCTCTGTAATCCCTTGTTTACTAGTGGCACTCCCGCCTTGTTAGGGGAAAATGTTTATATATATATATATATATATATATATATATATATATATATATATATATATATATATATATCATTTAGATATTGTCCAATTAGGCATTGTTGTTTAGAACGGTAACGATTTTACTGTCGTCTCGGGCAGTACAATCACGAGATACGCTGTTATTACCTCTTAAAGCATACAATGGAAAACTGTTTTTTAAAAGTATTTAGTAGACTGTTTCAAGTCCATAAGGCTGTCATCCAACTACGTAATTCTGCACTGTCTTAGAATCTGAAATTCAAGATTTTTCTTTATGTCAACCAACGACCTTTGGCGAAGACTAGAAATAATTTACGATAAGGTACATTATACGGATTATTTCTTATTATTTGGAGAAAAAAAAATGCCCACAGCAATCTCCTCTTTTCAAATTCAAAAACCGACATTAAAAAGAAGTAAACAGTGATGTTTTCTTCGTTTCGTTATAAAAAATCGACAATTTCGGTCTGAGAAAAACTGTTCTTCAACAAAGATAAGAAATGCGAACATCTGTTTTTTTTTTTTTTCTTCTTATTTCCAACCTCTCTCCATTGGCTATTTAGGTGAATTCATATCAGTGAGTTTAATATCTTGAAGCACGATTCATTTTAAAATCATTTTTATTTACCTGTCATAAAAAAAACGATGCTTTTTACATTAGATACCAATAGGACTTTCCTTTATCTGCAAGCAACTAAAATACGTTATTTTAAAGCAGAAGAGAAAATTCCGATTCATTGGTAACTCTCAGGTTACCAAGGTTAGAAACATAAAATTGTCTTCAGTAGACATTATGAATGCGATAGTCAGCATTTTACTCACTCGAGTTGAATGACTATAGAATATATTATTCAACTGTGAAAATTCCTGTCTGGTTTATACTATTCTTTCCAAATGCCACTTGGCATATATATATATATATATGATCATACTTACACTATCATTAAAAACGACTATTTCTTTGTCTTCTTTTATACGCCTTCACAACGTCGGCGATCATGGCTCTCCGCAACTTCCTATCCATTTTAGCTCTTAGTAACATTTCTTCTTTCGTTACCACGCCCAATAAGTGTTCATCAGTTGACTAAAGTAGGCGATTCTCTGCTTTTCTATCTCTTTCTAGCCTTCCCTATGCACTATAAGTGTCAATTCACCCAATTCTTCTTTTCTTATAATGTGTCTTAGGAGTTTCAACTGTTTTTTTTTCTAATTCTAAGGATAAGAGTCTTTTTCGTTTCTCTTTTCTTTAAAACGTTTTCGTTACTCCTATGTCTAATCTTTGTTATTCTATTCTCAGCATCCTTCTGTGGAACAGCAATTTTTATCTCAAGATTATCTTAATTTCTTTTTGTCCAACATTCATTGTCATGTAGACGAATTAATTTCACATATTTTTTTCCAAATAATTATTTCTTTTTTCTTACTATTTTTGTTTAGATTTTGGGAACAATCATACGCTGAAAACGGTTTTCTTTTGTTAATTTTCTCATCGATTGTTATAACAAGTTACAGATATTCAGGACGAGCGAATTGGTGATGAATTATTTTCTACCCGATAATCCCTTTCCGGCAAACGAATCGGCGCAAGACTTTCCGTGTTCTATCGCTATTTTCATGAAAAGTGTTCAAACAATCTATATTAGTTAGTTCCACCAGTTCTAACATTCACAGATAATTTGGACATTTCCAGGTACCTTGTAGCAAACCATTCTCCCCTCTTGTGGCGATGGTGGAGATGACTGTGAAAGCCCGGCTTACTCCTGAAGATTCGCTAGCAGGAGTCCACTATTTTGGGTAGGGAACAAGCCTGGACGAATTGGGACCCTCCTGGCAGTAGGTCGCAGATCCTCTTTATGTTGACGGTTGTATTCGAAAGACTCACTCCCCAGAAACTCGCCTCGAAGAATGAGCGCGGACTAAGTGCTTCCAGCTAAGCAAACCCGTCCCTATCGCCATCGGGACCATCAACGCAGAACTTGTTGGGTGGAAGAAAGAGAAGTCAAAGATAGTTTGACGAGGTAATATGCGTGAGTTTCATTTTCGTGGACAACTCTACGCGATCGGAAAGCCAGCACAATTTGCCAGAAGAGCGGTTCTCGCGGCTCAAATTTCCCACATATATAGCATATCGATTGGGTTTTCGATGTGGTGTAATGATTCGCAAGCTTGTTTCGCTAGATCAATTAGAACTGAATAGTTATATAGATCCTCTTTGAATACTCTCTGCTTCAGCCCTTGTGCCACATCTAAGCTATGTTTAGTAAATCACTATGGAATACTGACTTTTTCAATACAATAATTAAGATTTTGGAAGATATCCTTTGAGTAGGAAATTAATCAGTCAGAAGCCTTTTCATTTGCTCATTCTTTTGCGCAAATATATTATCATAAATATTTTTTGTGTACCATTGGCTTATATAAGCCGACTGAAATTACAGAATATTTACGAAATAAATTAAATTTATAACTTTATATATATGAGGTAAATTTCAGTTGTCAGGGATTCCTGAACGAGCCGTGCGAAACGACTGACTTACGCGCATTCGTCACCACAATTTACGACCAGTATCCTATTCTCTGGAAATACAAAAATCAAACAAATACAACAATTTAAATATATTGGAAAAAAAGCGGAATAAAAATATTAAATATCTCTTAAAATAGCAGACGAAAAGTACAATACTGGAATCAGAAAACGCGTAACGATAGCAAAAGATGTCTTTCAAAAGCTAAGCAAAGTATTAAGAAACAGAAAAAGTTCGTTAAAAATCAAAGAAAAGAATACTGGACTGTTCCATAACATGACTTCTCCAATACATCAGTGAATGTTGGATAATATCCTCACAGATGAAGAAGAGATCAGAAACAAAAGAAATGTGTCTCTGCTGGAGGATGCTGAGATTACCATGTAGTGAACATGTAAGCAACAACGAAATTTTAGATAAAATGGAAAAAAAAGACACGTTTAACATCATGAAGAAATTTCTAAGTCACATAATGAAGAAAGAAGGCTTGGAAAATTTGATGCACACAGGACAGATTGGAAATATGAGGGGCAGACGAAAGGAACGCATGGCGTAGTCAGCGAACTGGTGTAAATGCGAAACAGAGTTTAGGAGAGATAACAGAAGCAAAATTTATTCAGAACTAAAAAAGGACATGAAATTCTCCATGATTTCCAAGGGCTTGAATGGACACTGCTCATAGAAGAAGAAGTCCTAAAAACTAAATAACATATCTATACCAAAAATGACGATGCTATGTAGACGGTATAATACATATTTATTTTCATGGTGAAGTTCCTTAAGTTTCTGCTAGGATTTCGTTTGACACACACACACACACACACATATATATATATATATATATATATATATATATATATATATATATATATATATAGGTCTTACCAGTTTGTGACTGGAAAGAAAGGAATAATTTCGAAGAGTATATGAATTCAGGGAGAGCTCAGTGTAGACTTTATAATGATAATAAGAACCCGGAAACTTTAGCTATCCAATTCGATTATATATTTATTTCGTGAACACCGATTTGTTCAACTCTTCAGATCGAAATCTCCTCCGTAAAATTTACTGAGTATACACACACACAAATACACACACACACACATACATACATACATACATATATATATATATATATTGTTTCGGGCTAAAATGATAAAAGAACTATTTCCCGATGGTAGTGGAACTATGAGCCGATTACTTAATGAAAATTTTGAATTTATTGACCGAGCAGCCATAATTACTATCAGTTGTGTTTCTCTTAAAACAATGCTTCAGGAAAATAGCTTTCTGAAGTCCAGTAACTGTTATTGCTCCTTCCACTATTGATGGGGATTTCTCTCTTCGCCTATTTTTTGAAGTAGTGTGGAAGGCAAAAATATTGATTATATATTTATTTTATTTTTTTATATGTGCTATCCTTTTTTGTTGTTCCTGCTGTTGAAAGACACCAAGTGACCTGGTTTCTGTTATTTGATACAGTTCTTTGTGATGACGTAAGGCCAGTCAGCATTGTTCGAAGAAAGGCGGTACTCGTTAAGTCATACTGACTTCATTCCCTCATTATTGTGTATAACAGGTAGTTTAGATATTTCTGTATTAGAAAGAGTACTATGCGTCCATATTAAGGTCTCATCCTGACGAGGTGATTTAAGAGGTTTACTCTTCTCTTTTTTAATAATATTCACCCAAGAGCCACTCAAGGTAGTGTTATTCTCTGGACTTATATTAGCTTAGGAGCAAACAATATTTAGGAATATAGAACTGAAGCCCACTTTTGAAGGAATCGAAAACCCAATCTTAAACTGGAATCAAGAAATTAAAACCACTACTCCCGTTCTAAAAACGGGGGAGATTGTGAACGGGACGACAGGTGAACCTATCTACTCTTTTTAGGTTAATGATTTGGCTTGGTAGCAACCTGAGTGGTTGGGTAAATCACCTTTAGAACAGCCTGATGTGTATTCAAATCTTTATCTCCTTTCGTCTACAATGACGTTCACATCGAACAAGGCCCGGGATCCAATCTATGTCGTGAGTTAATGATTAAAAGGTACAGTTTATGCGGATATGTGGGGGAAGATAATGGTTAACGCAAGACTTGAACAGATTAAGATTGTAGTGAATGGGGAAGCATCCTCTTGGGAGTCGCTTCCACAGACAGCGTATCTTAAATGTGTTATAAATGATGCATATACAAAAGTGTTTTAATACGCATTATCTAATATCAGAATGATGCAAATTACGCTACTTGTTCACACAAATTTGTTTGTCTCCTGCTGACGCCAGCATGTGACGTTGCGTTGAACTTATGAAATCCTAAGGCAATTTCCTTTCTGATAAATGGTTCTCACATTCTATTAATGTATCTATTATGGTTTTCTCACATATGGTACTATGTGAGAAAACGACATTATTTTTGCACTAACCTAATACTTGGTCTACTTATTGAGTTGTCCGTGTATGATATCGCGCCGAGTCTTTCATATTTTCTTTTATTTTTCCTATCTTGCTCCGATTCTATTATTTTTGCGCCAATCCATTCCGAGTTAACCGTGCGTCCACACTGTGTACATCGTCAGCGCTCCCAGGTTTTATCGTGCCTACCCAGCTGAAAGAGAATAATGTGGCAATAAAACCCTGAATATTGGGAGATTTATAAAAAAAACAAAAAAAAAAAAAAAAACGTTTTAGATTTTTAACAACGGATCTGTAAATGCTACGCCTAATGTATTAGGTTGGTGCAAAAATAATGTCGTTTTCTCACATATCTGAGAAAACGACATTATTTTTGCACCAACCTAATAACACATATATAATGCTGGATTCTTGTTTCTTTCGTGTCGCGCCAAATGTATACTTGTACTCGATGGAATCAGACGAAAAATAAATAAGTATTACCAAAAAAAAAAAAAAAAAAAAAAGAACTGGACGATATCCCTAGACATGAGCAGTGAAACGAGAACAGTCTACTCCAAGTATCAGCAACCTACGGCCCGGGGGCCGGATCCGGCCCGCGAAAACATTTTGATCGGCCCGCGAGCCTGATTACCAATGACTCTATTTTTAACATGAGAGACGAGGCTTTCGAATTCGACAAAAAGCCTGCTGTTATGTCAGTGCACTAAAAATATTAGACTATCTGCCAATTATCTTTCATGAGACTTATTTTACCAAGTTGCGTTGCCTACGTTTAATGTCAAATAATGGATACATATTTGTTATGACCCTTGGCTAGATTAAAAGATAACAGAAGAGAAAGGAACAATAAAGTGAAAGAGGCCAGGGAGGGACTGACATGCAAGGTAGCACAAATCTAAAGACAGTTAAACATACGCGCATTATACATACATGCGTCATGAATGTGTGGATGATACCGCATGTGTACGTACGTAAGTGTATATGTTTGCAACTATTTGTACTCGTATGTATGCGTATAGGTTCTTCGTTTTTGTTTGATGTGTGTGTGGTTCATTTGTGGAACAATTTTCAATAACAGTTTCAAACCTACACGTCATAATTTCATCCATTTTCACTTCGGTTGATTTTTTTCACTTTGAAGTATTTTGACGTTCCTTGAGGAAAAGTAATTTTTGTTAGGTGTTTTTTAATATTAGATTTTCTTTTGTTTTTCTGATTTCTCAATGTTTATTTTCATTATGGTTTTAAATATTTAAGTTGACAGGGGGTCTGCATATGTAATTTTCCTTAATTTTTTATTAATGGCCTTCGTCCGGCCCGCGGACCGTCATTATAATACGATCCGGCCCCGCGGGGTCGAATAAGTTGCCGATCCCTGGTCTACCCCATAGATCAAAGAAAGAGTTCAGTTCAGAATATACTCTTTTAACCGGGTTCACTCTCACTGAAATCTTTTTATTGTATTGTTATGCTGTCGCTTGATCTCCATTCTCCGCAATCTCTTTTAACGGGCCATGCAAATATATAAAATAATAGTTTTTTTTTGTTTTTTTTTTTTAACTATTTTTCATACCGGCATTTGTTTTACGTACCGCAGTACAAAGGCTTAAAGCCTTCTTTTATATTTCATGTTCCTTCGGATAATGTATGAACATGGCTCTCCACAATGTCGTAGTTTAGTTTTTAGAAACACTAAGTTCAATCCCTTTCAATCCCTCAGAATAAAAACTGCACAAGATAACTCTATACATACGCAGTGGAACGAAACCAGTCTAAACCCGAAGATTAAATAAAGGGTTGGGTTCAGAGTTACCAGTAATATACACCTGATGAAGCCCGGAGTCCACAACAGTCGAAAACGTTGTGATAGCAACAACTACGATGAGGATTATAGTCCAAATATACATAGGGTAAATAATAGTAACTCCTCATTCTTTATATGGAGTGTCCTTTCAGTACGTGAATGGATATAGCTCTCCATATCTTCCTGTCATTTGTAGCTCTTAGTAAAATTTGTTTTTGCTCTCTCTCTTTCTCTTTCTCCCTACCTCTCTCTCTCTCTCTCTGTCGCTCTCTCTCAATCACTCTCCTAAGCTCTGCTCTACCAACCATTTGCACAAGCACGGGAGGTAGCTTACGCCCTGATTTCTCTCCCCACTCTCTCTCTTTCTTTCTCTTCCTCTTGCCTTTACTACATCCTATGAGTGTCAAAGTTTCCAAGCCCTCTTTGCTCCTTAGGTGTCGTAGAATTTTCAAATGTCTCTTTCTAATTTTAAATATAATTGTCATTTTTTTGTTTCTATATTCCGTAAAACTTTGTCATGGCTAGCAGGTTCAGTCCATGGTATTCGCAGACTCCTTCTGTAAAACCGAATTTCTGTTGCTTTCGATGTGATGACATTACCCAGCATTTACTATCATGTAAAAGGAACGCTATTATATAAATATTCAATATTCATGATAATAAATATAAGTTTAAAAACATTCCTGATATGGGCGCTCGGCTCCAGTCACTTTCCCATCGCCATAATGTTGCCTCTCTGTGTCTTTCCTATAAGCACTTCTAGTGTAATTGTCCGAATGAGCTCTGATATGAGCTATGATACCTAGAGTTTTTAATTTAAGCTCAGTACTAAACTGGCGTCGAGATCTTATCAATTTACAGCTTGGGTGGCTAATGTTTCTTCTCTTGTGCTTTTCACTAGTGGAACCCCGTTCCAGTTTCCATGCTTTCCGGCTAACTTTAATCTCCAACAATTTAAATCCAATGAAATCGCTATCAGGTTGGTGCTAAAATAATGTCGTTTTCTCACATAGTAACCATATGTGAGAAACGACATTATTTTTGCACCAACCTAATAAATATTATTAATTGTTTTTAAATATTATTAATTGTTTTGGAAATATTATTTCTTGATTTTTTTTTTAAATATTATTAATTATTTTTTAAATATTATTAATTGTTTTTTTTTTAAATATTATTAATTGTTTTTAAATATTATTAATTGTTTTTTAAATATTATTTATTGATTTTTTTAAATATTATTTATTGATTTTTAAAAATATTATTGTTTTTTAAATATTATTATTTTTTTATAAATATCATTAATTGTTTTTTTTTAAATATTATTGATTGTTTTTAAATATATTTAATTGTTTTAAATATTATTGTTTTTAAAATATATTTAATAGTTTTTTAAATATTATTAATTGTTTTTTTAAATATCATGAATTGTTTTTTAAAGATTATTAATTGTTTTTAAATATTATTAATTGTTTTTAAATATTATTTATTGATTTTTTAAAATATTATTAATTGTTTTTTAAATATTATTAATTTTGTTAAATATTATTAATTATTTTTTTAAATATTATTAATTTTTTTTTTAAATATTATTGATTGTTTTTAAATATATTTGTTTTAAATATTATTGTTTTAAAAATATATTTAATTGTTTTTTTAAATATTATTAATTGTTTTAAATATTATTAATTTTTTTTTAAATATCATTAATTGTTTTTTAAATATTATTAATTGTATTTAAATATTATTAATTGTTTTTAAATATTATTAATTAATTTTTTAAAATATTAATTATTTTTAAATATTATTTATTGATTTTATAAAATATTAATTGTTTTTGTAAATATTAATTTTTAAAAAAATATTATTAATTATTTTTTAAATATTATTAATTTTATATTTTAAATATTTTGTTTGTTTTTTGAATTCCTCTCACTATTCCAATACACCTTTACATTTTGGGGTCGCATTTTCCGTCCTCTGTATAAATCCTTCCCAGGTATATATTTATGCTTACTTGCTTAATATTGGTGTATGAATTTCCTTGGTCCAATCTTGCGCTCTTCTTTTTGCTGACAACCATATATTCACAAGCGACAAAACAAGAATTAATTTCAAAGATATGACGCATAGTCAAAGAAAATTATTGTTTACGATATACATTCCGTCTTTCCATTGTATCTATATCTTTACTTTCGCATTGCAGGAAAAAATGGTAACATTCTTTGACCTTCTTAAGCTTTTGCCTGTCCTGTGCATCATATGTGATGTGCAGGACATGTGATTTCCAGGTCCATGCATTATATGTGGTGCACACGAACCATGATTTTCAAACAGTGGTAAAAGTAAGGACGCTTACGAAAAGGGTCTACTATTGAGAAGGACATTGTGAGGAAA
The DNA here is from genome assembly GCA_963932145.1 of Acanthosepion lycidas. Classification (NCBI taxonomy): domain Eukaryota; kingdom Metazoa; phylum Mollusca; class Cephalopoda; order Sepiida; family Sepiidae; genus Acanthosepion; species Acanthosepion lycidas. The sequence goes on along the minus strand of OZ010595.1, from coordinate 51,750,437 downwards.
GGCCTAATCTAATATTGTCTGTATCAATAATAACCACAGGATGTTTGTCTGTTTTTAGATTTATAGCTACCTCAAGGCAACTCAGCTTATTTGGCGAATATAATGTAATGATATAAAGTGTTTCACATGTGATGCAAACAGCGTAGTGTAAATAATTTATGATTTGTAATATTTTATTATTTTTAGGTGAAGCATTACATATCAGAACATTGTATTTGCCGAATAAGCTGAGTTACCTTGCAATAGTTATAAATCTGAAAACAAGCAGGAATGTTTGGATAGTACACACGAAAATTCCCTGGACAGGCAAAGAGTTAATATACATCTTTTAAAGCATGGATATTTTTGTAGTTTTTTCTTTGATAATAACTTTAAAATATTTGGTGAGGCTCGTTCCTGGTACTATCAATCCATCATAAATATTCAGAATGTGGAGTCAGTAAATACTACAAATTTCAAATACCTCGGCGTATGGATCAGTTATAACAAATCTAGTATAGAAGAAAAAGAATCTGAAACTAGAATAGGCTGCACCAACGATAACTACGCCCAAGGCCGCACATAGCTAAACAACCAAAACATCAACCTGGAAACTGGAGTTATGTTCTTAAAAGGCCTCGTCAAATGTAAACTTTCATATGGATGCCATATATGGCGCTAAAACCTGTTCAAGACTATCTAAAATGTATACAGCCACATTCTAAGTTCCCTTTATTAAAATGGCTTTCAGCGAGTGAAACCTAAACATCTTGACAAAAACCACCCTTTTTGAACAATGCAGTCTGGCGGTATAGATAAAATAAGATAAAATAATCAACATGCTCCATAAATACAGGAAAGAGCTATAACAGCTACTGGAGATCAGAAAATAAAATAATGACAGATGTTAACATTCTAAGCTGCTTCAACTAAAAGAAAGAGCGATAACAGCTACTGAACCTTTGAAGAGAAAATAATGACAGAAGTTGATATTCTAAGCTACTTCAATTAAAAGAAAGAGCGATAACATCTACTGAACCCGAGAAGAGAAAATAATGACAGATGTTGACATTCTAAGCTACTTCAACTAAAAGAAAGAGCGATAAAAGCTACTGGACCTGAGAAGAGAAAATAATGACAGATTTTGACATTCTAAGCTGCTTCAACTAAAAGAAAGAGCAATAAGAGCTACTGGACCTGAGAAGAGAAACTAATGACAAATGTTGACATTCTAAGCTGCTTCAACTAAAAGAAAGAGCGATAAGAGCTACTGGACCTGAGATGAGAAAATAAAGACAGATGTTGACATTCTAAGCTACTTCAACTAAAAGAAAGAGCGATAATAGCTACTGGACATGCGAAGAGAAAATAATGACAGATGTTGACATTCTAAGCTACTTCAACTAAAAGAAAGAGCGATTACAGCTACTGTTACTATTTTAGGAGAAAACACATATGAATTTCATCCGGTAGACTGATCGGTCAATTGATACCAAGTGTTTCCTTATAGGGAAACGACTAATATTACCATTTCTTGAAAGGAAATTATCTCTTCAATGACTAGAATAGAAAAACAAAGTTGTCCTTGTAGATTTCAAAGTCTTCAGGATACTTGATATAGAGTTACAACCTCTCAAATATAACGGATCAAATAATATCGAGATGTAAATTCTAATAGACTTTCGTTTATAATTCGACGTTCTTTCGCAATACTATAAAGTTATATTTACCGAGTTTTAAAGATTGAACACTGTAAATATTTCTAGCAAAGAAAATTGAAAAAAAAATCTGTAAAAGTGATTAAAATCCTAATCTTTATAAATAATAATATTTTATTTAAAAATTATTCCAGATTATTTCATTAGAGCTGCTCAAATAAATTGACTTTGTCTGATGTAGAGTGAAGAAAAAGATCCGCCAAATGGGTCCACATACGATATAATGGTTATAAGCTCAAAAATCAGAGACCAGTATTTATCTAATAGTGCCGTATAAGCAATCACTATTTATTTAGGGCTTACGGCTATATCAGATTGAAACACTGGTACCATACGTTCACTGAAATTAAGTAACGTCCAGCCTGTTCAGTACCTAGAGGGGTGACCGCTTTGCAATAACAGGTGCTTTAAGCTGAAATGTGAGTTTGGGTCGAGAGCTTCGTTTCAATTACAACTGGGTTCGTTCTATTCACTTACGTGCAAATGTCCTTGTGGAAAGTATGAAACCTCTTATGTGTTAATTAGTAGAACTAGTATCACTAGAGCATGATGATAAAAAAAAATCATACAGTCTCAAAGTATTTTCTGGCTTTGATCCTATAGGTAAACATTAGATAGTTTATACTTAAGTGTATAGGCAAACATTTGTCAGCTTATAATTGATAACATAGATAAACTTTGTTCTGGTTTATATTTGAGCCTATAAGTAAAGATTGATCAGTTTTGTACGTGAGCCTATAGATAAATATTGGTGCTTTTATATTTGACATTAAACGTAAAAATTGTCGGTTTTATACTTGAGACTATAGGTAAAGATTGTTATTATTCTTGAGCTTATAAGTAAACATTGGCGTCTTTATATTTGACTCTATAAATAAATATTAGTCGTTTCTATGCTTGATTCTACAGGGAAACGGTTTGGTTTTTATTGGCTATACCAGAAAACATTGATTGTTTTCATATTTGAACCTATAGATAAAAATTCGTCGCTTTTGTATTTAACATTGTAGAAAAAATAGTCAAATTTATATTTTAGCCTATAGGCCGGTTTTATACGTGAGCGTATAGATAAATGTTTGTGATTTTTATATTTTGTTTCTATAAGTAATCATTGGTCACTCTTATATTTGGTTCTATAGGAAAATGTGTCGGTTTTATGTTGGCTATATCAGAAAACATTGGTCATTTTATATTTGAGTATATAGATCAATATTTTCATACTTGGCCCTAAAGATAAATATGTTCTCTGTAGCGTAATGGATAACGGCTCTGAGAAATCAGAGAATCGAATTCCAGTCATATGCGCAAGGATATGATCTTGGGGAAGATAGGAGTCCATCCTTTCGTGTCACCAGCTATAACAGACGGGTTCCTATAACTGTAGTAGGCAAACAGAAACCCGCAGAAGAACCGGCAGCCTACTGAAAGAAAAAATTGTTTTGCCTAGTCAGTTATGAATCGAAAAAGGCATGACCGCCCAGGAATTGCACGTTGCTATATATATATATATGTAAATATTTTTCGTTTTTGTATTTGAATATATAGGTTTTATACATGAATCTATAGGTAATGCTTATCTTGATTTCTATTTTCGCTTGAAGGTAAACATCGTTCGGGTTTATAGGTAAATATTCTTTGTTGTTCATACGTGAAACAGCAAGCATTCACCTTGCATGTAGCCTCTTCAAAGAAATTAAACCTCTGTAGAGAATAAAGTCCGATTTCTAAGACTCACTGACAAAGTAATCTAATTCCGATGAATATCAATGTAATTATTAGAAGAAGCCATATTGCTTAGTCGTTCATAATATAATGTCTAGATTTAAATCCTGAAAACAAATTTACTGAAAACAGAGATAGTTTATAAATTTATCTTGGTAGATTCATGGAAGATAAAAGCAATTTCTGCTAAGAAACAAACTAATAGTATAACCTGTATTCGACCGGCTGTTTCATTACTAGGAATTTTTGCTGTTCAATTGGAGCAGGTTAATTTGAAAATTTGAAAATCTATATTAGTAACATTCGTGTGCAACTGAGGCACATCACCAAATGGGGTGTTATAAATTAGAATGGGGTTAGCTCTGTATAAGCGTTCTCAATCTTGCAAGGAAGGAACCTCTTCCATGGACCGTAATAATAATAATAATAATAATAATAATAATATACGATAATTTTTATTTATAATATAATTTTTTTTATAATTCTAATAATCTTTTGCGTTAGATTTCAACTTTCTAAGTTGATTGTACGCTTTTTTTACAGACATTAAATTTTGCTTTTGATTTTTGCGCAAAGTTTAAAAAATCAGTTTTTTCGATTTTTCACCTTTAATGTAATATTTTCTAACCAATTTGGACTCAAAGCCGACATTAAAAGTTATCTATCAAACAAAAAAACAATAACTGAATTCGGATGAAAACTCTGAAAACGCATAAACAACATCAGATCACACACACATATACATACATACACACACATTTGAGAATTATAGATATAGATGGACATTTTTTTAAGGTTGTAACAAATTATAAATGTTATTCATACGAGAAAAAATGGTAGTCAATTCTACAAGAAATTTATTGATACAATCACACTGAATTGTGACAAAAAAGCAATTGAATTCGACTTTTGAGTTGTTCTTTTCTATATACTCACATTGCGCAATGAACAAACATTTTAATCGATTCGCCTTCTCTGCCTGGTCAATTGCATCACAATATAATAGTATTTTTTTCTCATGCGGAACGAACTTCATTCTATTTTGTGATGTAAACGAATACTCGTTGTCACTTTCGTAATACTCGTTGTAGTAGAGATTTTGTGATCGCAGATACAACTATAGTACGCCGTTGAACAATGCTTGTGTCAAACGCCTTCGAATTACAGACGCACTAATAGTACTTGCTCGATAAATCTCGCTCGAACGGTAATCCGTATAGTGATCCAAATAGAGAAATGGTATGGTGAATAGAGTAGAGAATAGTAATAGAGGATAGGCTAGAAATAGCGATCCGTATTGTATAGAGAATAGGATAGGCTGGGAACAGTGATCAATTATAGACACGCTACATCCGATATATGCGTTTCCTCTATGGTTACGTGGTCTACTTTATTCAATAATAGGATCGCCTGTGTTTGCTATCTGGCGATCTATGTTCGAACTCAAGTGTCGGCAGCGACACTTTATTCCTATATGACATTCTTTAAAAAAAAAAAAAAATACGCATTCCTTCGTACTATAATATTTTCAATTGGGTCATAAGTAAGATTGTGTGCTATATATATATATATATATATATATATATATATATATATATATATATATATATACACAGTGTAACCCGGATATAAGAGAAACCCGGATATAAGAGAGATTTGATCTGGTCCCAAATTAGAGCCATACTTACCTAAAAAAATAGACCAAACCCGGATATACGAGAAAACCGGATATAAGAGACTTCTTCTCCGATACCGACAACGCTCTTATATCCGGGTGACACTGTATATGGTGTATCAAATATACTTTTTTACAAATTTTTGGGGCGGTTTCCTCACAACAAAAGAAAGACAAATGTCCATATAAACATATGTCCGCAATTGTTTCGTTTTTAAGTTAAGTTTAAAATTTACGGTAGCCGCCGTTAAATTTACAATCCAACATACTAGGGTCACTTCTCGAAGAATAGCCAGAAGTGTACCAGCTGATAGTAAACAACAATGCTTCAAGCAGCTACTCTTTGCAAGTGATTTATATAGAAGACCGTCTGGGTACTTCGCCGTGGCGTAATAGTTACCAAGCTTGTCTCGCTAGCTCAATTACAACTGAATAGTGAGTTCAATCCTCACTGGGTGCCCCATACTTTCGCTTTTGTGTCACATCCAAGCGAGGTTTACAAAACCGCGGATACTTCAATGTAGTGCAACAGTTAGCAAGCTTCTCTAGCGAGATCAATGAAGATGCTTCGTGAAACAATTACGATTAGTGTGTTCGATTCTTATTGGGTGTCTCCTAGTTTTAGCCTTGTGCCACATTTAAGCTAGGCTTAGAAAATCACACGGGCACTTCGACGTGGTGTCACGATTAGCAAGCTTGTCTCGCTAGATCAATCATGACTGAATAGTGAGTTAGATCTTCACTGGGTGCCGCATACTTTCGCCTTTGTGTCAAATCTAAGCAAGGTTTACAAAACCGCGGACACTTCAGCGTAGTGCAACGGTTAGCAAGCTTGTCTAGCGAGATCAATCAAGATGTTTCCTGAATCAATTACGACTGATTAGTGAGTTTGATTCTGATTAGGTTCCCCATAATTTCGGCCTTGTGCCCTAACTCAGCAACGTTAAGTAAATCGCTATATAGAAGACGATCTTTGAATGAATACTATTTCAAGATTTGAAGCAGAATACAAGGAACCCATTTCTTACGTCAAATTCCGACTGGACTGAAGAACAACAAATCCTGAGTGGAATCTCCACTTATTTCACTCATCCTGTTTTCGCTTGCTTGGATTCCTGCTGTGGCTAGCGAATCGTGTTTTAGGCGGTTTCAAGATTAATGCAACGTCATCATGCGGATGTATCTGATCTGATTACATGATCTGCTCTTGTTTTCCAGAACAAACCCCTTAGGCAAGCGATGCGGTGGACAACATCGCTTACATTATTTCTTAAACTCGCACTATCTTTGTACTTTTTTTATATATTTCGATATATAACTTTCAGAATGAGTGCAGAAAATGTTACTTTGCTATTGGATAAATTAGTATTTAATGTTAATTAATATATCGGGATTTTATGTTTTCGCCTCGATATAAGTAGCCTTGGGGCGTATGTTTTCTGTTGCAAGGAGAGGGTATTCCGTTTAAATTTCCAGCTGTCATCTCATAACCATGGCCTTAATTTATATCTACGAGACTTTTATCTGAGCTTTGGGAGATATTCGTATAGGAGAAAAAGAAATTGAAAGTAAGAGATTAATTGCCAGAATGTTGCGTTAAATCTACTGAATATTTTATGACAGCAACTCGCATTTTATGTTCAATGTTTTTTCAGGGATTGAACAATCATGGCTTTCATCAACGAACTGATAAAAGAACCGTAAATTTTTTCAAGCATATTTGGTGATGTCACAAACATTCACGTTGAATTTGAGGTCGGTGGTGAGCATTTTTTATCTGACCGTTGGGAGATTTTTCCGAAAAAAAATCGTATAGGAGAAAAGACATTTGAAAATAGAAAACTGAAATATTCTGGTAGGGATAATGTATAAAGAAGGTATGAAGACTTTAAAACTAATAGTACGTATTGAAGGAATATAAACAAGATTTTAGAAGTAAATTATATCGCTCGATGGCTTCTTTGCGCAATGTCTGCGGATGAAGTAGTTAACTCCACACAAAACGTAATCAGTGGCCTAATCATTCATCACTGTCACTTCTAGTTACTCCAATGATAAGGGATTTGTTTTCAAATCTTGAAGATTATGTTGTTGTTTTTTTATGTATGATGTAATACATGTAAATTACAAGAACGTTGCGATAAAACTACAGAACATTTCATAAAAGCAAATCGCTTTTCGTGTTTAATGTCCTTTCAGGGGTTGGACAATGATAGTTATGAACAACTTTCTGTAAATGGTTTCGCTAATTAACACTTTCTCTTTTTAATTAAAGTCTCCATTCACTCAGGCGTAAGTAGTGTACTTCTTGTTTAATCCTGGTACTCTTGCCTTCAGTATACCCTGTATCACATCAAATGAAAGAAATACTATTTTATAATGTCTAATAACTGATGACATTTCTTTTGAGTTAATATATATATATATATATAGATATAGATATATATATATATATAAAATTATTTATTTAAAAATATGATTCCTTCGCTACATAAGAGTTCTCATGTTTCAAAACAAGAGCCGAAAACTTCAATATACTTATTTGAATTAAATTGAATTAAAGTACAAATCTTATGTAGCGAAAGAATCATTTTTAGAAATAAATAATTATATTTAGGCTCTACTTTTGTATTGAGCAGTCTTTTTTTTTTTAAATAATAACACAAATACTAAAGCCCTTTGGATTATTTACCTAACGAGTTCTTTCCTATTTTCTATATATTCTCACACACACACACACACACCCACGTGTGTGTGTGTGTATGTTTGATAATATCTGTGTCTGATTTAATAAATTACAAACATTATGTCTTCTTATTTTTATCATAATCATTTCATTTTCAGGAATATTTTTCCGTATATTAGTATCAAATGAGGCAAGACACCCACTTTAACAGTGATAATCACATTTATTTCTCAAGTACTTTCCTTTCACAGAGCAGCCCCAGTCCCAGCCTACCAGCAATATTTCCTTCTTGGTCAGATTTGAAACTTACTAAGATACAGCGTGGTAGCAAGAGATGTTTTTTCAGGAATCATACAAGAACCGACCGTTTTTACATCATTTCTTGCGATGCCACAAATATTAGGTTGGTGCAAAAATAATGTCGTTTTCTCACATAGTAACATATGTGAGAAAACAACATTATTTTTGCACCAAACTAATATATTCCATTTGTGGTCGGTGGCTACCTTTAGTCTCAGTAGTTGTTTGAGCCTCTTTCAGGGTATAACCACTCATCAGGATTGATCCAGGTTTACGGCCTGCTCGATGTTCATGAAATATTACGACTTTGGTTTTGGATATATTTCGAGTATTTATTTGGGATGACTCATCTATGTTAAAATTGAACTGGTAAATGGATCATAGTTAATATAATGAAGATTATGTCACGCGTTTATATGCTCCATTATATCAATGCTGTGGCCGGAACAGCAAATGTCGAATCATTGAAACTGCTGTGCTTGCATATTCAAGTTGGAGCTCAATAGTGAAAATACGTCTAAAGGTAACAACATTCAAATCCAAATTCAGAGCCTTCTCAACCCAGTGGGAGGAATCCATTCAAGGTTGGCAATATCTTCAAGAGTGTAGCTGTATTCACCACGCTTGGCCAATTGTGGGTTGATGAGGTATTTAATCTATAGTTGATGATGGGTGGCTGTTGAATCAGAGGAATGCGATCACCCTTTAACAGCGCTTGCACTTTTATGCTGCTGGTGTTCTATTTGATCTCCCTTTATGTTATAATAATTTACCCAAGCAAGCATAGACTCTCCCAGCTATAAATAGGAGCAGGAACTGCCTTTTGCAGAGGGAAGTTTCCAGCAGTCAGCTCTGAGAGTTGGATCGAACATTCTTGCTGTAACATTCTCGTTTGTATATGATTGTATTACTGTTTCTGTTAATATATTTATTTAACTCACTTCCTCTCTTGAGTATTTATTTTTGTCCCTAACAAGGTCACAACACCTTACCAGTTTAGCCGCCGACCATTCGACCGTTCATCCGTTCTTCACCTAACTGGTTGCCACCTAATGCTAGAGGAAACCAGCATGTCCTGCTATTTGACCATATCTGCAATGGTAAAGAAAGTGATGAATTCATATCTCTCCTAAGTGTAATTGCACGAAAGTGATTTGAATTCGAACTCAGCTTTCCGATTCGTCAATCCGAGCCGCTACCCATTACTCGACCGTGCCCACAACGTAATATCTCTCAAGCAGAGTTCGAAGGGTTAAATCATTTCTCCAGAACACTATAGTCTCCCTAAAAAGGCGTTACAACTAACATTAGAGAATTCTGGCTTAAAAGATTTAATCCGCTGATTTGAATGTTCCTAAAATATCCAAAATTTAAATGTATTTTGACGAGGGACAGTGAAGTAGTGTACACCGTCTCGGATTGAGGAATCCAGTCGAATCCATTACAAGCAAACAGAAGGGGCTCCAGACCATATATGGCAACAATAGTCCATGCAAGGACGAATGGTTGATTTATAGATTTGAAGGATCGACTCCGGCGAGAAAAATTTCCTGGCGCGAACTTTCCTTGCGGTGGACGAAGCTATTGACTCAATTTGTTCCATCTCAGGTCAGCAGTCAATCAGAGACCGAGTAGTCTCAAAGAGGTGATCTCCAGAGGTTGAGTGTCAGACATTGTAATGGTGGGGGGGCAGGGATGGTTATTCACTTACGTGTTAATACCCTTGGGAAATATATGAATCTTCGTTTTATCCTCCAGGTAAATAGCAGGACAGACCGGATTCTATAGCCTTGGATGGCAAACGGTCAACCGCAGAAAGAAATGGCAACATACTGCGGGAAAAAATCTGCCTCGTCAGTCATGTATCAAATGATACATGATGGTCTAAGCCTGTATCACACATAGTACATAACTGACTGAAATATACTTACGTGCTAATACCCTTGGGAAAGGTATTAATCCTCTTTTTCTCCTCCCAGCTATGGGTAAATAGCAGGAAAGACTGGGTTCTATAGTCTCGGATAGTCTAGGAGAAGGACCACTCTGAATTCAAAATCTGTGGAGGGTCATTAGGGACTTTGTGGCACTTAGTGCATTAGGTCTCTGCATTCGGCCCTTCAAATAGTGTAGTTCGTTCACCACTATAAACAAACCATATGTCCTGATGTTTGGGCTGTGGATTCCCAGGAATTGATCTGCTTGAACCCTCATAAGTCGAATACGACGAGAGCGTTCACCATTTTGATTAGGATTTTTTATATATATTTAGACTGATAGAGAGAAGCAGACAGAAAAAAAATCATCCTAATGCCTTTTCCGACACCCTTGGGAATAATTCGCGTTAGAGAAAAATTTTCAATGTAGGCTTATTTTTATCGATTTGAGAATCAAAGAAAAAAACGCTTCGATTATTCCGGCTTTTCATGAATAAGTAGAATGCTTATCCTTAATTGAAACAAAAATGTCCAAGAGGTAAGCCTAGAAAATTACCACGAATTTGTCAGAATGTTTTATCAATATGCTATAGATTCACAAAAATACTACATGTTAGAACAATCAGTAAAGACCTGTTTCTTGTCAAGAATTCTGAGTGATGATTGTAGAAAACCAATGATTAAACCTTTTTGATTTTTAAATTCATGGCGAACACCTTCCTGTTTCTCTCGCTCTATCCGTCTCTATCTGTCTGCCAGAGAGACAGAGGCATATATATATATATATATATATATATATATATATATATATATATATATATATATAATGGATAGCGGGTTGGTTTGAGAAATCGGAGGGCCGAGTTCGAATTCTAGTTGAATCCATTACATTCCCTTAAGTGCTAATAACTTTGAGAAATGTGTGAATCCTCCTCTTCTCCCTCCAGCTATGGGTAAATAGAAGTACAGACTGAGTTCTATAGCCTTCGATGGTAGCTGGTCTAGGAGAAGGACAACTCTGAATTCAAAACCTGCGGAGGGTCGTTAGGAGACCTTGTGGCACGTAGTGCACCAAGTCTCTGTATTTGGCCCTTCAAAAAGTGTGGACGGTCTAGCACGAAACCTTCACCACTATAATCAAATATCTCCTGTGCTGTTGTCAGGCTGTCAGTTTCCTAGGAACTGATCTGCTTGACCCTCATACGTCGAATTCGACGGGAGAGTCGAGTACACACACACACACACACACACACACACATATATATATATATATATATATATATATATATATATATATATATATATATACATATATATATTTAGATATAGATATTTATCTATATTTTTTAATTATATAATTAAATTTGAAGTTTTTAGCTTCAGTTTTTGAAATATGGTTATTACTGTGTAGCGAAGAAACCATATTTTAAATAAGTTACTTTATAATATTTATGCTCTTTAAATTTACATTGAGCACTTGTTTGTAAAAATTTTTTAAAATTTCAATAAGAAAACAGGATTATATATCTTACTGTTCTTTCTTTATAATATATATATATATATATATATATATGTATATATATATATATATATATATATATATATATATATATATATATATATATATATATATATATATATATATATGGTTAGAACTGTGTAGCGGAAAAACATATTTTAAATCAATTAATTTCTAATATATATATATATATATATATATATATATATATATATATATATATATATATTGTGTATATTTAAGCAGCAATTTTTCATTGATACATATTTCAATAAATAATATAGACAAGTTGTGTCTATGTATTTTAAGTAAGTTAATGCAACAAAAACATTATTGTTTCGTCTATGTATGTTTGATATATTTAAATGTAATTCTCATCTTTGATAATGGCTTATGTAAGCCGAAAGCCTAGATTGGATTTAAACATGTATCAATATGGTGATTTCCTTTCGTCTTATCAGACAATATGAAAGGAACTTATTTAAAATAAATAGACACAACTTGTCTATATTGTTTAATGAAACATGCATCAATATATATATATATATATATATATATATATATATATTTATATATATATATGTATGTGTGTGTGTGTTTGTGTGTGTGTGTCACATATAAATATATATTTTTAACTATATATATACATACATATAAATATACATACATATATATATATATACATATATATACATACATATATATATATTTACAGAAGCACACAAACACACACACATACACACACACACACATATATATATATATATATATATATATATATATATATATATATATATATATATATATATGTATGTATGTATGTATGCATGTATGTATTGTTAGAGGACCAGAATAGACTTACGGTCATATCACGTTGAAACACCGGTCTCCGCAAGATTACCAAAGTTAAGTAATGTCGAGTGTGTTCCGGACGTAGATGGGAGTCCGCTTCGGAAGAGTCTAATGGATATCGGTTCGGAATTGTTCACGGAAATGTCGAGTTTCACTTCCACTTCTTTCCCTCCTCTACATTGTTTCATTTTAGGATATGGACGATCATTTCTCTCCACAATTTTCCTTTCCATTGCAGTACCTAATGAAGTAAGCGTTTTCTTCTATCTCTTCTAATCCCTGTTCTTGCAGCATATTACATAATCTCGTTAAATAGATGTTTTCCTAGTGTTTCTTGCTGATAGTTTTGATGAGCGTCTACTTCTAGAAAGAGTTCCGTTCGTGTTGAATTCCCTCCATTTGTAAATTATTTGTCTTACATTAGATGAATGAAGCTGCAATTTTTGAGATGGTCTTATAATTTTCTCTGACTTGTGGAAAGTCAATAACTTCTTCCAGATATCATCAGATATCTCCTTTCCTCTCAGCATTGTTGATCCGTGAGACATTACAACAGCTTAACTGGCTCACCATCTTTTAATCTGTGTTGCCCAGCCAATTTACTAAGGATTCCTCATTTGATTGGCCAGATTAAATTGAATAATTAAACAGCCAAATATGTTTTAACTGAATTTATTACCTATTGATTTCACCAATACAGCGGCGACCTTCAGCGGTGAGCATATGATTTTAAATAAATAATTAAATTACTTCCTTTTTTTCTCTTTGTGTTCATTATTTGGAAAGTATACTTTACAAATTGGTGTGTGTATAAAAGACTCTCATCAATGTTTACGAATATTATGACCATTTACAGCTATTAAAAAAGGAAGTTGTAGAGAGCTATAATCCTCTTCTTAAATTATATATATACATATATATTCATGTATATATATATATATATATATATATATATATATGTGTGTGTGTGTATATATATATATATATATATATATATATATATATATATATATATATATATGTGTGTGTGTGTATATCGTGGCTGTCCTCTCGGTTTCGAGCGTGACCTCCTCCTTTATTTCATGTCCTCAACCCCCTCCCACTCCCCTCAAATTCTATGTATTCGCAGGTGACTCTTCAGGGCAGCCAAACTGCGACAAATTTTGCCACAGAATTGGCATACGCGATCAGTCTTGTTTACAGTGACATTATTTGGGTATACACTAGGTTTTGCACATTTACGCAAATGGCTTTGAAGCTGGCAAAGACAGGCACAATTTTCCGCATATGTCACAATTAACGTGGTGAATTTGTGGACCCGGTGCTGGACCCAGTTCGCCTTTACGAATCAGACGTTTGTAGGCACTGTACTGCATACGGCTATTCTCAAAGGACTCAATGCTTTCGTGAATTAGTTTCCGCCACTTACTTCTATCCAAAGCCATATATATACATATATATATATATATATATATATATATATATATAGTCATCCACTAATAGTAATACTCGTTTGGTAAAACCCTCAAATAGCTCAACTTGTAGATATGTCAAAACAAATCGGTAGTCGAGGAAAAATTGGAAATCAAAAAAGAAAGAAATTGAAACACCCGAACAGGACGAAATAAATTGACCAGTGCCTTAAGTTTTTAGTCCAAAGAAAAAGAAAAAAACAAGCGAGAAGTAAGACTAAAACGTATAGAGATCAGTACGCTAAGTAGAGCGGGAATGACTAAAATAAATTCTAAAGAGCAAGGAAAACCTACCTAGGTTTCACCTGAACTGGTCTTCAGTGTAAGCTGGTTAAAAATAAATACACACACACACACATATATATATATACTTACATACATACACACACACACATACACACACACATATATATATATATATATATATATATATATATATATATATATATATATATATATATATATATATATAGTTGCATGTTTCATTAAAAACGACAGACAAGGTACTACGTTTAAGCTTTTTATTTAATTTTTCTTGTGTTCTAACAAGAGCCTTCTTTTCTGGCCAAAAGTTGTGAAAGAACTGTACAAATGTTTTATATTTCCGAGCGCTTTCGGCTATACCTTTAGCCATTATCAAGGTGTGTGCGTTCTGTGTATGTCTTAGTGTGTGGTAGGGATGTTTTTAATTTCCGAATACGGTTAGCACATTGTGGCCTTGTTCGTAGTTAATATTAAGAGTTGGCTTTTTCTTTTTCATTATTAAAGCTTCCATTATTTTTAGTCTTTTTTGCAGGTGGATGCAGTTAATATATTTGTTTTTTCTACTAGTATATATATATATATATATATATATATATATATATATATATATATATAGATAGATAGATAGAGAGAGACAAAAATGAAAGCATATCCACCACACACACACACACACAGAGTACGTCTGTACATTAATATAAATTTTACGTATATACACGTAGTCACGTGTTCAACGGGCATTTCTATTCAATATGTGATCGGGTCAAATCCGAGGGCCATCTTTTTTCCCAACTTTGTTATATATAACTTCAATCTTTGTCTGGTTTTATATAGGAATGCGTAGGTTTCCTTCTGTATTTAATTCCGTATGTCAATGTGCGCCTGGGAAAAGTCTCACTAGCTAAACATTGCTGGCATGAAGTAATGATCTCAGTGCAGTCTTGAAGTAATGATCTCAGTTGGAGTCTAATGACAGCGTGATTTGCTCTCAGGAAATGGATGAAATTGTTCAATTTTCCAGAGTTCGTTGGCTGACAATGAAAGGAGGTGGAACGCTAACAGCAGACTTTGGCACGGATCAAGGAATTCAACAGAAAATAAAAGATAAAAAAGGTAAAGATCTTTAACTGGCTGGATAGAAAAGCAAAGACCAAAGTAGGAAACAAGATGAGATTAGGTCCATCGCGAATTCCTTTGTTCTCTTTAAGGTGGAGGTCAGTATAAAACAAATAACGTTAAGGAAGTAAGATAAAAATAGAAATTATAACACTTTATTAAACAGATGCATCGATGCATTCTTCTTTCATTAGGTGGCATGCTTGATGCCCACATGAGCGATTATAGCTCCTTTCAATCCATGATTGATTTGAGATAAGAATTCCCTCCGTAAGCTGCTCTCACTTTCTATTGTAGATTGGTTGTCAACTAGGGTCGTGTCCTCCTATTGAACTGGAGGAGAGGAGGTAATTTGATATTTCATAAATGAACTCGATTGAAATTCGAACTAGATGTAACTGATATCTCATTTCTATTACACCACCCGCACATCCAAGCTTCCAGCAACTGGTATTCCCAAGCGGTCACCCATGATGTACTAACCTGTTTCAACGTTGCTTAAATTCGATAACCCGGTGAGAATCGGTGTCTCAGGGAATATAGGTAAATAAGCAAGAGGTAGAGAAACCTACATATACGAGTTTGGAGTAAAACATCTGGAGACTGATAAATAATTGTAAGTTTTTATATATTCTGGATGCAAAGTAGAGTAATGGACTCGGATTGAAGAACCGTAGAGCCGAGTTCAAATTCCAGTCGAGTCCATTACATTCACTTTTTTGCTTTGAATGATATGAATCCATTCTTCCCCTTCCATATGTGGGTAAATATTAGAACAGATTGGGATCTGTAGCTTAGTTTGGCAACCAGTCTAGGATTGGCCTAAATATGCATATATTGGCTACGATGAACTACCTCTACTTCGGCTGCAGACTGTACAACTCTAATGAGTTAAGGGACTCGTGGTCATAATTTATTAGGTTGGTGCAAAAATAATGTCAAAAAACGACATTATTTTTGCACCAACCTAATATATATTTGGATACTGCTGATTTTCATGTGGATACTCTGAAATTATCACTGTATATATGTGTTCTATCTCAGAAAATGAGCACATAACGATTTGACACCTTCAGCTGGGACGATCAACCAACACATTTAACATTAATGTTCATTTAGCACAAGGGTTGAGACAAAATCTGGTAAATTCGAAGAATCCAGGGAAAACTCCTATCCTAACGACTTTATTCATTCTCGGGGTTCTTCTAATCATGTGGAGAATAACACGCTTCCTTCTTACCAAAATAGGTCGTCCTGGTTATGACGATAAACTACATTCGTGTACTGGGTAAGACAATAAACTACATCCAACAAAAAGGCCTCTGATTAGAAGGTATTGAGGAGTGTGCAACCACCTCTTAATTGCTGGTATTCCCAGCTCAATTCTGACCCTGGGTGGTAGCACCTGTTACGGTCCCAGGTATGGGCAAATATTTAACCCTCAAACTGGGGTCAAAATATTATGAAATTCCAAAAATATTATTATCATCATTAAATTTTCGAAGAAAATTATTACCAGCTATAAATTTTTGAAAAAAAAAATATTACCAGCAATAAAAATCATTAAATAACCCGTTGAGGTTGATATGCCGTAAAACAAATCAAACCAAACCAAAATAGGTCACTTTCGACGAACAGTATTTCCTTGTGTATAATACGAATTGAATATAATGCGACGCAATGTTTCTGAAGCCAAAAACAAGGAATAAATTACATCCTTGAGTCGAATACGACCCCGTAGTCTAGTCATCTCTATCTATTTTTTTTTTAAATTCTACTACAATATTCATTATAATCTCCGTAATCCACATATATTTCACTAAATTATTTATTTTTTCACGGTATTAAAGAATAGAAAAGACCCGGGGGGTTAGCCATCACGAGTTCCAACTAACTTCTATTTTAAAACTTTTTTTTTTCCGATGTTTGGGTAATGGTGGTTTGCCGTAACATTAATGTTATCAAAGAATGACATATCATTTGTATTCTATTTATTATTTCTTTTAATCAATTTCGGCGAATTTCCTGTCTTTGAGACAAAAGACTTTCAATCACGCTGATTAGCAAAAAACAAATATTGCCGACATATCAAATACATCTTATAAACAATTGCTATTAACACCTTCGTAATTTCTGTGTCATTTTCTATTGTGTTCACTAAGTGTATTTGAAATCTAAGACATAGAGAGGCAACCTTATGGCAGTGGGAAAGTGACTGGAGCTGAGCCGCCAGATCAGGACCGATAATATTACAGATTCTTCTTTGGATTTTATCAAGAAGCTCAAGATAAATAACAGGGTACCGCACCACATGGCACAGCAATATTCTAAGCATATTTCACTTTTTTTGTTTTTTTAAGCCGAGTAAAAAATTTCCGTTTATTGCGACACCTCAACTTTGCCTTTAATTTTGGTTCAAAGTTTCACGTATTAAACCCCCCAAAATATAAAAAATTTCGTTTACGCGATTAAGTTTCTGGGAATAAACCTCTACGTTTATGGGCCGTTCATGTTCTATATACTCGTAATGATTGACACATTTCATATTCATTTACACGCAAAACAGTTATTTCTTTGGATGGAGTCACGATTTTGGCGTTAGCCCTAATGTCTTATTATCTGATGACAGCTCTTTTTTTTTCTTGTTAACATGCAAATCCCATTTTTCATCACTTATTACAGTACGATACAAAAGTAAAATTTTACTATTGCTGCCTAAAACATGCGGTGTAAGGGTACCATGCTCAAACCAACCCACATTTAAACTTTTCAGGATTTTCCATGTCACTTCAGCTATTTACGGAGTTTTACAAATGAATGACACATTACGTATTAAGCTAAGCTCTGTTGTTTTAGCACGGATTCAATGCTTTTAAATGTTCTTCATTGATATTGCATTGTTCCTTCCCACTCCATTAGTGAATGTGCTACTTGAGCAGAATACAGAAGCCACTCCCATTATTTTGAGGGGTGGACGGGTCCTACTAATATATATTTTATTTTAGTTTGAATATTTTGTTGTATTTTTAGTTTTGGGAGTTCATTATTTATTAGATTTTTATATCCCATCGTGTTTTGTAGGTCCCTTTTGAATATGCCGTATTGTGGTATATGCAGGATCACATAGTGATAGCTGAATTCATGTGTTGAATAAGAAAAAGGGCGTTCAAATAACTTGGAATTATTTTAAATATGAATTAAGTTTAAGCGTCTAATGATTTTCTTTTCTTTCAGGCTTAACACCTTTGTCTTTGTCAATTTCAACCATGGAAAGATTAACAATTAAAAAACGTATTAAAATTATTATAGCCTATTAATAAAATGGGCGTTTAAACAGAAATGCAATGAGATGTTCCCTGGTCGCATCATTTCTCAAAACAGCTTAGTCAATTGGCCATCACGATCGTGCAACTTGACGCCTTTAGATTGCTACCTTTGGGGTCATCTCAAAAAGTAAGTTATATGCCAACAAGCTAACAACAATTCAACAGCTGAAGGATGAGATAATAAGGCATATTGGTGAAATCAAAGAGCGACTATGCAGAGACATCATCAAAAATTTTGACCATCAACGAAACCTTGGCGGGCATTTCAACGATATTATTTTTTACACATAATTGCCATGAATTATATAACATGATTCAATAGAGAAATAAAAAAAATACCGTCTTAATTGATCCGTCCTAATGAAACACCCTTTATATTGTAATGAATGAATGTGTCGTAATTATGATTAATTAGGACTAGTCATTCTCCACATCCCCTTCGGCCTTGTGACAAAATTGCCGTATAAAATCAGAAATAGATAATCATTTATAGTACGTCGTCTTCCAGTAGAGTTTTGTGGGATATCATAAACTCGCCATTTGTACAATTTTAAACCATATGTGATTTTAAATGCATCTTCGATATTTATACCATAGTGAATACTATTTACATTAATCGGACCATTCTCCTGATATTTGTTGCTTTCTTCAGGTGGTTGGAATGTCGAACTGAACCCTTTATTTCGCTCTCTGGGGTAAACTGTTCTAGTTCCACGTGCCATGTCTAATGGATGTCAGTTATTAGTTATCTCCCGTTAATTCCCTTCTCCATGTTCTCCACTGCCTTAACCAGGTGTTGAACTCAGATTCTTTGGGTCCTGTCACTGGACCTAACCAACGCCTTTATCCACTATGTCATGGGTCCTTAATGTACGAATTTCTGGGACTTATAAACTTAATGTCTTCTGCAACAGTTTTACCAGAGCTCATATTGCAATTTTTGCCGTTATCATTGCATATTGTTTTATTACCAAAGCTCATATTGCAATTTTCTTTGTCATTATTGCTTTTCTCTGGCACTCTTTATTACTGGTTCTCATATTGGATTCATTTTTATGCTTGGTCGGCTCAGGCTATTTGTGTGGCTTAGCATATATGCTAATTCCTTAAGTTTATGAATTTTCCAATGATGTTCTTTGAATATGATTCCAACCTTATTGCACAGAATTTAGTGAATGCGCTAGTGAATGTTTTACTTTTAAAATTATAATTATCTAATATGTTAAACTCTGAAATGTATTATAAATGACAAACCGTTGGATAGAATAATACATGATGAATTAATTCTAGACATAGATTCGGAAATTCAACATTAGTTCAACCCTGGATAGTTGACTCATAATTCATAGCAAAACGTAATGTATAATGTTACCGTGAAAACATCAGTCAACGTAGAAAGGAACTGTTAGTGTTTAAGGTACATTCTAAATGATCGAAAATATACACTGACTTTGATCAGTTGCTAAACCATTTTTTTTGTTATTGTTTGTTATTCTTAGAAGTGGTGAAAAAAAATAAATGATTTCTTCAGCTTTGAATGTCTTGTCTGTCTTCATTACCGTATACACTCGTGTATAAGTCGACTTCATGTATAGTGCAATTCGTGTGTTTTTTTTTTTTGTTTTTTTTTGTGAAACACCTGATTTATTTGATATATTGCAGTACTGGGCAGGATTCTGAACATCTTTTACAGCAAATAAATGATAGTGTATAACGGGACCCCGAATTCTGAGAAATAATATAAATATTCCAGTACTGGTGATCAGTCTAGATATATTTTATAGAAAATAAATAGTCTTGTATAATTCGACCCCAGCTTCTGTGCACTACCATAAATACTGCAGTAATGGACACCATCCTGCACATATGTTACACTAGATAAATCGTTGTGTAAAATGCGACTCCGACTTTTGAGGAATACTATAAATATTGCAGTATTGGGCGTAATCCTGGACATATTTTACGGCAAGTAAATGGTCGTAATTCTTCTTTTTTTTTTGTATAAATCTACCCGAAAATGGTTAGAAGAACCACCTCCTACAAAATATTAATTACGAAGATATAGGCACCGTGTTTTTCTTTCCGTTCATGCCTGATACTTAACGTCTTCAAAAATATTACCTCTGTATAGTGCCAACTCTTATTTTTTTTAAGTAAAGTCTAATCATAAAAACTGGCATTGTTCTCATGTATATTCGGAACTATTTGCTTGACATTTTTATCGTTTTATAACACTTTCAGTCCCGTGTTCTACTATTCTCTCTGAAGAGTCATTTATTACCCAACCACAAATAACATTCCCAATTGATGTTCGCCAAATACACATTTGCCCACTTCTTTATAAAAGTGTAAATAAGACGAAATATTTTATATTCTAATTGTATTTATATACACTTAGAATATAAAGTATTTCGTCGATTTGCTTATAAGAGTGATAATATTGGGTTTTTTTTACAATAGTTTAATGTTTTAAATATTATTTACGATGTTTGTCATATTATACTAGGGAACATTACGGCGGATTGATCTTTCCCCATTTTTTTGAAATATCAACATTTCACACAATTTTTACACCTGCGGTTTTTATGTGATAAGTGACACCAACAATTAGATTCATAGACCCTTTCGATATTGAGCATTAATTTGAAATATCGTCTGAAACAAAGTAGAGAAATATCTAATTTTGGAGGTTTCTGATTACAAAGTAACTCCAAATAAAGTTAATATTTTTTGTATTAGATACATTGAGTAGAAGATGTATTCAAACCAGAATGATAATTACGTATCACCATAAATAAAAAAAAATATGTAAAATGTTTAACTGTATTCGATAAGTAAAAACTGTAGTTTAAAAGATTACAAAAAAAGTTAATCAATGAATAAGATCATTTATTAGATTATAATTAATGAAAACAAAATTAGATGAAAGTGTGTATAGCACCATAATACTGTTGGGCACAAATTATGAGACAAAATATTTTAGATGTCCATTGTTGATTGAAAATCACTCTAAAACAATAGCACTGTAGTATATAAGGTTGGTGCAAAAATAATGTCGTTTTCTCACATAGTAACATATGTGAGAAAACGACATTATTTTTGCACTAACCTAATATATTCCATCATATTATATATAAATTTTCAGTATAATTTCTCTTAAATGAAGGTCTTATTTGATAACAAAATAATTTATTAATAATAATATGCTTGTGTTATGTATTTTGTTCATATACAATATGTAAAGCTTCAGTAAATAAAAAGTCTGTACTCTAAAGCTTTCACTGATCCCCGAAATGAAATTCCAAAGCAATGATTTTGAAATTTAAGGTACTCTTTAAACCCGTTATCTCAAAAAATGGTAACGACTTAGAAAACCCTATCTTGTGAGATTATTTATAATCTTAAACAGCAAATTTAAAATTGAGTGCAATCGCAATGTTCTAAAACTGACCAACCCTATTAGTTACATGTCTGACACTGTTGATGAGAACCGAGTTCAATGTAATAGCAAATTTTACAAGGATATCAAGTTGATAAGCATACCACACCTAGATAACTAAGTCTCTATGCTTAACAAATAGCAGGTCAAGCTAAAATTTTGAACTCGAGAATTTACTCCTTGGAGATCTAGTGGCGTTACCCTGTATTGTCTCCTCTAATTATTTGTGCTTGTTCATCCGTGGATCTAATAGATTCTCGCAGTTCTTGCCAAATCTGTAGCAGATCAAGGGGGAACGGAAACGAGCCTAATAGATATCAGCCGATTCATACTCGGCGCCCGACCTTCCCTGACGCAGGCACATAGGATCAAGATATTCAAAAGTTGCTCTGCAGACGACGCCAATATATAATAGGCTTATTAATAGCGTTCGTGGCAAACGCTAATGCAGTGACTTAATTGCAAGGTTCAGCGTGAGAATAAGATGAGCCAATTTATCTCAGACTACACCAGAGTAATTCTATTTAAGTATTTGTCTCACTCCCCTTGCTTTTGTTTATCTTAATGTTGAAATAACCAGGAGAAGAGAACTCTTGTAATTTCCACAAATACAAACACAATGTTTAATCCTTTCCTAGCAACCAAACACATTCTGTATAATATCCCGATAAAAGAAAACAATGAACACAGGATTAATTCTACTCAGATTTATTGATTTCAAATAATCGTTAAGTCCCATCAACAGTCATCAATTTGAGCTTTTGCCAGTAGTATATATCTCGTGTTTGAAAGAGTAAATGCAGTATTATTCACTAGATGTACACGTGAAAATTTTCAGGATTTTTTCTATTGGAATTTTATCATGAATCTAAATTAAGTTGAATGAATAAATTCGTAGAGAGTTCTATGATAATAAAGTATCCGTAGAAATTCCCCTATCGTATCGTTAAATATTTGAAAACCTTTAACAAAATGTCGTAATAACAATCATATATATGAATGATGGCAGATATTTTAATATGTGAGTGGGTACAAATGAAAAGATTTGAAATTCACAACTCTAATTCAGCTTTTAAGAATTTATTTCGTTCAGGTTGTGCATAGGTCACTTCAGGACTTCTCAGAAAATGTATTAAAGGAAAACGAGTAGAAAGTGACAAACATCAAAATGTACGGTTGTCAGAAAAGTAAAAAAAAAAAAATTAAAAAGTGAAAACAAAAACCCCCCAAAATTTAAAAAAAAAAACAAACAAGAAATGAACAAAGAATTGAACACTGTTCATGAAGTACTAAACTTCTTGGTAGCGTTTTAACAGAGGATGGACAAAACGACACCGAAATCCGAACGCGTAATGGAATAACAAAAGATGTCTTCTAAAAGTAAGCAAAGCAACAGGAAACAGGAAGATTTCGTTAAAAACAAAAAAGTAATGAACTGTTATGCAATATCGATCTTCTTGTATGGCAGTGAATGCTGGACAATCTTCTTGTAGATGACTAGAAAACTGGAAATATGGTTCTACAGAAGGATGCTGAGAAATCCCACGGACTTAAGCAAAATCTCAACAAAAAGACGCTCTTACTCAGAATCAGAAGGATGCAGATGAACTTTTGGGGGCACGTAACGAAGGAGGAGGCTTGGGGAGTTTTACCCTTATAGGATATATAAGAAAAAAGGACAGGGGAATGCAGCGGGCCACCTACTTGAGAAGCTAAGAGCTACAAGTGACAGGATGTTGAAAAGAGCCATCACCCACGCTCTCACCGGGTTCGGTACATAAAAGAAGACAAGTGTTTACTTTTAGTAGAGCGATCCCTGCTAAATATATAAATTGGGAAGAATTGAGTTAACACATGCTTGATTATAAATGTTAACCCATAATTCGGGGAAATTAATTCATGTTTTTTCGAAGTGCATTATGAAGGAGTAAACGAAACAGAATCCAAGTGTTAAAAATTATTTTTATTCTCTGACTAAATTTCGGCTTTCGGTATTTGGGGAAAAGGATGAAGATAATAAAATAATTTACTGAAATATGAACCATCCCAACCTGCGCGCAAAGTTTCTTAACCAAAGAGGGGGGGTTCTGCTACAACAAATTATTTTGATAAAGGTGGTATTTTAACCATCAAGGAAAATAGAAATAACGTAGCATTTCAACATTCTTTTATTTGTTTCAAAAGATATTTCTCCATGTCTTAAAGCCCTGACGATAAACTACATCCGGCAGCAAGGCCTCTGATCAGGACACTAGAAATTTTGAGGAGAGTGCAACCACCTCTTAATTGCTGTTGTTCCCACGTCCACGCTGATCCGGATTGGTAGTACCTGTTAGGCGCCAGCTACGTGTAAATAGTGCCCCAACAAACAAAGCATAATGAAAGTATGAAAATTTCTTTTTTCGGTGAAGATGTCCGCAATACATTCTTATATAAAGGGGTTACCAATAATACATATAGTAAAATGAATAAAAATGCGTTTTTTTAAAGCAAAATTCCCAACAATTTTTTTATAGGAATTACTAACTACTAATTACTAATTTTATAGAAAAATGACAAATGATACATTTTATCTGTAGTTGAAGCAATAAAATTGTGTTAAAATTATTTTTTACCATATTTTCATGGCAAAAGTTCAGATGAGATTTTTTTTACCATATTTTCATGGTAAACGTTCAGATGAGATTTTTACCATATTTCCACGGTACACGTTCAGATGAGATTTTTTTATCATATTTCCACGGTAAACGTTCAGATGAGATATTTTTACCATATTTTCATGGTAAACGTTCAGATGAGATTTTTTTACCATATTTTCATGGTAACGGTTCAGATGAGATTTTTTTACCATATTTTCATGGTAAACGTTCAGATGAGATTTTTTTAACATATTTTCATGGTAAACGTTCAGGTGAATATTTTTACCATATGTTCATGGTAAACGTTCAGATGAGATTTTTTTACCATATTTTCATGGTAAACGTTCACATGAGATTTTTTATCCTATTTTCATGGCAAACGTCCAGATGAATTTTTTTACCATATTTTCATGGTCAATGTTCAGATGAGATTTTTACCATATTTCCACGGTAAACGTTCAGATGAGATTTTTTTACCATATTTTCATGGTAAACGTTCAGATGAGATTTTTTTTACCATATTTTCATGGTAAACGTTCAGATGAGATTTTTGTACCATATTTTCATGGTAAACGTTCAGATGTGATTTTTACCATATTTCCACGGTAAACGTTCAGATGAGATTTTTTTACCATATTTTCATGGTAAACGTTCAGATGAGATGTTTTTACCATATTTTCATGGTAAACGTTCAGATGAGATTTTTACCATATTTCCACGGTAAACGTTCAGATGAGATTTTTTATCCTATTTTCATGGTAAACGTTCAGATGAATTTTTTTACTATATTTTCATGGTAAACGTTCAGATGAGATTTTTTACCATATTTTCATGGTAAACGTTCACATGAGATTTTTTATCCTATTTTCATGGTAAATGTTCAGATGAATTTTTTTACCATATTTTCATGGTAAACGTTCAGATGAGATTTTTTACCATATTTTCATGGTAAACGTTCAGATGAATTTTTTTACCATATTTTCATGGTAAACGTTCAGATGAGATTTTTTACCATATTTTCATGGTAAACGTTCAGATGAATTTTTTTACCATATTTTCATGGTAAACGTTCAGATGAGATTTTTTACCATATTTTCATGGTAAACGTTCAGATGAATTTTTTTACCATATTTTCATGGTAAACGTTCAGATGAGATTTTTTACCATATTTTCATGGTAAACGTTCAGATGAATTTTTTTACCATATTTTCATGGTAAACGTTCAGATGAGATTTTTTACCATAATTTGTTAGTAAATATTCTGACGAATATTTTACCATATTGTATTGGTAAATGTTCTGATAATTTTATTTTCTTAGTGGCACGAGTGCATGCAATTAAGAATCCTACTGTCTCTTCTATTGTAATATGTCCTTTTCTTGAAACTTTTACCTGTGGAGCTGTTTCGCAATTTCTTTCTCATATGCTCCCTTCTATATTCATAGATATAAATGCAACCTCGATTGCCATATTCTATCTTCATCTACTTTTAATGTTCTTTCTCCTCACTAAATTCTTCTTCCTCGCATTCACTCCCTCTCACCGGCCACCTTGCGTCTTAGTGGCATTTTCACCGAGTTGGGGTGAAATAATGAAAAAGATTTTTAAAAAATGATAAAATAAAGGAATAAACTTTGCATATAAAATTTTAGAATAACAAAATCCAATGTAAATATTTCACTGATTATCAAAATGCCAATAAATGAACCACGTGATATAATGATAATCACATATGAAGAGAAAGTAAAACATGCACTCCGCTGTATGCAAGTGAACGGTCTACGCACATAGAATCTTGTACACTTATTTCATTTTCAGTATAGAGACTAATATACAATTCTATCAATTACTGTCGGGTCATTTCCTAAGCAAATTGATTGAGACATGTGTTTGGACATCTCTGCAACGAACTACCCGACATAATCAGTGGTCTGCTATAATCTATTCAATAAAATCTTGCAAAAGAATGCTAAGGTTTGTTTGCTTTCTCGGCGACCAAATTCCAGACAGACCTATTCGAATTAGACGTTGTCAATAAACGATTATTTAACTTAATCAAATGGAAAGGTGAAACTTAAAATGATCATTGCTTGGCACTAGTCACTGGACGCAAAACATGAGAAGAAACACCTAGATACGTAAGTCGAGTGATTTCATGTAAGAATATTTTTGTAGGACCCGAGAGAAGAACAATTAAACGTTGCGTCGTTAATGTTTTGGTAATATAAACAAAATTAATAGACAAGAAAAATACATAAATTCTTTATTTGATTTATTTTTATGAAAAAGTATAAAATATAAATGGTGTTTCCAAAGTTTTAAACTAGAATTAAATTTATGGTACCACTTTTTATAACTACAATATCCGAATATTAAAAGCAAATTAAAAGACAATAAATGTAAGCCAACAATTTCAGATTATTAGATTTTTCCTTGTACTATTAAATCATCGAGTAGAAATTAAAACATAATAATAAAGGTATGTCGATAACAATGACTATGGTATAACGTAATGTTAACCCACCATCTTCTCTCTGAATTTGTGGATGGAGATTTATCATTATTTAAACTATTAGGTTGATGCAAAAATAATGTCGTTTTCTAACATATGTTACTATGTGAGAAAACGACATTATTTTTGCACCAACCTAATGCGGACCATTGTGCTAATCATTGCTGTTTTTATCACAAGGTTTCGGCCGTTGAGTCATCCGGCTTTCATCAGCTGTACTAGATCTGATCAAAAAGTATCGGGACTGGTGCGAGAAAAACAAAACTACACTACATATCAATTTGGAATTTAGCCTTCTTCGTAGTAGTCCCATTCTGAGTCCGCATACGTTATCCATTTGGCTAGTATCGTTTCCCTTGATGGAACTCCGTTTTTAGGGATAGCGAGTAGCTGTCGCTTCACATTCTCTTGGTCTGCCAGGACGTCTTAAAATCTTGTTCCTTTCAAGTTTGATTAGATTTTTGAAGGGTTAAAAGTTTTTGAAAGGTTAAAAGCTCCGACTTTCGTTAGGTGATCTCGAATCTGATCAAAAAGTATCGGGACAGGTGTTAAAAAAAGAAAACTACACCACATATCAATTCAGAATTTCTTCGAAATAGTCCCATTCTGAAGCCGCACACATTATCCGTTTGGATAGTATCCTTTTTCTTGATGGAACTACGTATTTTCTGATAACCAGAAGCTGCCTTTTTGCTTTCGCTTGGGTATATTTGATGTCGTGAAATCACATTCCTTTCAAGTGGAATTAGATTTTTAAAGCATTAACTTTTGCAAGGAGCAAGATCTGGTGGTGTTTGATAGTTTTCGGATCTGGGGAATGTTGTTCTCGGCCTAAAACTGTTGCACAAGTCAAGGTAACTCATGATAACTTTCTTTCCAAGTACTGCTATAAACAACGGAAGTTAGCAAGAACATTATATCCTATTGTGCATGCGCGACAGAGTTCAAGGTCAATCTGCGTCTAGCGCCTTTACTCTGCGTACTTTAGCTTCGTTACCATAGTAACGTTCCCAATTCTTATTCATCAAACTTTTTATGGGGAACCAGTTAACCTATAGAGAATAAAGAACTGACCCATTTATTTAATCTACGCGGGTGGAATGTTCCCATTCCACTGTCCTTGTCTGTGGATATCCCGACAATTCTTATTTTTAGTACTGCTCATTATTGATCTCCCTGTTTCAGCTGAGTCCACTACCTGGCATTAATTACAATGTCACCAAATTCACAAAATAACGCTTTAATCTGCTAGGTTATTGTCCTGTGGGACAATATTCTGTGGTGGACATGGAGCTTTAAATCTAACCTTGCTGCTTATGAGTGCTGCTTCTGTTGTCTCTGGTTGACTGCACGCATTGAACCATTGCCTATCCTTCTTGGATGTAATAACAACTATCACAGAAGATTGATTTATGAAATTCGTATAAAAGAAACAATCTCATCGGATACAGTATGGAAGGACAAAAATGGAAAAAAAAACTTGTCTGCCCCTTGTTATATCTGATTTCCAACGAAGGAAACACCTTGCCAAAAGTGAATAAAAACACAAAATCTAAAGATCTGGAATAAGAAACAGAGATAATATGTTTCATGAAGAATGGCGCCATAACAATACCAATGGTTATAGGTTGTTATTTTCATGGTAAAGAATGAGGTGGGAAATACACCAACAAAATCTTTGACAAGAAGTCCAAAATCTTTTCGGCACTCTTAACGCATTTAGCAGGTCCATATCCATGAAATAAATTCTTCACACCGTCAGATGAACACAATTACATGTGAACAGAGAAGGACGCGTGGTAAAACATTTGAATAATAATAATAATAATAATAATAATAATAATAATAATAATAATAATAATAATAATAATTGAAATCTCAATAAAGGAGCACATCAGAACATCAATAATTCCAATTGTAGTTGAAGCCCTTGGAATGGTTGGAAAATATTCCAATAAACTCAATAAAGTGATTGCTGGCAGCCCATGCCTTAAAAAAAAAAAAAAAAAAAAAAAAAAAAAAAACAGCCCAAACCTTACGAAGTGCTTTGTCTATGTAAAATAAGAGCAATTTTTTTTTCAAAACTGCTCAATTAAAATGTCATGATGCCATTTCTGACCTTAGGTCTATGATTGGGATCCGGAAAGAAATGACTACACACCAGAGATCAAAGGAATATAATAATAATAATAATAATAATAATAATAATAATAATAATAATAATAATAATAATCGTACACATCAGTGATTACATCATGCTGGTATAAAATCTGAGATCGAAGGTTTCATTCTTGATGCGCAGGAACGATGTTTGCTAACTAGAAATTACCAAGCACACATACTGAAAAATTGGGTTCGCTCCAAATTCAGATACAGTGATGAATATCCAGAAATCGTTTTGTATCAGGTTGCACAGTGTTAGCACCCACTGAATTTAAAACTCGGCATGATAGAGTGGACAAATATCTGCACTGGAAAATATGCAACTTTTACGCAAGGAAACTGCAAGAAACAGGTTACAGTGACAGGAACTTTAAATATTTTATAGTGCATTACAATACACATTGATAGAACAATCGAAGCTAATCATCCAGACATTGTGATCAAAGACCACAAAACATAATTTGCTTTCTTGTTGATATAACAATTCTTGCATATTGTAATGTGTCTTTGAAAGGCTTGAAGTGGAAATCTGGAACAAAATGTGGCACAGAAGGGCTTCATTAATTTCAGCTGTATTTGGATCCCTCGTATTGATTGGAAAAAAGTTCCGATAGACACACACAAGACGTTGTTGGTAGCCCATGCCTTAAAAAGATACAAAAATTGTGCTCATAAGTATATATCCATTACGAAAACTTTAACTATGCAAAATAGGTGTGATATATTAACAATTAAATATCCAAATAAATACTAATAAATGTTATTATTATTATCGTTAATAATAATACTGTTGCTACTAATACTACTACTACTAATAATAATAATAATACTATTAATAATAATAATAATAATAATAATAATAATAATAATACCCTTTTCAAATCAATTCTAGTTGTAGCTGCAGTCGTCAGATTGATTGAAAAAGGGCCTGATAGAATCACTAAAGGGATTGCTGATAGTTCATGCTTTAAGGAAAAGTACAGCTCACACATTACAAAGCACTTTATATGTGTGAAATATGTGAGATTGCAGTTTATTCCGTTTTCTTCGTTTTTGTACAAAAATGATCAGTGGAAAATATCATGAAATTATTTCTGACCTTAGGTCGCTGGTTGGGACCCAGAAGGAAATGAGTATACAACAGAAATCAAAGGAAATAATAATAATAATAATAATAATAATAATAATAATAATGATAATAATAATAATAATAAAGAAATCTTAGTGCAGCGTGGATTAATTATTGTAAAGCCTTTGATAGTGTTCCACATTTTTGAATCCTTAAGACTTTGGAAATGTACAAAGTCTCCCCTGCAGTATTAAATTTCCTTTAGCACAGGATGGGAATCTGGAACACCAAACTATAACTTAGTCACACCGAGGGCACTGCCATATCCAACCGTCTGAATATCCGACGTGGAATCTTTAAAGGAGACTCTCTGTCACCCCTTCTGTTTTGTTTATCCTTAATCCCTCTTACACATGAACTGACCAACAGTAGCTATGGTTACAAAATAAATAAGAAAATATTCAATCACCTACTCTATATGGATGATCTCAAACTCTTTGCCAAAGACGACAATGAGTTGAAAGGCCTCCTCAATATTGTAAAATACTTCAGTGACGACATAGGTATGGACTTCGGATTAGATAAATGTGCAAAAGTAACATTCAAGAAAGGTAGAATTACAGAAACACCCTTAATAGATTTAGATTTTATCACAAAGATTAGGGAACTGGAGCATGATGAAGCTTATACGGACCTAGGAATTAGCGAAAGAGATGGCATGCAATACCCCTATATGAAGGAAAAAATAAGAAAAGAGTACTACAGGCGTGTACGTCTGGTACTAAATACTGAACTAAACTCAGAAAACAGAATATCAGCCATAAACACATTGGCTGTTCCTGTGGTGCAATACAGCTTTAATGTCGTTACCTGGACCATAGCTGAAATTAAGCGAATGGACGCCAAAACGAGAAAGCTTCTCACTTGCTACAGCATGCATCATCCCAAAGCTGATGTTGATCGTCTGTATGTACCCAGAACCGAAGGAGGCAGAGGATTAGTTCAACTAGAACTGTCCTACAAAACTACAACAATTGGCCTCCAAAGATACTTGGAAACTACAGAAGACTGGAAGATGCGTCAAGGGACATGAAAGTAGTAAGCGTTTTTACTCCGTAATAAAAGAAGCCATCAAATTCAAAATGGAATTCCAATTGGGCGTAGAGATGCAACTACGGCACAATACACAGGTTGAAACTGCAAAATACTTAAAAAAAGACAGCAAAGACAAATGCAACCGACCAGATACAGAAGCGATGGCAAGATAATCCTCTTCATGGCCAATACTCTGCCCGTATCAAGCAAGCTGACGTAGACAAAATCCGTACCCATCAGTGGCTACGTAGTGCAGGGTTGAAAGCTGAAAGCTGGTTTTATCCTTGCTGCACAGGATCAATTCTTGTTAACTAGGAATTATCAAGCACATATACTAAAATATTGTGTCAGCCCAAAATGCAGATTCTGTGATAAATATCCAGAAACGATTGATCATCTTGTGTCAGGTTGCACGACATTGACACCCACTGAATATAAAACCCGGCATGACAGAGTGGGCCAATATCTGCACTGGAAAATCTGCAACTTCTACGGGAAGGAAACTGAAAGAAAATGGTATGAACACCACCCAGACCCGGTTACGGAGATAGGACCTGTTACAACTCTTTGGGACTACACAATACACACTGACAGATCAATCAATTCCAACCGCCTAGATATTGCTATTGAAGACCACAAACAAAAAGTGCCTTCTTATTGATATGGCAGTCCCTGCTGACTGCAATGTATCTTTGAAGATATCCCAAAAGCTATCAAAATACAAGGACCTTGAAATAGAAATCTCGAAAATGTGGCATATGGGAACATCAACAATCCCTGTTGTAGTTGGAGCCTTGGACTGGTTGGAAAAGATTGCAGTAGACTAATTGAAGGGATTCCTGGAAATCCATGCCTCAAGGAGATAAAAAAAATTGTTCTGACAAGTACAGCCCACACTTTACGAAGGGCTTTATCCATGTATTTTTTTCTCAGTGGAAAGTGTTATTATGCGATTTCTAAACTTAGGTCCCTGGGCGGGACCCGGAAAGAAATGTATAAACGCCAGAAATCAAAGAAAATAATAATTATTATTATAATACAAGGACCTGGGGAACGTGATTAATAGGATGTGGGGAATGAAGACGCCGAAACATCTACGTACGAATATAAAATGAATTCAGAAATGTACAAAAAAATTTAAAAAATGGTGTAAGACAAAGATGTGTCTTCTTACCTGACTTATTCAACCTGTACAGTGAGGCTATTCTTACAGAATTAGAAGTTTCTACCAGGATTCATTATTGATAGCTAAAATCTTTAACAGCATAAGATATGCAAATGACACAGTTTTGAGAGCATACACAGAAAGGAAACTGCAAGAACTCTTGCAGAAGGTAATGAAGGAAAGCGAAACAAAAGGACTCAACAACAATTACAAGAAGAAAGAAATCATGGTTGTTAGCAAAAGAATCAGCCAGGCATACGAATTACAAATTGGAGATTACAAAATCAAACAAGTACAACAATTAAAATGCCGGCGAAGTATTTTAACAGATGACGAAGATTTCATTAGAAACAAAGATAAGAGTACTGAACTGATATGTAATATAAGTTAGCCTATATGGCATTGAATGCTGGTAATACTCACAGATGAAAAAGAGACGCGAAGCAACAGAAATGTGGTTCTATAGTAGGATGTTGAGAATAGCATGAACAGAACATGTAAGGAATGATGAAGTTTTAGAGAAAATGGATGCTATTATTAATGTCAAGAAGAGTCTAAGGTACAAATGAAAGATTCTTTGGAAAAGTTGATACTCAGATGACGGATTGAAGGTAAGAGGCACAGAAGAAATCAACGTATAATATAGCTAGTAAGTTTTAGTAAATTGATATCAGAACAAAGTTCAAGAGAGTTAACAAAAAGACAAAATTTAAGACCTACAAAGGGCAGGAAATTGTGGAGAGCCATGATCACCAAAATCGTGAAGGACTCGCTACATTATTTACATTATTCGGACTATTGTCCTCATCTTTGTCGCCATATATATCACAACGTTTCGGCCATTGTACGCTCCGACCTTTATCCACTGTGCCATGTCTCCTCAAAGACACATGGAACAGTGTTTATTAACAGTTTTTTATTAATAAGGCTTCCATCATTTTTAGTGCAAGTCTTCATGTCAAACATGTTGCAATATACTGCACATTTCTGACCATAGCTCAATTAAATCTCATTTAAATACTCATGGAGACCTACAGGACCCTATTCGTAACATACTTGTTGATAACACAAATGCAATAGCATTGTCTAAAAGATGGTTAAAAATAATGGAAGCCTTATTAATAAAAACAAATAAAAACAAAAAAAAAACAACAATCAATAATATCAACTATGAACATGGAGACAATATGTTGACCGTGTTTTGAAAATGAAAACATTATATAAATACATATATACAACAAACTATTTCTTTATAACTGTTAATATATTTAAACCTTGAAAATGGCTAAATGTATAGCCGAAAGCGCCCGGTTAAAAAAAAAAAAAAAAAAAAAAAACATTCGGTCATTTTTTATATAATTTATCATCTGAAAAGGAAAACAAAATTATATCACATAAGAAATTGTATTAGGTTGGTGCAGAAATAATGTCGTTTTCTCACACATGTTAATATGTGAGAAAACGACATTATTTTTGCACCAACCTAATATAAAAACTAAATCAGAACACCTTGTCTGTCGTATTCATTGAAATATGCATGAAAGAAAGATTGCTGCCTAACACACACACACACACACACACACACACACACACACATATATATATATATATATATATATATATATATATATATATGTGTGTGTATGTATGTATGTATGTATTAGCATATTGTGCCAGACTGTCCGGCACAGATATTTCCTCCCAACATTTATGAAGCCATTCAGTAAGAGATCCTTGAACATTTTTATTTTATACGGAATTTCCTCAATCAGTCACAATCCCTGTCTTATTACAGACCTCATTTAGTCGTTCATTCTGTCCTGAATTACAAAATGATGCAAACTTTGAAGAACATCACTTATTCCTTCGATTCCTTTGAATGCCAATATAATAAGGATCTCTATTCATTGCGAAGCGT
>OZ010595.1:51663377-51705877 GCA_963932145.1 Acanthosepion lycidas | reverse complement strand
AATTGCTGTTGTTCTCAGGTCCGCCCTGACCCGGGGTGTTAGCACCTGTTAGAGTCCCAACTATGGGCAAATAGTGTCTACCAGTGCTGACCAAGCTCTTTAGTGTTATAGAACACGATTGGTCAAGGAGATGGAAAACTCTTACACGAAAAGCCTGCGGTATATTGTCTGCTTCGTCTGTGGCATTTATTTGCACCGACTAAATGTATCAATAGTTCCGAAAAGTGTGGATGGTTCTACACAAGCCTTCACCACTTTAATCAAATCACTTGCGTGCGTTTTCTGGCGTTTTACCTTGATTCGTTCTTATCCATTCAGTTCACTTGCAAGGTCCGCTGGCGAGAGTGTGAAGGCGACGAGGTCAGGTAAAATATATTACTTGAAGGCTCAAGCTGGAGCTTTACACAGCAGCCGTTCTTTCACAAACCCATGAGCAATTGTTATGTACGTGTCCTCTATCGGTGACAAAGCAGCCCTATTTAGGATTGTACTTCTTTCCCTATTATGGGGAGGGGCCGATAAAAGGAGCCCTAAACATTGCTTTCTCACATAGAGACTTGGCACCCCGCTGCAACTGTCTGGCTATCCAATAAAGCAGTCGAAACAGCAAGAAATATCAGAATAAGTATAAGAAGACTTTCCGATTTCGATCCTGGAATGTTCGCACTCTTCAGGACAATGATTCTGCACCAGAGCGTAAAACAGCTCTTGTTTCTCTAGAGTTGAAGAAATATAACATCGACATAGCGGCCATTAGTGAAACACGTCTGGCTGTTAATTCTAAGCTTAGGGAAGAAAAAGGCCGATACGTATTTTGATGGGCTGGCAAGACTGAGAAAGAGCCACACCAGTCTGGTGTTGGCTTTGCCATCAAGTCAGATCTTGCTAGCTCACTGCCTTCCTTACCTAAAAATGTATCCAATCGCATAATGGAATTAACCCTCAATTTGGAGTGCAACACCCATGTGACGATCGTTAGCTGCTACGGGCCGACCTTAGGTAGTTCAGATGAAAAAAAGATCATTTTTACAATCTCCTTCTGGATGCCATCTCCAAAGTCCAACATAAGGATAAATTATTCCTTACAGGTGATTTCAATGCTCGTGTTGGCAGTGATTATCATTCTTGGAAGGGCGTTCTAGGTCACCATGGTATTGGTCATATGAATTCTAATGGATTACGCCTTCTCACTATCTACAAGTAATTTGACCGTAATACTACTAATACCTTCTACTAGCAACCCAGCTGCCGTAACACCACGTGGATGCATCCTCGTTCGAAAGACTGGCTTCTGATCAACCAAAAGACGGGAAATAAAAGATTTTAAGATAACGCGTTCATTCCACACAACATGCTATCTGTCAGATCACGCTCTACTTCGGAGTAAAGCTACACCACATCTGCAAAAGCGAAGGATTATATAATCTACAGTACCCAAGCGCATTAACGTACTGCCTCTTAAATCGACTGAAACGAAAATTGAGCTCTCTGACAGACTTGATGCTGCACTTGATTCTGTAAACATTACCAATGATATCGAATCATCTTGGAAGGCTCGACGTGATATAGCATATTCTACATCCTTGGAGGTTCTCAGTCTGCCACATCGTAAACATCAAGATTGGTTTCATGACAATAATACAGAAGCTCAGCAGCTGATAGATGAATTGCACTCTTCTCATAAAACATGGACTGAGGACAAGAACTCGTCCGATAAGAAGATCAGTTACAAGAAGCGCAAACGCCAGGTTCAACGAGCTCTCAGAGACATGAAATAGCGTTGGTGGTCTGCAAAGGCCACTGAACTCCAAGGAGCTTCAGATAGAAAGGATCTAAAGGCTTTCTCAAGAGCATTTTTGGCCCTCAGTGTTGCCCCACAGCAGATGGTGAAACTCTCTTGACGGATAAGTCAGACATTTTAGATCGCTGGAAAGAGCACTTCCAAACTGTGTTAAGCACAACTTCGGTTACTGATGAAGAAGCCATCACATCATTTGAGCATAATCCTGAAATTCCGGTATTTTCTTTTGAACCTATTTATCAAGAGGTAATTGCCGTCAAAAAATTCTAGCTAGACTGATTCTAAATAGAATCATTATACACCTTGTTGACGACATCTGTCCTGAATCGCAGTGCGGTTTTCGGTCGGGTCGTGGCACTATTGACATGATATGTTCTCTTCGTCAAATTGCAGAGAAGGTTCGCGAGAAAAACCAGGAGTTGTACATGGTGTTTGTGGACTTGACGAAGACCTTTCACACTGTGAATCGAGAGGCTCTTTGGCAAGTCTTGAGGAAACTCGGTATCCCTGAAAACATGCTCATGGTCATCATCTCCTTTCATGAAGGATTGAAAGCTAATATCGTGTCTGATGGTATGATGTCAGAATCCTTTGATGTCAGAAATGGCACCATGCAAAGTCATGGTTCCTGTCCTTTTTGTTCTTTTCATCTCAGTAATGCTGAAATATGCATTTGCATTTGCAGACACAGAGAGTGGCGTCAAGTTTCAGTTTCGAACAACTTGTGTTCTCTTCAATCACCAGCGCTTCAAAGCAAAGAGCCACCTTCGTACGCAAATTATTCTTGGTTTGTTGTTTGCTGATGATGATGCTCTTGTAGTGACATCCTTTGAGGAGGCCCAACATCTAATAAATCGTTTCTCTGCTGCATGTAAAGCATTTGGTCTTACACTTAGCATAAAGAAAACGGAAGTAGTGCACCAAACTTGTCCAACGCCGAAGCAGTTGCGTGGTAAGAAACAAAAACCACCAGTCTACAAATTTCCAGAGAGAACACTGAAAGTAGAAGACAAACCGCTGAACTATGTAAAGTCTTTCACCTATCTTGGTAGCAAAGTCAATTACAGTGGAACTTTATTTATGATGCATCGGATTGCTAAGGCTACCAGTGCTTTCGGCAAACTTCGCTATCGCTTGTGGAATAAGCGGGGTATTCGACTGGATACGAAAATTCGAGTTTACGGAGCTGTTGTACTTACTATCATTTTATATGGCTCAGAGTCGTGGGCTCCATGCAGGTACCATATACGCCAGCTGGATGTTTTCCATAAAAGCTCTCTGCGTCCAATCTGTGGAGTTAACCTTCAAGATAGGACATCTAACGTAGACCTGTTCAACAGGTGTAATATCGGAGGAATCGAGACTTTTATCATACACTCTCAGTTACGGTGGACTGGTCATGTCTTGAGAATGTCTGATGACAGGGTGCCCAAGATCCTAATGTAAAGCGTTAGATCAGGACTACAGGAATGTAGGACGTCCATGGCTAAGATACAAAGCCAAGCTGAAAAGCAACTTGTCAGCTGTCAATATACCACATAACACCCTTGAGTACTTTGCCTTGGAGCGTGTAGAATGGAGATCAACGTATTTTAGTGGACTCAGCGGTTTTTAATCTGCGTGTCTGAATCATCTTCAAGAAGCGAGAGCAAGAACTAAAAGGTCAGCAAATCTAAAAGTGATCTAATCTCACAATCCTCACTCTTGCTCTATATGTGGCCTTCTTGTAAATTAATATCGGGTCTTTAATGCCACTTAAGATTATCGCACGAAATTTCATAACTAAATCAGCTAAGCTGTCAGATCATCATGCGTCGAAACCGACGGGAGATTCCATATATATATATATATATATATATATATATATATATATATATATATATATATATTGCTCCTCTTTACTTTCCACTTAGCATCGTATGAAAGGCATTCAATTCGAGTCCTTTTTATCCGACGAATCTTTTATTGTCGGTCGATCCCAAACATCATTTCTTTTGAAAGATATATTAGATTGGTGCAAAAATAATGACGTAATAATGTCGTTTTTTGACGTTACGTCAAAAAAATGACATTATTACGTCATTATTTTTGCACCAACCTAATAATTCTAGCATTCGGGTAACTTTGTTTCAGAACCAGAACATCGGTGAAGTCGATTTTCCTTTCAAATCTAATCAAATATCGAATGAGGAGATGGCCTGGTAATTGTAGTCTATGGCTCTTCATTTTGATCTGAATATCGCAGTGCCCTGATGATCTATGTTGCGTCGACAATATCTCGTTTCGCCATTGTTTTATGCATTTTCCAATTACTTTTGACGCTACGTGCCAGATTGTGAGATATATTACATTGTCTGTCAAGCACCAGAATGATTTCGATATTCTATGCTGATAGGTTTCTCCATTCAACAATTTTTCATCTTATGTTTTTTGATGTTATTTTTTGCTTAGTTTAGTAAAAAGGTTATCGACTCGGAAAATAATATTCAAATTATGCATGGATCAGTAGAGTTAACGCGAAAAGACATTAATCCTTCTCTTTCAGCTATAAGCAAATGAATAGCTTACATAGAGCTTTCCAGTCCTTGTTAGCAACCAGTCTAAGAGAAATTAAACTCTGTATTCACACTGGTTGAACCAGGTATGATAAATCCAATTTCATAAAATTTACTTGCTGAAACTTAAGTAATAACAAGCAAATTCGTTGTCTAAGCGAAGTTGACAGTTTAATTTGCTCGTGGTATATGTATTTCAGATAACTTGTCTCTACAATATATTCCCATAATGCATAAACAGGGCACGATGTGTAAATTGATACCATTTTATATTTTTAATTTCGCGCATGCGCGTTCTTTGTTTTTTTTTTTTTTTTTTTTTTGACTGCACCCTATAGTAAGGTAAGTTGGACACTGTCTATGAGAAAAAGAGCACCATGATGCAATTCACACCGGCAGAAATTTGGAAACTGCATGGTGTTCTGTTTGGCCTTCGCGCTGGAAGCTCCAATACGAATATTTCAGAATTTAGCTGTCAGTCAGAGACCAGTGTGGAGGATTCGAAAGGAATTTAATGAGTTTAATGGTGATTATAAAGATACAGGAGCATGCGGCTGTCCCTCTGATCGTTCTGATATGAAAAAAATTTCCCGAAATTGTTGGTGAGGGCGTCAGACTCAACACGAAGGCTTACATCAAGTAACTTGCAAGTAAATTGATAATATGTGTGAAAATGGTGGCTGCTGGAAGACGCTGTGTCTGTAAACAAGAGATTGCCCCATGTCACAGTGTAGTATCTGTGCTTTGTGATCATGCGGGCTGGCTTCTGTCGAACTCTCTAATGCAGAGAGGAACTCGGAGGAGGCTTTGCCGAAGGGCAAGGTTTCCTTCGGGGAGGTAGACAGGACCTGAACCCGTCAAGGCGGGTTCAAATGTCATATTTTTGACCGAGCCTACGGGCTCGCGGGCTACCCACATTAAACCGGCCTTGTGCCACATTTAATCCTCGTGGGTGGATTAATAAATACCAAGCATGAGAACTCAGGCATGGCTGTCAGACAATTGTTGCGACCACACCTCCCTTTACATTTAACAATTCCACAGATTGCAACCCCCTTGATTCTTAGGTGTGGGGTGCAGTTCAGCGAAAGACAAACAAAACATCTTGTTACATTAAAGACGAACTGGAAGACGAAGGGAAAGGACTATGGCAGCATTCACGAACGTAAACAAGGAGACCGTCCGGAAGAGATGCAGGAGATTCGAAAGTCGTCTGGAGACGGGGGTTGAAACCGGTGACAATTTTATTGAAAAAATTTACTCTTTAGTATTTCAAAATATTTTTGTGTAATTTTGATAAATATATCTGTTAAAATGAGATGCCAGTGTTATTTTCATTTCTGCATAATTTAGACGACAATTTATCCATCGCACACCATATCAGGAATTGAATAAATGAAACAATAAAGTAATATTACGCGGCATGTGCGAACTATGGGCATTATCATTTTTTCCTTTCATAATTTATTTAGAGAAGGAATATGTGAAATTTAATTATGAAACTGTTAAAGAAAAGTCACGTAACGCTCGTAAAAAAAATGAAACAAGAGAGGATGGGAGACAGACAACTTCTTGAAAGAAGCTAAGTAGTTTGTGTCCAAGTTTATTGTAGCGTTATCAGTGTCAGTGTTAAATGAAAATATCTGAGCTGTCGCAAAAATTGTTTCAGGCATTTATTTCCCTGGTGATTATCACATGAGGGTAGTAGACTTCTGAAAGTTTTTCATGACATAAAACGTCACTGAACTAAGAAAAATACATTTTTGACAAAAATGAAAAGACAAAGAACAATGTTCACTATAAGGCAGTGGCCACGACCAGCGGAAAACGGAGGACCCATGAAGAGTGACGCAATAACCTGACAGCGACTCTAAAGTGAAAACGCCCGTTAGACTGTTCACTTCTCCTCCCGTCTATAGCAGTAAGTTACAACCAAATAAAACTGTCTTACTACTAGGAAACGTTTCATGGTTTTGTATCGTAGTTGCCGATCTGGCCAAAGAGTTATTTTTATCTACACGCGTTGCAGTGGAAGAAGCTACATCCTGTGAACATAACTGGTGTCATTCAGAGCTGGAAGACTATATTACAAACAGCGTATAAGAATATGACCTGAAAATATATGTATACTATCAGCATGACCCGGCGTTGCCCGTCCTTGATTCAAAAATCGTACGACTCATACAGCAATCGCTATCACTTGACTTAAAATATTTTTGCCCTTCCTATCTTTAAAGGAATGCCTTTTGCGCTGCTGATTTTGCTACAAGCCTTACTTCTTGCCTATCTAACACTGCAAATTTTTTTCTAAGCTCTATACTAAATATTAAATCTGTTACGAAAAAAGAACTAAACAAAATCAACAAAAAACGATCAGCTTTAAAAAAGAACTCGTAACTGGAAAAACCGAATGAAAAAAAAATGTTAACAACAAATACTTTTTCACACCCAACCCAGTTCTGCGGAATCAGAATAAACGTTGATTCTAAGCAAGCGAATGAGCCAATTGGAGTAAAGTGCCATGCAGATTTAAATTTTTCCCACTTGTGACGAATGCAGCTATCGATATTTTTGCATGATAGCATGCTAGTTAACATTCGTGTTAGTCAGCTGTTGACTCTCGCGCTGGCCAATAGAATTTTCCTGCCTATTCGTGGCAGCCGGCTATAGGTTCTCATTCTGGCCAGTACAAAATGGCCGCAAACTACATGAAAATTGCCGTAGAAGCATGAAAAAATCAATTATTTCCACTATCGATGGGAGTTGGGTAATACAAAGTCGGTCTTGGCCTAACCGCTGACTTGGAACATGTGCATGTAAATTTTGGTGCAAATCCGTCGAAAATTGCGGCCGTGCATTCGTTACACACAGACACACACACACATCCTGCCTTTTATAGATAGAGATACATGTATTAATGTTACAATCATAAATACACCGACGCACAAAAGCGTTTCTTTACTTGCACACTCTTATACTATGACTCACTTTAACATCCTAAATGTTCTTCACACATATTTATGTATATATTATCAATTACGTTTATACACGTGACGCGTATTTGACCAATTAGAACTACCCAAATCATAACATTCTAGTACTCTATCAGTTTTTTGAGTTTTCATTTCTATTCTCAATCTCTGACGAAGCCTTAATAAAGGTGAAACATTAGATTGGTCTTCTACTTCGTTCTTTATTTCATTTTATCATCTTGTCATATTACTATGCATATCTGATCTACATCTGATATTCAACTCACACACACACACACACATATATATATATATATATATATATATATATATATATATATATATATATACAAGTATATGATTGGTGTATATGGAATGAATTCCAATAACCAACGATTACTATTCTTAAAAGAGTGCTCAATACAAAGTAGAGCAGATATAATTATTTATTTTTAAAGAAAAAAAAAATTTATAACATAAATATGTTATAAAATCACTACAAAAATAGCCATTTTGTTTCAACACCTTCGGTGGCTTATCAAGTGATGACGTTGAATGTAAACATTCAACGTCATCACTTGATAAGACACCGAAGGTGTTGAAACAAAATGGCTATTTTTGTAGTGATTTTATAACATATTTATGTTATAAATTTTTTTTTTCTTTAAAAATAAATAATTATATATATATATATATATATATATATATATATATATATATATAAGGTTGGATAGCTTGGATAGATGTGAGTTTGTGACCCTGGGTTTCACGCTTTTGCGATCGTCAGAAAAACTGATTAATTTTTTTTAAATGTTGGGTTTATGTATATTGCGTGTATTGGTGCTATCATGGAAGTGGTGGGGGAACCGTCGTTGTAATGTCATCATACTACCGCAAACATCGATGTATGTTCATACGCCTAATGGAGTTACGCAGACACATATACATACTTGGTCGTCCGTCGGGACTCATACATATATAAACATATGTGGGCAGTTTCGGATATTACATATGTATGTATACGGGTGGTGTTGTGTCTATACATACGCATTTGTATGTTGAAATTTAAAGACTGGAAATGTAGCGAAACTATATATATATATATATATATATATATATATATATATATATAATGAAATGAACTTAATCCGACAATTATTTTAATATATTTTATATCTTATACGCTATTTATATAGACACAAATATTTAAGTGAATGCTCTGTTTTTAAAATGAACTGCATTAACAACATTTACCGACCTATAAACACAGAACATTTACTTAAATATTTGTGTCTGTATAAATAACGTATAACAACAAAATATATTAAAGTTTTTGTGGGACTTTAATATTATATTATACATGACGTCATTTGTCCAATTCATAGAGTCTGACGTCATTTGTTTCCGTTAAGATACGCTTCGAGCAGATATGAACGTTCGAGGAAACAGGCCATTTACTTAAATATCTGTGTCTATATAAATAACGTATAAAAATAAAATGTATTAAAATAATTGTCGGACTTTGTCCAATTCATAGAGTGTGACGTCATTTGTTTCCGTTAAGATACGCTTCGAGCAGATATGAACGTTCGAGGAAACAGGCCATTTACTTAAATATCTGTGTCTATATAAATAACGTGTAAAAATAAAATGTATTAAAATAATTGTCGGACTTTGTCCAATTCATAGAGTGTGACGTCATTTGTTTCCGTTAAGATACGCTTCGAGCAGATATGAACGTCCGAAGGAAATCATGGGAAAAATGTTTAAAAGCAGTAAATCGACCTTGCAAACCAGACGTTTCCTTCGTAGCTAAACAGCATGGCACGTCAGGGAGCATATTTTCTATGAAGCTTTTCTTACATTCAGGCTGATAAATGTTATTAATACTGTTTATTATAAAATCAGACCATTTGCTTAAATATTATTTTTTATATAAATAACGTATGAGAATAAAATATGTGTGTGTATAATTATCTGTTTTTATCTCTATATATTATGGTAGCGATAGTTTTTTTCCCGAGACTAAAGTCTTTTACGATCATCCGTTCCATTTAAGAGGAATGACTGTGACTGACGTAATAAACTGGTCCAACTCAAAGCTAAAGTTAAGGAAAAGGAAATTTTTTTAAAGTTATGTATCCATTTACACAAGCTGATGGCGTATATTATGCGCCGTTTTCGTCTGTCCATCTTGCCTTCAATATGTCCTGCGAGTCTCAAATTTCCGAACCTTCTTTTCTCATTATATTCACTAGAAATTAAACTGATCATTTCTCGTGTTAATTATAAGTGTCCGTTTTGTTTCGATTTGCTCTAAGTCTTCGACGTTTCTCATATGTTAAATTCATGTGATTCTCAACATCATTCTGTAAAGCTACAATTCTATCCTCTCGTGCATCTTCTTCACATGTGCTGAGATTGTCCAAAAATCTCTATCATATGGAAAGAATGATGTTACATAAGATTTCATTACT
The DNA here is from genome assembly GCA_963932145.1 of Acanthosepion lycidas. Lineage (NCBI taxonomy): Eukaryota > Metazoa > Mollusca > Cephalopoda > Sepiida > Sepiidae > Acanthosepion > Acanthosepion lycidas. The sequence continues at coordinate 51,696,072 of OZ010595.1, read as the reverse complement.
CTTTTCTTCGTCTCTAACGAAATGTTATAGTTTCTTCAACTTTTAAAAGGAATCTTTTGCTATCAAATTTCACCTTCGGATTTTACTGTCTCACTTTCCGTCCTCTGTTAAAACATTTCCCAGATATTTAAACTTTAGTACTTACTAATTATTTGCATCCCCAATTTGTTCACTGTAGGCGGTGTAAACCAGTCTTCAAAGAAGCCGTGGTTAGACATGAACATGGCTAATAAAAGGTGTGATACTATTTGTCGTTACCGCGGTAAAACGGAAAAAAATTTGTTACAACAAAAGAAAGTGTTATGTGCTAAGAGATATTGAAACGTGAAGGATTAATAACAGAGACCCGCTGGAAGAAATGAGAATTTAATTCACACATAAATGACTTGAATTTTATGTTGAGCTGTTTGAACAATGGAAAAGTGACCCAGACATAAGGGGCAATGTTGATGTTGACACACAGCTGCAGATGCAAGCTGGAAAGCGAAAATTTCCTTTTCGCTAAACAAAGTATTTGTAGTTGATTTTCCTGGTTGAAGTTGATTCGAGACAGGAGGAGGTAAGTTAAGCCGCCCACGTTCACTGAGCTGGTTTAGTTAGAGAGATTGATATCAGAGAATGGGAGAAGAGAATCCCCCAAAATTATGTCAATAAAAACGAATGCGCGAATCGATTTCGCGAGTAGAAGAGAGGAGTGTCGGAGCATAAGAGAGTCCCAAGTAATTATCTGCCGAAGAGAAGCCTCCAACTTCAGCCTTGTCCCAAACTTTACAAACAAACCAGATTTTTGCCAGGTCGACAATAGTATAACTTCCGACGTAAATGCTGGCTGGGCTGATAATTAATTGCACGCGAACTCTGATATAAAACAATTATTCTACGGAGACTGATGTGAAAAAATGTATTTTTTTTTTTAACATTTATTCGAATGTTATCAGGTTGGTGCAAAAATAACGACGTAATAATGTCGTTTTTTGACGTATTTTTAACGTCAAAAAACGACATTATTACGTTATTATTTTTGCACCAACCTAATATTTTTCTCTGTACTTCATCGCCCTGGTTGGACCCGCCCCACACGATTCGATCTTGGCTGCCTTATGATCTAAAACTTACAACGTGGGATAGGGTAGCTCTGGAATGAAACGGCCACTTCAGCAACCGGCTAGGATGTTTTACGATTATATATGTTAATCGACAGACTCTTATATGTGTACGGGTTAGGAATGATTCACAACAAACTTCCGCTACAATTCTACAACATATTTTCTTTCTTAAAATAACGACTGCTATTGCAACATGAAATATATTTTGAAAGAGATGAAAGTAAACTGATGGTAGAATATTTACTAATGCATTTTCAGTTATGCACTGAGATAATCTGCTGTCAAAAATTTTTAAAATTGAAATTTAAAACTAAACGTTCCCGAATCTTCCGCGTTACTTTGATGTTTTAAACACGCACCACATATATAAAATTCCATCGTTAAGAATTTTAATTTTCTGAAGATGTCATTCTGAAGTTCCTTCCACCCACCATCTTGTCTATCAATTACATAATATTTGTCTGATATCTAGAGTTGTATATCTCCCATACATTTATGGCTAAATCCCTCGAAATCCAGTCAGCGTTTTTTTTTTTTTTTTTTTTTTTTTTTATTGGATTAAATCTATCTCGGCAAATACATTGGTTTTGCTGCACAAATCGTACAATATCCGTTTGCTGTGTAATTTTGGCGATGTTTGTATCTGTGCGGTAGGACGGATGTCACTGAGAATGGGGAGTCATATGAGACAACCAGAAGTCATATGGGTGATCCTCGATTCTCGATAAAGTTGACCTCTTTTGCTACTGGCAATATTTTCCAAACGGAAATGAAGCAAACTCATACATAACCTTTTTTATAGGGCACCTTGCCTTTTGGATAAAAGGAAACACAGACACACAAGCCTTCAAACATAGGGTTTAGAAATACATGAATCCATACACGTATATATATATATATGTGTGTGTGTGTGTGTGTGTGTGTGTGTGCGTGATATAATGGAATATGCATACAACCGAGTTACCCCCCACACACACAATGGAATGTGATTGGCTGGTGTCCATCATAAATACAGACGGTCGTGTAGGTACGACAGAGTTTAAGTCCATGACAACGCCCATTGAACTACGTCATTGGCTATCCTAAAAGTATACACCTATTACCTGCGACTACGACGATCAGTCGATTACTGATACCGTGTACTACTTGGTAACAGTAGCCAAAACCACTTAGGTACTTCGATCAAATATATCCCTTTACGGGACATTCATATATATATATATATATATATATATATATATTATGAAATGGACAAAGTCCGACAATTATGTTAAGACATTTTTATGTTTAACATTCTTTTTGTTGATACAAATATTTAAGTAAATGCTCTGTTTATAATAAACAGTATTAAACAACATTTACGGGTCTGAATGTCCGAGAAATTTTCACAGAAAATATTCGTCCTCGGACAGGATTCGAACCTGTATCCTATACTGAACCGTCATTTAGCTTGACGTGCCTTTACCGACTTGGCCACGAAGGAGCGTTCGGTTAGGACGGTCGAATTTACTGTATTTAAACTTCAATCTTTCATGAATCTCTCACGTACATTCATATCTGCTCATGGCAATCTTATCTTTCTGAAACCTTTGCATTTTTCCCGTATGCTTTTGTGGAAGGACACGTCGTAGCCACGACAATAAATCTACTCATAACGCAGTCAGTTCTTGGCCGAGAAGAACATCACCGCAGTAAAACTTGTCATACGAGGTCTGTCTAAAAAGTAACTGGATGTTCTGTGTGAGCTAAGAGAGAAAGACGGATTAACGCTATTTGTTATCGTTGGGGTTATATAACTGCAACCTTAGCTTTCTACAAATTTTGCAGATTTTCCGCATTCTTTTGAGGAAGGAAAAATTATGGCCGCGACAACAAGACAATACAACTGCTTACAACGCCATGAGCATCCGACAATTCCTAGCCGAGAAGAACATTACCGTTCTGAAACGTGTTATACGATCTGTCTGAAAAGTAACGGGACTGGGTGTGCTGTGTGAGTTAAGGGCGAAAAAGGGGTAAGCTGATTGAGTTCCTAGTTCAGAAAAATATCGCTATACTGAAACAACCTACCACCTGATCTTGCTCCGTGTGACTTTTTTCTTTTCTCCAAGCTCAAGTTTCGAAAGCGTGGAGGCAATCAAGTGTGACATAACGATTGACCTTAGGGACATCCAAGAAATTTTTCCAGCAGTGCAGAGGAGCGTGGCGGAGAAGGATGGAAATGTGCATTAGATTCGTGAGGGATTAATTTGAAGGGGAAAACATGTAGTATGTTGTTTGGAATTTAAATAAATTATAACTCCAGTCCCGTTATTTTTCAAACAGACTTCCTATGTTTGCAACATTTTCAGTTATGGAGCTAGGTGAGAACTTTTTAATAGTCCATCTTGCATATACAGTGTACGTAATTTTTTTTTTTTTGAGGACATGCGTTTGGAGTTATATGATGATCAGTTAATATGCTTTTATCTTTTCAGGGTATCATTGGTGTAATATAACCTAACACATGCTATAAAAATATTCTGGAATTGATGCGATACGCGCAAAGCACAGCGATGTTGAAACTTCACGTTTTTGAAAGTCGTTATGTTGATTGTGTTTGGGGGCACTATTTGCCCATAGCTCGGAACCTAACAGCTGCTACCACCGCAGGCTAGGGTGGACATGAGAACAACAGCAGTTAATGATTCCATTTCATTTTGATTAGCGGCATATCAACATCTCTATGGGGAATCCCGGTTGCAGAACCGAAATACTTCAACGGTCTGTAACCAGACCGTGTGACCTCCGAAAGACCATCCCACAAGGTCGAAAGAAGGTGTAGGCATGTAGCGACGTGCAGAATATGCAAAGCGTTTGGACCGTATTACGGCACCACAGTTCATACATCGAGTGAAGAACATTATCGATGCGAATACCAGAATGATTATGAAAGCCATTGATATAGATCTCTACCAGTCCGAGTTTACAATCTGCAATATGGCCGTTGAGGACAAGACATACGTAATTAGGAAAACAGGGTTCATGTCAGCACACACACCGACACACACACTCACACACATACCCACACACACAAACATATACACACATATACACACACATACACAAAAACACAACAACAACGTTACTCTGAGCCAAAGGATTACTGAACAAGTCGAAACATCTACTATAATATAGTTTTTTTTTTCAGACCAAATATTTGACCAGGATCAAAAGATGAACCGCGGTAATGACGAGTGGTTAAGTGACGCACTACTTATGTCGCCAACCCATCACGTTTTGCAAATATAGTTTCTCGATTCAGTGATTCTTTTAGGGGTGGTGTGTATGAAGGTCAATTCAGACCATCCCACTTCTTTGAACAGGGTCTTCGACTGAAAATTTTTAGCTAAACTGAAGTGTTGTAAATAGTAGTGAATCCCTGAGTAAACATTGCACGCAACAGGACTCGGCACCTGCTCACAACACTCTACAGACCCCAGATTGCGTGGCGTTCAACCTGCAAAACCACATCACAGCAAACAGGTAGCCAACTCCCTTGGCCTAAAATCCTATGACTAACACATTTGGGTCGTTGATGAATGGAAAACTAATCAACATTACGACAATACGACTGATTGACTGAAATCCCCCAAGAGATGAGTAATGTGCAAATACAGACCATGTAATGAGTGAATTTCAATAATTCTGGTCCCACACTGAAGCCATCATTTTGGCTGACGGGTGTTAAATCGAATACATATGTTATGCAACTATAACTGCTTCTGTGTACAAAGTTTTATTTCAATAAATTTAGTTCTGTGTAAGATAGTTATTTTTCTTACGGTTTTTAGTAATTTACGCACCCTGTATATAGTTTTTAATCACCTCACCCGAAGCAAGATGATAATACAACTAAGACGTAAAATATTACTGGTGGGGTAAAGAAACTGAGAAAACCTTTAGTAAAGAAAGGGACATTAAAAGACAAGTATTTAGTTTGCATTTACGTTTTTGAACACAGAGGATAAAGGAGTTGGTTAGATCAAGTGACAGGACCCAAAGATTGTGAGTTCAATACCCGGTTAAGGCAGTGGAGAACTTGTAGAGGGGAATTAACAGGAGATAACAGATAACTGACATCCATTAAACATGGCACGTGGAATTAGAACAGTCTACCCCATTAAGCGAAATAAAGGGCCCAGTTCGACATTCCAGCCACTTGAAGAATGCCGGAGCGTACAACTGCCGAAAGGTTGTAATAAAAATGGCGACAAAGATGAGGACAATATTCCGAATAATGTAAATAGTGTTGAAGAACTTAGTTGACAGGAAAGAAGGCTGAAAAATTATTCGTGTAGCGAGAATTTCGGGAAAAGAACCTATTAGCAGATAATTTACAGTTACATCATTCTAATGCAATAGTAAAATTATGTGACCTATATCTCAATCTAGTATTGGGTAAAAATTCATTGCTTGGTTTATATAGCAACATATCAACCTCTGTGGATTATTTACTGCCGAATTCTAAATAATTAGAACACAATTTTATGCCACCAGCTAAACATATTTTGAACGCAATTGTATATCTTCAATTGCAGATTAAATATATTGCTGTTCATTCTGCTATGAAGATGTGTGTACTGCCATAGAGAAGAGGGAGCTGAAGTGGCATTGCTAGTAAGCAGACCGTGTCACCTCCGCAAGACCCTCTTAAAAATAAGAAGAACCCGACACTGGAAAAGTAGATCCTCCTACAAAAACATCCCACAAAGAAGAAGAAGAATACGACGCTAGGGAAACAGATGGATGTTGGTTGGTTGATTTTGATTAGCGGCATATCAACACCTTTATGGGGAATCCAAGCTGCAGAACCAAGATAAATGGTCTGCCTGGTGTTCACTACACCAGAGACGCCACGAATGAAAAGATGTGCAAAGGAATTGGTAATCAGATAAATTTTTATAAAGATGTGTGGACCGCCATACAGAAGCGGTAGCTGAAGTGGTATTGCCAGTAACAACATCGTGTGGCCTCCGCTCGACCATCCTAATACGAGGGAGGAGAACGCGTCACCGGAAAAAATAGTTGGTTGTTCGTTGTTTAATTTTTTTAGCGCAATATCATCACCTCTATGTGTTATTTAATGCCGAAATGAAATTTTTTTTAAACACTTTTATGGCTTTAGCAAAATATATTTTGAACGCCATTGTATGCCTTCAAATACAGATAAGCTGTATTGTTGGTCATTTTAATACAAAAATATATTTTTATTCTTTCATATTGTTTATTTCTCTCTTTCTCTTTCTCTCTCTCTTTCTCTCTCTCTCGCTCTCTGTTTATCTGTCGATCCATAATGTTTTGCTTTACCAGTAAGCCTATTTTTTTCTTTCTTTCTTTCTTTCTTTCTTTCTTTCTTTCTCTCACGAGCCATAAAGTTTTGTTTCAACAGTAAGTCCTATTCTTTGTCTCTTTCTCTTGCTCTCTCTATCACATTTTTGTTTATATCTATTCCTCCTTGATTTTCTGTATTTCTTTCTCTCTGCCCATCCTTCTCATATTCCTTTTGAGTCTATTTCCACACGATTTTGCATTTCTCTCTCTCTCTCTCTCTCTTTCTCTCTCTCTCTCACTCCTATTCCTATTCGTTTTGTTGGTTGGTTGGTTTGCTATTTGGTGTGTTGATTTTGTTTGGCGGCATATCAACACATCTATGGGTTATTTAATAACGAAATCTAAATATTTTGAACATAATTTTATGGATTCAACTAAATATATTTTAAATATCATAGTATACCTTCAATTACAGATAAAATGTATTGTTAGTCATTTTACAATAAAGCCACAATTTCCTACCCATTTTCGTTTTTAGTTAATTTTTTGGGTGATTGGTTGATTTTATTTAGTGGCATATAAAATTATATGTGCTTGTTATTGACTTCAACTATATATATATTGTACATAATTTTATACTTTTACGGTAAGGCTATGTTTTTTAAGATATATAGAACATATATAAATATTATATATAAAATATACTGATGATTTTTGCTTGGGGGCACAGTTTGCCCATAGCTCGGACCCTAACAGCTGCAACCACCGCGGACTAAGGTGGACCTGAGAACAACATCAATTAATGGTCCCACTTCTTAAAACCCCAAACTCCCAATCAGAGGCTTTGTAGCCGGATTAGTTAATCACCGGGATGAGCGTAAATTCGTGAAAATGAGGTATTAACAAGGACCACCACCCCAGAAAAGTAATAGGAGAACTACGTAATGGCGATAGGAACGGACGGCATACCTATAAATGTTCAGGATAAATTCTGGTGATAAATAGTTTCTAGCACGACATATTGAACTAATCTTTCTAGCAGTTGACCAAGAAATTGATGAATAGTATGAAAAGTAAAATGCAGATTTATACTCTTCCACATTTATTTATTTACACACACTAAGATATATTTTATTGAGTGCAGTTCTTCCCCAGAAGGAGCTGCCGGTGAGCAAAAGACGAACTCGCGTATGATCTTTTGAACACGTAGCCATGAAGTTGTTTGCCAAGCAATCACTAACATTGACTGATTATACTATGACACAGAATGCCGCCCTAATGACCTTTCGATCTTGATTTGGGATCAGGATGGTTGGCGTAAAATACTCATGAATGTCCTAGCTTGGTCGACTGACTAAATAAAAAGAAAAATCCGATGTCAGTACAAATTCATAGTATTTTTTTATTCTATATATCGAAATATTTGTTTGTTTTTTTTGTGTTTTTTGACGTTAAAAAATACGTCAAAAAACGACATTTTTTTTTTGCACCAAACTAATAATAATTAAAAACTATAATTTCAGAAAGTGAATATTTTATTCAAATATGTTGTAAAATTTCCAAGTATTTCTTTGATATCAAGAAAATACGACTTTTAAGGTAATCGGTCTCAATATTCCGAAAAAAAAGTTAAACTTCGGTATAACTCATATTGTTCCTTCAGTTATAACCGGCGCCATGTTTTTTTTTCTTTATTTTTTTTTTGTTTTTTGTATGCCTAAAATATAATTATAAACATTAATTGTGATTGTAAATTATACATTTGGAATGTGAAAATTTCACTGAAACATGTTGGAAAATTTCCAAGTTTGATATAACATGAAGTAAATACGAAATATAAACTAGATGGGTTCAATATATGGAAAAGAAGGCGCCATTCCAGATTGACGCCGTACTTCCGGGCATAACAGAAATTAGATACCAGTTTTGGTATGATTAGCGAAATTAAGCAACGTCGATGTGGTCAGTATCTAGATGGGTTGCCTCTTAAGAATACCAGGTAATGCATGTTTGGATGTGCGGGTGGTGTAATGGATAACAACTTGAGGTGATCTGTTCAAATTCCAGTGGTTAATATATGTATCTATATATGTATATGCATATGTATATGCATATATATATATATATATATATATATATATATGTATATATATATATATATATATATATATATATATATATATATATGTATATATAAATGTATATATATATATATATATATAGACATATATATGTGTATATTTTATATGCATATACATATATATATATATGTATACACACACACACGCACACACATACATACACACATATATATATATATATATATATATATATATATATATATATATATATATATATATGACTAAAGATTAAAACATCAATTACAAGTAAACAGAATCCATGGCTGTTAAAAAAATAACATAGCAACAAGCATATTAAAATTTATGCTATCGAAATCAAAGTACAACATATTAAATATATGCAAAATGTTTTAACAGAGAACAGTGAGGCATTGGAATTCGAAGATACATTGGGATAATGAATGTTGTCTTCCAAAAGCTAAGCAATGAAACAGAAAAAAAATGTTAGAAACAAAGAAAAGAGCACTGAAATTATATGTAAAATCATTTTTCCTATATGACATTGAATGCTGAACAATTTCATCTGACATGAAGAAGAGACTTGCAGCAAAAGAAACATGGCTGTACAGATTGATATTGAGATTAACACAGACTGAACAAGTGAGCGACGATGATGATCAGAGAAAATGACAAATATAATGGACATTTATAATTATATGGACAGTTGGAATTTCTAAGACACAAAATGATGAAGAGAGCTTGGATAATCTGATAATCAGAGGAAAGATTGCAGCCAAAATATAAAGAATAAAAGAACAAATAACGTTCATATTGAAGTTGGGTAAATGCATGGGGAAACAGAATTTAGGAGAAATGGCAAAAATAAATAAATATAAAGTGCTACATAGGTCAACAAATTGTGGGAAGCCATGAATATCACGACCCTAAAGAAACAAGGCACATAGAAGAAAAATAATACATCCATAATAATATATCCATTTACAGACAAATACCTTTGGGAAAAGTAAGAATCCATCTTTTCTCTCGCAGCTATCGCTTATTTATTAGAAATTGTATCAGTAAAACATTATTACCTACAAAACATTCTAACAATTTAGAAATATTCTCTGACTTTAAAATAACCTAGAAAGTTTTATATATCGTAAAAACAAATCATTTAAATCTGATAGCGTTGAGAAAGACATAATGGTATATAGGTGCGAGGACTCGAAAATAACCGGTATTGTGTCATATAATTTTATTCATATATTGTTGCATGTTTATATTCTTATTACCTTCAAAGTATTCTCCATTTGAAGCAATGCACAGGTCCAGACGTGTTTTCCAATGTTCAAAGCAGTCCTGGAACTCTTGTGAAGTTATGTTTTTTAATGACTCAGACGTTTTCTTCTTAACCTCTTCCTCATCTGCAAAACATTTTCCGTTAAGGACTTTCTTCATTTGCAGGAACAAAAAACGTCGCAGGGGGCGAGAACGGGTGAATAAGGTGGGTGGGGAATTGGGGTCGTGCAATTCTTGGTCAGAAACTGTCTCACACTCAAGGGGGTGTGCCCTGGCGCATTGTCGTGATGCAACCACCACCCTCTACTTTACCACGGTTAAGAGCGTTTTCGTCTCACCTTGTCGCGCAAACGCTTCAGAAGTTCCAAGTAAAATTTCTGGTTAACAGTTTGGCCAGGAGGAACAAATTCTTTGTGGAGAAATACTTTCACATCAAAGAAACAAATCAGCATCGTCTTGATATTGGACTTTATCTGTCGCGCGCATTTTTGGGTTGTGGTGACGTTCGATGCTTCCACTGACATGATCGTTGCTTCGTTTACGGGTCATAGCCATAACACCAGCTTTCGTCATCAGTGATGGCCTTTGAAAACAGGTATGGATCAACATCCAACTGTTTTTTTCAGTTTACGGCCGGCATCTTTTCTGACATGGTAAAAAATAGACGAAAAGTCGTGAAGCATTTCAAAACAAATGTAAACCACGGAGCTGTACGTCTTCCCACGATGACACCAGTTAGCACACTGATGCCTGAGGGTTGCCTCAAGTGGCATCTAGTAGTCGAAGCCTGAACTACTACGGGCTTGTCACACAGAAAACGACTCTGGTTATTTTTGGGTCCCCTTCTCGTGTACAGTGGGCGATGGATATAGTGTCGTCTAAATTAAGCAAAAATGAAAATAACACTGATATCTCATTTATACAGTCATATTTACCAAAACTACACAAAAATATCTTGAAAGAGTAAATAATAAATTTATTCAATAAATTTGAAATTGGTTCAACTACGGACTCCAGACAACTTCGGAATCTCCTGCAACTCTTCTGGACGGTCTCCTTTTTTTTTTTTGCTGAATGCTGCCATAATCTTTGCCTCCAGTACATTTTTGATTTTTTATTGGCTGCTCACTCAGCTGTCCCCCACACATAAAAATCAAGTGGGTTGCAGTCTGGCGAGTTAGTTGGCCAGATATAAGGGATGATGTGATCGCAGAAATTATTTGACTGACATGACTGGATTCTCCTGCATGGAATGCATGGTGAATAAACATGTTGCCAAATGTAGTGTCTTCCAGCAGCCACTCTTTTGACACAGCGGAGCTCTCCTTGCTCAAGATGATGTAGGCATGAACAGATGCATAACCTCATCATCACTAATGATTACTCAAAATAGCTTCGTAATCACCATTTGACTCATCCAACTCTTTCCGAATCCAGTATCCTGCACTCAGATTGACACACAAACAACCAGAAATATTCGTATTGGATCTTTAAGTATGAATGCCGAACAAGACGACATGTCGTTTCCAATTTCTGTCTGAGTGAATTGCATCATGGTGTTCCTTTTCTCACAGTCAGTGCTCAACTTATCCTACTATACGTTACAGTCGACAAAATCAGAAACAAAGAAACCGCATGCACGAATTCAAAAATATAAAATTGTGACAATTTTCCCATCGCACCATATATATATATATATATATATATATATATATATATATATATATATATATGTGTGTGTGTGTGTGTGTGTATACACACACACACACACATATATATATATATGTATATACATATGTCTATACATATATATATATATGTATATACATATATATACACATATATATGTCTATATATATATATATATACATTTATGTATACATATATATATATATTTATTTATATACATATATAGATACATATATATATGTATATACATATATATATATGCATATATATATATATACATATATATATGTAGATTCATATATAAATGTGTACATATATATATATGTATATACGTATACATATATGTATATACATATATATATATATATATATATATATGCATCTACATATATATACACATATATACATATATATATATATATTTACACACACACAAACACACACACACACACATATATATATATATATATATATATATATATATATATATATATATATATATATGATATTTGCTAGATGGTTATGTTCGGCTTTTTAATAAGATTTATTCAATTGTTTAATCTTTTTACCTGCAATAATATGCGCTCTTTGTACGTGTGGTTATTTAACGGAATATAAGATTTTTGAATGCTTATTCTTTCTGAGATTGTCACTTGGATGCATTCCTCTTTTGAGAGGAACTGCCTTGCATTCTATGTTCCTATCCTTTATTAAATTATGTCCTTTACGAAAGGATTGGATGACAACTGATTTCCTATACATTCGATGTAATTGAACAAAACGTATTTAAAGAAAAACTAACTGACGACTGGTTTCTACACGGCAATTATTGGAAAGTCAGGTCGAAAGCAAATACAGAAGGCTCTCATATTGCAGATCAGACTATGAACCAAAACCTATCCCACAACAGGATGAGGTCAAAATAATGGAAAAGGTTAGAAAATTGAAGAAAATGGCCATTATTAGCTTTCGGTGTAAAATGTATGACATGACAGTTTTAGTTTCAATACGCCCAACCGCTTGTGAATAACAATGCTGTAAGCTTGGAAGTGTGCATGGTGTCATGGATAGCGACTCGGAACTGGAAATTAGAGAGCCAAGTTCTAATTCCTGTCGACTACATTACATTCACTTACGAGCAAATAACTTTGGGAAACGTATGAAGCTACCTCTTCTCCCGTACCTATGGGTTAATTTGAAAGACTTGCTTTAGTAAATAATTATTATCACAAAAAGAAACCTTACTATAATGTTTTTCTACCTTTAAATTACCTACTAAATATTGATAAGCCAGAAAATCACTTTAATGCGCTAAAAATTACTAAGTAGCACCCTAAAAATCGCCACGAATGAAACTATCAAATTATCTCTATCGAACGGATTATTGAGAAAGGAATCGCCTGTTTCACATATTTTTCTAGAAATGGAGTTTAATAATCATTATGTTTTAACTTATATAAATCTTTATTTGTTTAAACATGGCTTCGAGATATTGAATCGTGAAAGTTTCTCAATTAAAAGATGAAGAACTGAAAATTATACCAAATAAAGGAAAGCACATCACTGAGAACTTTCAACAGTAGCAACAACTAAAATGAGTAGCATATGTAACTCGAAAACACAATAATGGTATAATCAAAATGTTGCCGTTCCAAAGTAAGCTAAACAAGAAACAAGATAATTCCCATGAATACTGAGAAGAGTATTAAGAGATTCTAGACTTGAAAATACTATTTTCTTAAAATTATATTTGAAGAAAAATTTTATAACAAGTCGGAATGCTTAATGTTATCATTACCGAGGAAAGCGGCTAACGTTACCATTGCCAGAGGAGCATATATAATCATCTATCTATCTCTCTCTCTCTCTCTATCTCTCTCTCTCTCTCTATCTATCTATCTATCCCAGTCTGTTCATTATCTATCTATCTATCTATTAAATTACCCACAGATACTGCCCAAATCACCCACCGGAGTGATTTTTTATATATCTCTTTGTTCAACTGTTTTACGTAACCATATGTCAGACCCCCAACTTTTCACCTCTAAACTCAACATTGAAAACGGTGGAATCTCTAACCGTGACTGATATCTCGTCAGTGTCAATCTTGTCGCTGATTTTTCATGTTTTTGTGTGAAAATGAGTGCAAATCTTATTTCGGCTAAATACAATATGAGTAAGTAGGTGATTTTCAAGAGAATGGCAACTGCAAAAGAAACTGTTGCTAACAAGCTTCTTTTTTTCTTCTTCATCATCATCATCTTCTTCTTCTTCTTCTTCTAAGAAGAAGAAGAAGAAGAAGAAGAAGATAATAATAATGATGACATAAGATGTTGATACTACCTCAACCAAAATGAAATGAAAAAAAGCTCCTATAAATATTGGAAAGAAAGATAAAAGCTGTTGGGCCTGAGAAAATTGTTTTCCTGAAAAATCATTTTATTAGAAATAATTTATAAATTTCAACCGAAAGCTGCACTAGCTGCTCCGTGAATAAATGCCAAAAGATCACGTATAAGGAAACAGCTAATTTTACATTCTTTTTATCATTTGCAATATTGTTTTGAAAAAAAAAACAAAAAAAAACGTATCCATATATTTTATCTTAAGTTGCGCAACGCAGAAAAAGGTTGTAGAACCGATCGATCGAGTGATATAAGTTAAAAAACATTAAAAAATATGACTAAGTTCTATCGTAACAACAACTTTTTCTTGATTGGTTTATCTCTACATTTTCGACATGTGATCGAAGAAAAGTCTGTTTCAACGGGCTTCTGGACGTGGCTGATATTGGTTCTGCACAATCTCCTATCGATTGTATCCATTAGCTATGGATTTTCAGCAATGCCCCCAACCCCACTCCGATTTCCTCTAATCATTCGTACAATCATGCCAGGCATGGAATTGCTTTACTTTATTGCCCTGTCCCTCCATCTAACGATATGTCCCCTGTCAAATTTTCCAAAGCTCTATACTCATTATATGGCCAGGGTATAAATGTGCTTTTGTTTACCCTTTCCTTGAGACTCGTCTATAGAATTCTCAACATCCTTCTGTAGAACTACATTTCTGTTGCTTTTAGTTTCCTTTTAATTTGTGGGGACATTGGCCAACATTCATTACAAGAGGAATGATATTATTCCATAGAAGTTCAGAACTGTTTCATTTGATGTTAACGGAAATTTCTTTTGTTTCATCATGTATGTATCGTAGCCTAATCCTGTGTGCATTTATATATCTGTGTAGCATTGTCCATCCGCTGTTAAAACCTGTCCCAGATATTTAAAGTTCTGTATATATTGGTTCTTCAAATAACCCAATCTTAGTTTGCTTTATCATGTTTTTTTTCTTTTGCTGGCTACCATAGTTTCTATCGGTTTCCCACTTTTCCATTTCGAAAAATGTATAAGGTAAATAATTCTATTCCGAATACTTTTAAGAATAATGATATTTTTTATTTATAATTTATATTCTTTTTTGAATAAACACAACGTCCTTTATTCGAGATGCGAGGTGCTATATAGGAAGAAAATTGCTAAAATGCAATAAAGAAGTAATCAATTGCAACCCCCCCAGTAGTAGCGAAACAATATTATTAAATGCAGGAGAGACAAAGGGAAACTGCGAGTAGCCTACTTCAGGTGTTTGTGTAAAATGGCGGCAGAACGTGGGTTGCAAATAAGCATTCATGTATAGAGTTGTGGATTCCGGGATGAAAACCGGTACCAATAAATAACAAACGCCAGGAATGAATATATGAAAATAATGTATTAACGTAATAATACAAACTGATAATGCAGGTTAGTAGTTCCAGGAATACGGGTTAGTAGCAAAATATCTATACAGTCTTTGGTATTGAAGTATCGCGATATGACTTCTTACTGAGTCTACGTCCTCGCTTACGGTGACTCTTGCCCGCTACGTTCGTCCTGTCTGTTACCTTACTCTCACTCTTCCGGTTACCTACAACCTTTAACTCCCTTCTCTGTTTCCTCTCTAGTCTCAAGTATTCACGTAGCAGTAGTATATGTATATACTGGGTGAATACATTTGTGTAAAAAGGGGAGGACCCATCAACATAGAGGAAGTTTTGGAGAGATAGGTTCGCTCTCATCCTGAACTGAAAGAATAAAACTATAATAATAATGATAATAATATTTTCTGCATGAAACTTGTAAGAATATCACCAAATTCTGGTTACAACGATAAACCTGTAACAATTTTATGAGATCTTATAATACATAACAATCAAATCTAATCGCCCAGACATCGTGATGAAACGTCACAAAAACAGAAGATGCTATTTTAATGACAGTCCCTGCAGATTTTAATGTATCTTTGCAGATCTTCACAAAACTATCGAAATACAAGGATAGGATTTTCTAGTGAAAATCTAAAAAATGTGGCACATCATGATAATTCCAGTTGTAGTTGGATCCCTCAGATTGATTGCAAAGTATCCACACATTACAGAGAGCTTTATCTCTGTAACGTGTGTGATCTTTTTTTATTTTTTTTTTATTTTTTTTTTTTTCAGAAAAATCACCAGTAAATGTCCTGAAGCTATTTCTCACCTTTGATTTGTGGTAGGGACTCGGTAGAAAATGCGTAAACAACAGAAATCAAAAGAATAATAATAATAATAATAATAATAATAATAATAATAATAATAATAATAATCAAATACGGAAAAATTGTGTTAGTCCAAAATGCAGATTCTGTGATAAATGTCCAGAAAAATTGACCATCTTGTATCAGTTTGCTCGGTATTGGAACCCACCGAATGTAAAAGACGGTACGGTAGACTGGGCCAACATCTGCACTGGAAAATAGGCAACACTTACGAAATGGAAGCTGCAATAATTTGATAAGAAGACCACCCAGACCTGGCTACTGAGATGTAACAATTTTATGGGACTTTACAATACACACAAACAGAACAATCAAAGCTAATCACCCTGACATCGTGATTAGAGACCGCAAGGACAGATTGCGCGTCCTTATTAATATGGTAGTCCCTGCAGACTGCAATGCATCTTTGAAGATCTTCAAAAACTGTCAAAATTCAAGGACCTTGAAATCGAAATCTCAAAATTGTGGTGCATGAGAACATTAACAATTCCATTTGTAGTTGGAGTCGTCGGATTGGTTGGAAAAGATTCCAGTAAATTCATTGAAGGAATCTCTGGTAGCCCATGCCCTAAATAAATATAAAAAAATCTACTCACAAGAAAAGCCCGCATCGTACGAAGGGCTTTATCTATGTAAAATATGCGTGGTCCTTTTTTCTCAAAACTGCTCAGTGAAAAATTTCAGGATGCCCTTTCTGACATTGCGTCTCTGGTTGGGACCCGCAAACAAATGAGTATTCACCAAATATCAAATGAATAATAATAATAATAATAATAATAATAATAATAATAATAATAATAATAATAATTTTATATCTAATAGCATGAGTGTGAAAATACATACTGTATGGCGGTGTATTGGTTTTCGGAGGAGTGAATAATGTATCAGTATTTCTAAATTTAATTTATTTAAAGTGAATGATGTATCGGTAATTCTAAATGTAAATGAGTCATGATAATTCGTTAAATGTTACTTTTAGTAAATAACCGTATTTGAAATAAATGCCTCCTTTAATCCTTTAAACAGTGGTAATTACATCTCTCAGCCAGATTTTGAGAAATCTTAAAGAAAATTTGCTCTCAGGTAGGGTATGATGCTGCATCCCTTTTCGTAAGAGAATCCACATTTTGTTCCTTATAAGGCTCAGCCACATGGTTTCCGCAGTCTCACATGTAAGGTGATGCATTTTTTCATTTTTTTTTTATTTTTGTAATTTCCTCTCCGTGAGGAGACTAATGAGTTTCGAATTATGACACAGATGTTGCGTTAAAAAATAACAGAAATATAATTTAACAGTAATTGTGAATATATAGGGTGTTCCAATAACTTGGACCGATTTTAACTGTGAATTAAATTTAACCGTCTAATGATCTTTTTTTCTTTTTCTTTCACATTTGGCGGAAATTTCGGCGATACTATTTTTGTTTATATTACCATGACTTAAATAACATGATCCAAAAGAGAAATACATGATTTTTTTTTTACCAATAACACTGATTTATTTAATGATGACTTTGATCCGTCTTAATGAAACACTCTTATATATAATGAAACACAGTTTAATATCTAAAGCATATGAATGGTATTGCCATGGTATTATTTAACTTCTAGCATAAAAAAAAGAGTTATTTGCTTTCTCTATTTCGGAAACTTATAATTATTATCCGCAACATTAATAAGTCTACATACATGAAGCACGCTTTCATATCTGCAAAAAATATTAAATGAATTTTATCAAAATCCTAAAGAAGATTCATATATCGGACATTGTAAGTGCTCCCTACGGCGATGGTCTCAACAAATATCAAATTTTGTTTAGGATAATAAAAAAAACCATAGATATTAGACATTTTACATACACACAATGAATCCATCATAAAATTTCCTGGTGTAGAATTAGTAAATACTAAATATGTTAAATCTAACTCAGCGTATGGATCAGTTATAGCAAATTTAGTAGAGCAGAAAAGGAAACTAAACCTAGAATAGTCTGCTTGTATTAGTTTCGTCCATTTGCTACAAAATCAAAATATCAACTTCAAAACTCGTGTCATATTCTTAGTCTTATCAGGTCGAGGCTCTCATATAGATGGCGCCAAATCCATTATCTCTCAGTTGTATACAACCACTTCTTAACATCAATTGTTAAAAATGGTTTTGAGGGAGAGAAACAGGAGTGTCTTGGTAAAGATCATCCTTCTTTGAATAATGTGGAGTGGCGCTACAGATTCGCAAACAAAGAACTGTACGAAATAGCAGAAGCCACGCCATTTCAGGACTACCAACAACAGTAACAGGTAAACAGATTATCACATATTAATCGAAGACAAAAAAATGAAATGAACAAAATGTGGACATCCAAAAAGTCAAATAAAATGTTAGAAAGGAAACACGAATCAATATTGGAAAGATCGACAACAGCTACTGGATTTGAAAAAAATATATTTTCCTGAAAAATTGATTGAAGAGTTTATTAATTTCGAGCGCAAGCAGTACCGTCTGATCGGTAAAATTAATGCGAAATTCCCCTTGTAAGGTAACGGCTAATGTTACAATTACAATTGATACTGACATGCATACGAGTATGGGTATTAGTGATTATAGAGCTAGAATAATGTATATAATTTAGTTTGAGGCAGAAATAACCTATTCTTACATTAATTAGGTACGCAGATAAATACAGACAGAGGATATAATAAACAGCATGAAAGAGGAAAAATAATTACTAAAGCCTGTTATATAGCACAGAAAATCTAGTATTAGAAATATTCGCTAATTTTAAAGAACTTTATACACTAATCTGTGTATGTATACAGCGTGCTTTGGATAAATTGTCGTCATTTTATATTTTTAATTTAGCACATGCATGTTGTTTGTGTTTTGATTTTGTCGAGTGCACCGTATAGTAGGGTCAGTTGGGCACCGTCTATGAGAAAAAAATGAGTAATATGAAGCAAGTCACTCGGCCAGAAATTTGGAAACAGTATGCTGTCCTGCGTGGCATTCACACAGGAAGCTCCAATACAAACGTTTCAGAGTAATTCGGAGTCAATCTGAGGACAGTGCCAATGATTTGGAAAGTGTTCGATGAGTCTAATTATGATTATGAAGGTACAGCGACTTGGAAAAATCACTTTAATCGTTCTGATGAGAAAATAACTCCTGACTTTGTTGGTGTGGGCCTCAAGCTCAACACGGGGGCCTACGTCAAGTGCCTCAAGGGAGTAGTGCTGACCTGGGTCAAGAGTGAGGCTGATTGAAGACCCTATGTCTGGCAACAGGACTCTGCACCATGCCCCGCAGCGAAGAGGATCTAGTCATGGCGGTCAGACAATTTCCGCGACAACATCACACATTATATCTTGTCACCAAACTCCCCAGACTGCAGCCGCCTTGATTATTATGTGTGGGGTACAGTTGAGCGAGAGACCAACAAAACTCCAGTAAGAGTAAAGATGAACAGAAGGCAGGGATTAGGGCAGATTTCAATAACTTAATTAAGAAGACTGTCCATATGAGGTGCAAGAGGTTCTGAAGTTGGGGGCTGTGGTTGAAACCAATGGCAATTTTATTGAATAAATTTACTTTAGTATTTCAAGATATTTTTGTAAAATTTTAGTAATTATATCTGTTAAAATGAGATGTCAGTGTTATTTTAATTTTTGCTTAATTTAGACGACAAATTAGCCATCGGACCCTGTAAGAATATAAATTTAGACAGTCGAATTAGTGAGGTACGCATTGACTACGCCATTATCAAGTAGACACTAACTTTTAATTGGGTGAAAAGACTAGAGATAAAATGAAAATAGTCGGCGCATAAGTACTGTATATGTCTTTCAAAGACTAACCACGAATGTGGCCTCCAATCAGTTGTTAACTGAGTCATGGAATGCCTTATGAACAAACGTCTCCAAAGCGAAACAAATATCCTTTAATCATGGTAGAGAATCGTGTATTAGCCGCATCATCATGTCTGATGATAAGCTCCAGGAGAGGAACTCACTGTACCTTCTTGGTCTCATGTTTTCTACTGGCATGTTAGTAGGGTATTATACTATAATTATACTATTATTATATATACTGAATCATTTCCTAAGTATTCTACTAGGAAGGTTGTTTCACTGTGTCTTCCCAGACAATCTTTTTCATCAGGATCCATCTTGAATATTTATAAAATCTACCATACATTTGTGCATTCAGCATTTTTGCCATATACGGTCTTTGTACATATGTGTGTTGTGTGTGTGTGTGTGTGTGTATGTAGGGAATACCACAATACTATATCACCTCTATTAATTACTGTCAGCTTATGATTCACAAGCCAACAGTACACGGCGAATCTTTTTTCTAAGACAAAATTGTTGTGTTCATCTGAAAATTAAATGTTTTACATGTGATGCGAAAAACACTATGATTATCTACTGTACAATTTTGAATTTTATCATCTGATAACTTAGTTAAAACAATGTCTAATTTTTACGGGCAAATTTCTTAGTATTACCATGTTGATGTATATAAAATTGTGGTTTCATGATTTATCTAAAAAAAAAAATAAAAATTTTATTAACTAAGTTATCAGATGATAAAATTCAAAATTGTATAGTACATAACCATAATGTTTTTCACTTCACACGTAAAACATTTAATTTTCAGATGAACACAACAATTTTGTCTTAGAAAAAAGATTCGCCGTGCACTGTGTCTTAACATAAACATATTTCAATGATGTCCGAACGGATCAAACGCATCCCACAAAAACATTTTCCACGCACACATATGCGAAGGTGTCAGTGTTTATTTGTGTGTGTGCGTGTGTGCGTGTCCTTATCCACAGAGATAAAATCTCCGGTTGGACAAGAAAATATATACAACTTTTACCAACCTATTTCCCTTGAACTGTTGTCGGAAGAAAGTAAATTCCGTGTTTGAAAACGAAACTGCCTTCTCTTTTCTTCGTTTAATCTCTTTATCACAAACATTCCAATATTTTAACCTGGCTATATTCTTGAAAAACCGCATCATTAACATTTGCGAAACTTCAAGTTCTCATACAATCAAGGAAACATTCCTGTTGATGCTTAAAATACTTCTTATTAAACGTTTTGCAATAAAAATATAAAATAAAATATTAAAACTTAAATTGTATTTCAAAACGAACGAAAAAACCTCGATTGCTTAACATCACCTGAAGTTGAAGTAAGGATAATTTAATAATTCTTCTTCTCGCTGGAAAAAGTATTTTAAATTGCACAAATGGATCTTATTCATCCTTTAAATTAAGAATATATTCACGGTTACTTAGTTTGCGTGGTTTCTGTGTCGTTTCTCTCACATGTTATTGAAAAGAAATGGATAACACAGAAACATTTACATAATGATTAAAATGGTGATAACTTTTTTCCCAGTTTCTATTTGTGTTTAAAGACTTATTTTTTTTTATTTATTTAGTGGGTGTTTATTTCTTGGTTAGTGTTTAATTTTTAATTTAAAGACAGTGTTACAGACTGTTTTTTAATTTAATTTAATGAAAGATTTTATAGAGTTTAATTCTTAAATTATTGAATGTCAGTATAGTGTTTAGTTCATAATTTAGTAATAGTGTTTTATAATGTGTCATTATTTATTGATTTAAGTTTTTAATTCTTAATTTAGGATTTATAATGCATATAGAGTTTTATTCTTAGTGTTATATTTCAAAGTGTTTAATTCAAGAACTAGTGTTTATAAGAATCTAATGTTTATTGAATATTATGTAATTTTATTTGAAATTGATGTAATTGTGCTCTAAAATTACTCTACTTACCGCTCATAATGTTCTGTAGGGACATCCGTATTTACAAAATTGGCATATGTAACAAACACAAAAAAATCAGAATTATTTTTAATATACTTTGGGTCGCTGAATTGTAGTAAGCTTTGCTCTCTATAGTATATACTTAATAACGATATCACCTAACTTCTACAAATTAATACAGAGGTTTAAAAGATTGAAAATTAAAAAGAATGAAAACAATTCGTGAAAAAATTAATTATTCATCAAAAAGTAAAATTCTTAAAAAAATAGTGTCCAGAATATATCTTATTCATAAAAGCAATTAAAATTTATTCTAATTAAATCATTTCTAATTTCTTAATTTTATTGTACGACCCAGAGAAGATTTTCCGTAATAACAATTTAAATTCTCAAAAGACTTCTGCTTATAACTATTGTAAAAATTAAGCCGTACAAAAGGCAATGTCTCGAAGTTTCATGAAATTAAATTGGTGGGGAGGGGGTGTCAAAAGTTCCGTCTACCCAATTTCACTCACAAGGATTTGGGTCAAATCGTGGTATGGTTTTCAAGAATCTGGCAAAGGGGCCACACATTGGGATCGACCTGAATCAGTTCCTTCTCCTCTCTCTCTATATCTATCTATCTATCTATCTATCTTTATATATATATATATATATATATATCCTGCGATGAAAACACACATTTTTCGGCTGCGATTATATATATATATATATATATATATATATATATATATATATATATATATATATATATATATATATATATGCAGAGAGAAATGAATATTAATATTCACCCTTAATTGAAGAACGATATTTGTCTTAGGTCGTTGGCCATTTATAGCGCTCCACATCTTCTTTTATAGATCTTATCAATATTTTTTTTTTACTATCGCTCTCACTTCTAGTTCTAATATTAACACAGCTCGATATGCAATATGCCGTTTCCTTCTAATTCTCTTGTCAACGTTATTTCCTTTTAGTTTCAAATTTTCCGAACCACCTTTCCTTAATATGTCCCTGAAATTTTTCTCCTTTTAAATATAAATATTCTTTTTGTTTCCTTTTAAATCTTCCTCCTTGTCCAATGCATTGTATACAAAGTATCCTTCTTAGAACCACATGTCTGTGGTCCCAAGATTTTTTTGTTATTCATCCATGAAGAAATAGTTCAGCATTCACTACGATATATGAGTCGTGACAGTGACGAGTTCTTTTCGCTAGTTCTCAAACTGCCTGAATTTAAACGTGCCACTAGGTAGACATCTAAGTTCCACTCTTTCACTGTCGAAACGGTTAAATGTAGCCGTCTCTTCTACTCCAACAGCTTCATGTCTCGCACTTCTCGTCTGTGGAACTACCTTCCTCTTACTTGCTTCTGTGATAGCTATAATCTCTAACTATTCAAATATAATGTCAATCGACATCTCCGGATTACTCGGTCTGTCCCCTATTCTTCTCTTAATCCTTTCCTCTTTCACGCCTATTTACTCTTGCACCCACTCTCTGTAATCCCTTGTTTACTAGTGGCACTCCCTCCTTGCTAGGGGAAAAATGCTTATATATATATATATATATATATTGTTGTGGATTCCGGGATGAAATCCGTTCTCAAATGAATGACAAACGGGGGAATGAAATATAGCAAATAAATATATTGACATAATAATAGAATTGGTAATACAGTTAGTAGGCCCAGAAATACTGTTAGTAGCAATATATATATATATATATATATATATATATATATATATATATATATATATACAGTCTGGGAAATTCAGTATCGAAGTAGGACTTCCTTCTGAGTCAACGTGCTCGCAACTGTGACTCCTACGAAGCGGTTACCTCACACTCTCACTGTATCACTGTATCAGTGCATCCCACTCGGGTATTCACCGGCAGCAATACAAGTACACACTGGTCGAGTCCACTTGTATGAAAAAGGGGTGGACCCCATAACACACACATATATATATATATATATATATATATATATATATATATATATATATATATATTAGTTTTTTGCAAAAATAATGTCGCTTTTTTTACGTTAAAAATACGTCAAAAACGACATTATTTTTGCACCAACCTAATATATGTATCGCATGAGAGCGCTTTTGTTTGTTGCTAACTAAATTTTTCCGTTCCATAATACATTGTTCAGATGTTACGCTATGTTAATGCACATTCAGATATTTTTTTTGTCATGTGTCGCATCTTCGGTTTCATGTTAAAAACCTAATGCGAGGAATATTCTTCTTGAACCAGAAGACAAATTAAGGAAATCGTATCTTGCATGAATGTAATATTTTGATAATTTTCTTGGTTTTTATAAAATTTGCATATATGGCCAGCAAAATATTTTCAAGAAAAGAACCCCACCAAATTTGAACTCTTTCAAAATGGCTCAGTATATGCACAAACAAAAGTTTTGATTGAAGACTAAAATCGTCTTATCTATAAGACGATGTTTTGCGCCAAGCGAGCCGGAAATAATGACTTGCATATTTGAGTATGCATCGCATTACGCGTAAAAATGAAATGCATTCATGGTTTTCTTTTTTAAAATAGATACAGATCCATAAAATCATACCCTATGCGAATATAAATAGAATATGATATCTACACCAGTTAAAATAAAACTGACAATACCATGAAGATAGAGCCTATTTTTATTCTACAGGGTACCCCATAAAAAACAAAACAGGAAATTTCAGTATCTGTCTATATTTCTGGGATGAGGTATTATATAAACTATTTTCATTTTCGAACTCGTCCTCATCATTGTTGCCATATTTATCACAACATTTCGGCCGTTGTGCGCTCCGGACTTCTTCAGGTGGTTGGAATGTCGAACTGAACCCTTTATTTCGCTCGCGGGGGTAGACTGTTCTACTTCCACGTGCCATGTCTAATGGATGTCAGTTATCTCCTGTTAATAACCCTCTCCAAATTCTCCACCGCCTTAACCAGGTATTGAACTCACACTCATTTTGTTCTGTAGAACCGTTTGAGAGGTGATGGACCAAGGGCATTCGCAGGATATGATAGTCACTTCTAAGAACTTAGTATATAGGTAAACATTGATTTGCTTTTGTATTGAATTGATTGATACATTTGTAGCCTTTATAATTAAATCTAAAGGCAAACGCAAGTTGGTTCAAACTTTAGTCTATATCTCAAGCTTTATACTTGAATATTTATGCGTAAATCGATATACTTAACTCTACAGGCAAACACTGGTTGAGTTTATACATCAGTCTATATGTAAATGTGGTTATGGTTTATACTTGAGAATATAAGGAAAATTTTGCTCGGTTTCGTGCTACGCGCGAATATTGGTATGGATTTTACATACGTCTTTGGGCAAACTTTGATCGGATTAATGCTTGAGTCGAGGGGCAGAATTTGATCGGATTTGTAATTGTTGAGAGGTAAACATTAGCTGAGCTTATCATTGAAACAGTATAATATATAAATCATGGTTTTCTAATATATATGTAAATAATGGTTGGCTTTTTACTTGAGTTTGTACGTGTCCGAAATGGTATGTTATATATTTGCGTTTGTAACAAACCTTTGCCGAGTTTACCCTTGAGACATTATGCAAAGATTCTCGGTTTCATATTCGATGTACGTCGCAAACATTGCACGGGATTTATAATTGCGTGTATGGATATATATCAGTGGGGTTTATACCCGATTATATAGATAAGCATAGGTCGACACTCATGGATGAATCTATAAGCATCTAACTGAAAGGTGGATACTTTTATGTCTTATTCCTTTGCAAGGGACGCAGTTGCAGTAGTCTAGGTACCAGCAACCTGATTAAGCGAAATAGATATGATCTGAGATAGATAGATAGATAGATAGATAGATAGATAGATAATGAACAGATAGATAGATAGATAGATAGATAGATAATGAACAGATAGATAGATAGATAGATAGATAAACTGTTTGAGATAGATAATGAACAGATAGATAGATATTTTGAGATAGATAGATAGATAGCTATTTTGAGATAGATAGATAGATAGATAGATAGATAGATGAACTGTTTGAGATAGATAGATAGATAGATAGATAGATAGATAGATAATGAACAGATTGAGATAGATAGATATATAGATAGATAGATAGATAGATAGATAGATAGATAGATAGATAGATAGATAGACGACGGAAGAAAATGTTATCTAGCACAATTTTGACGACCATTTTCAATACATTCATGTTGCTTCATTCCGTTTCGAGAAAGTTTTTTTTCTGAATTTTCATCAAGTTCAGAAAGAATAATGGACACTTCAATTGGTTCTTGCGTTGTTTTTTTTCAAATTTCTGCAAAGTATGAACTATGATTTCTTTCCGGCACGAGATGTTATTCCGAAAATCAACGAAAACAACACATTTAAAATAGAACATAATGATGGGTAAACGTTTTGCGCTTTAAACAGCGGAAACAGCATTTTCTATGACCTGGTAATCTCCTTACTCGATAGTACTCACACAATCAGTATTTTAAACTGACGGTGTTGGGGAAAATGACGCCAGATCACGACCAGTAAAATAGCTGATATTTGGATTTTATCAAGAATCTATAAATATACAGCAGGGGCAGCGGACCATATGTTAAGTTACTCATTGCTTTTGCCGTGTACTAGCAAGAGATTTCTTTTTTAACATAATGTATGGAGAGGTAGTTTAGAGTTTGTTAGGTTCAACTGCTTTCGACTAATTTCTTCAAGGAATTTGTACGATAGAACAATCATTATTCCTTAAACAGATTAGTTGAAACCTATAATGATGTAGAACGGGACAAAACACTTTGAAAACGATTTGGAGTGCAATTCTCCAGAGTGCAACAAATCATTTCTAAATTAAAGGGCTTTGTTATGACGGCATCAAGAAATGACCATCGGCGGAAAATAACTGACATAGCAACTAGATATCTAGTTCGGTCAGGCCAGATTTTTTTAACATCAAAAACCGACATTATTTTTGCACCAACCTAATAAATCCTTCTGTGACTTTTGTGGTTCTCCAATGTTCACTGGTAAATGTCAGAATCCATGTGCATGCAGCCCGACGAATTCTGAACAACACCGCTCTTCATGCAGAATGCCTAGAAAAATCCACTGCTCAAGAAATAGCACAAGCTTGCTAAAATATATATTAATAAGCTAGAAAAATTCTGGCGAAAGGTATTATGGTCGAATGAAATCAAACTAGAGATTTTGGGAAGGAACAATGTGGCGAGAAGAATTTGATACCAACCATTAAACATGGCAGTGAGAGTGTTATGATTTCGGGATGCTTTGCTGCAGAATTGAACGCATTGACGGCACAAAATAGTCTGCAAGATACCAAGCAATTTTGAATGAATGTTTCTTGTCCTCAGTTCGAAAGTTGGATTTACGTGGCACCTCGACCTTCTAACACGAAAATGATCTGAAGCAGCAAAGAAAAACCACAAATGAATGGGTTCATAAAACGAAATTTATTTGGTTGGAATGGTTTAGTCAAATTCCTGTTCTAAAACCAATGAAAAATATATGATTCAGGTGAAAAAGGCAGTGCATGCAAGAAACCTATTTAAAATCGAGCAACTTTGGGAGTTTTACCAAGAAGAATGGTCGGAAATTGAGACTCACAACTGCCTGAAACCGCTTAAAAATTATAGAAAAGGATCAGTTGACATAGTTAGCTCAAAAGCAGTAGTCAAAGAATGTGAGGGCTCACTTACTTTTACACATCTTAATTTTGAATTAATATTTTTATAAATCTTGATAAAAAATGTTTAAAAGTGTTGTAATTGGTTTAATAAAGTTTTATCTCAAGGAATATATAGTTTAATTAAGATTTGTTGATCATCTGAAAAAATAGACATTTTTAAAATATTATCTTAGGGTATATATATATATATATATATATATATATATATATATATATATATATACTTAAAAAAATAGGAAATCAGTTGACTTCGATACCTTGGTTTCAAACTTACGGTATCCTCAGGCGATTCCAGAAATTAACAAAAATCTATCTAGGAATATAAAAAAGGACATATATACAATAATTTATCAAACGTGTTATTTATACATAGAAATAAATTCAACCAAGAATTCGATCTGAAAAAATGCCAGACTTATTAAAAATTCTTGAGAGTGAGGCTATCGAATCTTACTAAAACATATATCTTTGACATGAATTTTTGAAATATCTTCGTTTCTGAAAGAAATACCTCTTTCACAATCCAACAATCTGGATTATAAAAATCTCTCAAAATAAAAATAAAAATGCTAAACTAATAACCTTATATTATTGAGAATTATTTAATACATGAATTAATTTATGAATAAAATAAAGTGAATATATTTATAATTTCTTTATAAACAATTGTAGTAAATTAAAATCCTTACATTTACCTTGATAGTGTCCATCAAAGGACGAAAAGAATCGTCTAAATTTTCCTTTTCTCTTTATATATATATATATATATATATATATATATATATATATATATATATATATGGCCGAAAATTCTTCTTCTTTATCTTTTTTTCCCATCATGTTTATTATTTGATATCTCATACTCTGATAATTAATGAAGTGATGGAAACAAAAAGAAAAGGAAAAATAATCTAAATAAATATGGCTATATCACACACAGACACACACACACACAGTCACATACACGTATATATATATATATATATATATATATATATATATATATATATATATAGAGAGAGAGAGAGAGAGTGAGAGTGAGAGAAAGAGGAGAGAGAGGGATAGAAAAAATATATGTGCTATATTTATGGGATATTGTGTTCAATATCAGAGATAGAGCGTATGTAAATATAGAAGTGAACATTGAAGTCAACACTCAGAGGCGACAGACTGTTTCATGCTAATTGCCTTTAGTATGAAGCCGTCTGTCCCCTCTAAGTATTGACTTCAATGCTCATTTATATATATATATATATATATATATGTGTGTGTGTGTGTGTGAGTGTGTGTTTGATCCTGTGTGTTTGTGTGTCTCTGTGTGTGCAAAACAAATAAATTTATAATTCCAAGAATCTCTTGTTCGTGAGCCTCTGTATTTTTGCCAACATAAGAAACTTAGTCCGATGAAATCTTAAAAGAGGAAACAACGTTTGCACGAAAACAGTTCTTCCTATTCTGACATATATTTTACCATTCCTATTATATGATTCCGTATCTGGTTCTAATTTGTCACTTTTTACCTTTTTTTCTTATTAGTCGCCCTTTCCCTATTATTTTATATAACTCTCACTCTGTCCTTCTCACCTCTCTCTCTCTCTCTCTCGATTGATAGATAGAAAGCAGCATAGATATAGTGTGTGCGGCATATATATATATATATATATATATATATATATATATATATATATATATAAAGTGAGAGAATGGCATAGATAGATAGATAGATAGATAGATAGATTATGAACAGACTGAGATAGATAGATAGATAGATAGATAGATAGATAGATAGATAGATTATGAACAGACTTAGATAGATAGATAGATAGATAGATAGATTATGAACAGACTTAGATAGATAGATAGATAGATAGATAGATAGATAGATAGATAGATTATGAACAGACTTAGATAGATAGATAGATAGATAGATAGATAGATAGATTATGAACAGACTTAGATAGATAGATAGATAGATAGATAGATAGATAGATAGATTATGAACAGACTTAGATAGATAGATAGATAGATAGATAGATAGATAGATAGATAGATAGATAGATAGATTATGAACAGACTTAGATAGATAGATAGATAGATAGATAGATAGATAGATAGATAGATAGATAGATAGATTATGAACAGACTTAGGTAGATAGATAGATAGATAGATAGATAGATAGATAGATAGATAGATAGATAGATAGATAGATAGGTTATGAACAGACTTAGGTAGATAGATAGATAGATAGATAGATAGGTTATGAACAGACTTAGGTAGATAGATAGATAGATAGATAGATAGATAGATAGATAGATAGATAGATAGATAGATAGATAGGTTATGAACAGACTGAGATAGATAGATAGATAGATAGATAGATAGATAGATAGATAGATAGATAGATAGATAGATTATGAACTGACTGAGATAGATAGATAGATAGATAGATAGATAGATAGATAGATAGATAGATAGATAGATTTTCTACTCAGAACATACCTAATTAGAATTCCAGCCCTTTCCTACTATTCATATCTATCTATATAAGTTTTCTTAAATTCATCTACCTATAACGTATTACTTCAATCTCTGTTTTAGATCTACTCGTCTCACACATCTACCGTATGGCTGTCCTTTTCATTTTTCTCTTCATCGCACAAACTGCATTTGTACAAACACTAACATTTTATGCTGCCCTATTCCAATCAATCATATTGAGGAAGGTCACTCCTAGTAAGAATCAATTTAAAGATTGAAAGAAATGCATTTTTACAGAAGTCATTCCCACCGAAAGGTTGACATCTGTCTCTTTTATTGGTACGACAAATTTGCCACATGCTTCTAAAGTTTTGCTTCTCTGTCTACCCACCCACCGTGTCCTTTCTTGAAATAGAAAAGAAACAAATAAAACAAGTCAAGAGCTGACGTCTGAATCTTGAAGTGACTTGAAAACAAAATTCAAACTTGCCCAGGTTCTTTTTTTTCCCTGACGTAAGCTGAATTTAAAGACATTTACTCACCATTGAGAAGCTTCCTTGACTTCTATCAGCATGGCTGATGTTCAACTTCATGTGAGGGCCTCACTGTGCATTCCTCTTCCCACGTTTTCCACTGATCTGGATTGGAACATTGAATCAACAGCTGCATCTATCGCAAGGAAAGTTGGTTCTCTGCGTCGTGTCAGAAGGTTTTTTTTTTTCGTTTTTTTTTGTTTTTTTTTGTTTTTTTAATCTCGTCTGAGTCCATCTGTCACATCTAGAAATCTACCATTCATCCATACACGGCATACTGTTGCCATATATGGTCTGGTGCCCCCGCTGTTCATCTCGAGGTTCTCGACAAAATCAAAAAACGGATCTGCAATGTGATCGGTCCTGACTTGGGGTCTCAACACCAGTCCTAACTTGGAATCTCAAATTCAGTCACTTTCTCACAGACGCGATATAGTTCGCTCTCTCTTTTCTACAAATGTTTTCATGACAACTGCTCCTACGAGCTATTTTCATTGGTGTCCCGACGGCTTCAATTTAAGCTTGCTTCTAGGTTGCCCTCTCGATCGCACCTTTTTACTGTCGAAACAGTTAAATATAACAGCCTCTTCTACACAACAGCTTCTTCTCTCGCACTTCCCGGTAATGGAGCAAACTTCCACTCACATGCTTCCCTGAAAACTATAATATTCAAAAATTGAAATGTAATGTCAATCGACATGATCTGTTGCCTTAATCCATGTCCTTTTTTTATCTTTCTCCGTTCTTCTTTTTGTCCTTTCCTTAATCCCCCTATAGCAAGTTTTTTCCTTACTTTCACTCGCTGTAACCACTTGCGTACTAGTGGAATTCCCGCCTTGTTTGTGGTGAAATGCTTATGAAAAATTCTTCAGTGTTTCGGGCTACGTCTGTACGGGAGGCCAACCGTTTGTGTACGAAGCTACGATGGCAGAGAATAGTAGACGGGTGTAACAATATATGTTGGTCAAACTCTTCTTTTCAAGTTAACTAAAATTTATGTTGTATAAAAGCTCATTCTTTCTAAATTTCACTATGGCACATTTCTCTATCTATCTATCTATCTACCTATCTATCTATCTGTCTGTCTATCTATCTATCTGTCTATCTAGGTATGTTCTTATCTATCTATCTATCTATCTATCCCGGTATGCTCTTATCTATCTATCTATCTATCTATCTATCCCGGTATGCTCTTATCTATCTATCTATCTATCTATCTATCTATCTATCCCGGTATGCTCTTATCTATCTATCTATCTATCTATCTATCCCGGTATGCTCTTATCTATCTATCTATCTATCTATCTATCTATCTATCTATCTCAGTCTGTTCATATCTATCTATCTATCTATCTATCTATCTATCTATCTATCTATCTATCTATCCCAGTCTGTTCATATCTATCTATCTATCTATGTTGATGGACTAGCAGTTGAGATTCTATGTTTCCATCAATAATACAGGGATATATTTAATAGCCATACATCCATCTATCTATCTATCTATCTATCTATCTATCTATCTATCTATCTATCTATCTATCTATCTATCACCTACTAACAATGATTCTAGTGACGAAAAATAATTGAAAGCAATAAAAAACTATTAAAAAATATGAGACTCACTTGACATTAAGGCTATATTGTTTCGAATCCCAAATGGGAATGACTGACATACACTTTCCCCTCCCCAATTTATAAGCAGAAGTACACAAATACATGCTGGGAATCAGGGCATTTATCGGTTTCATCTGATTCAGTTCCGGTCTGTCTTGTCTTGAAGTCTGAAAAGTACATTCGCTTATCCGAACTCGTTCTTGAGTTACAACCGCAATTCTTACTCTGTGAACTTTTTACCATATTACTTTTACTTTGCCTTATTACTTTTATTTTGCCTTATTACTGTTACTTTGCCTTACTTGCTTTATATTATTTTTTGATTTGTTCTTTCCTTTTTCGTGTTATTTATTTCAAATTTTGTCAATTCTGGGGGTAATGTTCAAGAAATATAGATCTTTAAC
>OZ010595.1:51545877-51650877 GCA_963932145.1 Acanthosepion lycidas | reverse complement strand
ATATGATTATCTTATCAAAGGATGGGGAAGAAATTAATGTCAAGTGAGGTGTAAACTTCCTTATAAAAAAACAAATGTGGGTGAGTCACCCAGAGGGTGTCCCCAAAAAATAGAGCGAAGATGATAATTGCATAGCTGAGGTCTCTCATAAACCGTTGTTCGTCCCCCTGCTATTGGTTCTAACACTAACAAACTAACAGAAATAAGTACATACAGTGCCTTGTTCAAGGTTCCTTAATTTACCATCATTTTCTACTAGCCGCAAATGTGATTACTAGATATGTAGTTTGAAATTTTCAACTTGTTTTCATTACATCTGATGTTAGCTCTCAACGGAGTTTGTTGACTTGTTCTGTGAAATTGTTTTTCAGCAGAGACAAAGAATTTTTCACGGCTCTGGAGTTTTTAGAATCGCAGCATCCTCTGGGCGAAATTCTTGTAAAATCCGTCGACCAGCCAGTTTGCCCATGGAAACATGCAACGGCTGTGGAGATCAAAAGCATCCCCAAGTGACGACCCGAAGAATACTACGATTTTGGTAGGTGTGGGACAAGGAAAGGTAGAGCACCGAAACGAAAAACCGGTTATATCAATGGTATATGGTACCTAGAAGAATAACGTCTTAGTCCTATTGAAATAAGCATCTTGTGACATGACTAAATTTAAACGTCAAGATATCGACTATTGAAGAAATCATCAAAGTTCTCTTCCGGGATCGCCTTAAGATACTTTTTTTTTTTTGTTTTTTTTTTTTACTTTTACTTTTACTAACGTCCAGGTTCAAGAGTCAAGCAAAGTAGTTTTAATGAAACTCTTCTGTGTAATTGTCATAAGAGGAGCGATTTAAGAAGTAAAAATCTTGAGGATAAAGAGGATATATAACGACTGACACTGAACTTGATGTGATTTTTTTTATATTTGTGGAAACTTAACGGTTGGAGTCTATTTCACAAAATAGCGCTTGTCGAAAAGGGTGAAATATCCTTTTTTTCTAATAAAATATGACGCGGCTGTGTGTGGTTCGGTTCTTTGAACATAGGATGTCGTGGTAGATGTAAAGGCCTGAACTAGTGCAACAACCTAATAATATTTGTCATACAATTCAGATATAGCCATATCTAGTTTGAAATATGTCATTTAAGAGCGATTTTAAGTTTCGGAGACGACAGAGTTTAAAGTAAACGAAATCTGAGCTATATTGACGAGATGAAAATATCTATGTATCGTGACATGGCCTTCAATATTTGAATTAAAGCCAGACGTATTATCAAGAGACAAGTTTTCTTTGTGTTTCCTCTTTCTTTCTTTCTTTCTTCTTTTCCTTTATTTCCTGTTTAGATTGAGAGGTGACGGGATAAAATCTGGGTCGATGAACAACCAGATAGTTTGACCTAAATGCGCCAGCGGACTTATTCGATTACTATTAGTTTGGTGCAAAAATAATGTCGTTTTCTCACATATTAACATACGTGAGAAAACGACATTATTTTTGCACCAACCTAATAGATGTGTACCGAATAAGAAAATATCATCCCTGTAGAAATATTCTCTGTATTATCTTAGATTTACTTCGATTACTCTATGAGGAAAGAAATAGACGTATCATTCATGAATCTCCCAGTCTATGTTGCAGAAGAAATAATTACCGATTTTCATTCTGACA
Source organism: Acanthosepion lycidas (assembly GCA_963932145.1). Taxonomy (NCBI): domain Eukaryota; kingdom Metazoa; phylum Mollusca; class Cephalopoda; order Sepiida; family Sepiidae; genus Acanthosepion; species Acanthosepion lycidas. Next base: position 51,649,214 of record OZ010595.1, on the reverse strand, counting down.
TTCTAAATGACTTATACATGTTTGCTGTTACGAACACCTCAACTTACGAATTCATGCTTCATTCAAGGGATATCCAGTATCAGAGAAGTGCCTCTTGCTGGTCTTACGTCCGCTATCTTACATTCTCACCTAATTCAATTGTTATATAATATAGTTTTTAACCTTTCATCCTATGTTTGTTGTTCGTTGACACCTGTGTTACTCGTTTCTATCTCAGCGACCCCATCTTTTCTATTTCGTTTTATGCTCGTGTTTACATCCGTATGTTGCTAGTTGGTAACAGTATGTATAGGATAAATCTATATATATATATATATATATATATATATATATATATATATATATATATATATATATATATACCAGATAATCTGAATCAAATTTCACCCCCTTAAAGAACATTTGGGTTGGTGCAAAAATAATGTCGTTTTCTCGCATAGCAACATATGCGAGAAAACGACAATATTTTTGCACCAACCTAATATAAATGATTTGTAGTAAATCCAGTACGTATCTGTCTCACAACGTATGATTTTAAAATAGAATTTGAACTCAGCGTAACATCAGAGCCTCAGACATTGATTGACTTTTTTACGGTTTATCAACCCGTTGAGTATTATTTAAATCCGAAAAAATATTTCGGATTGTAGTAATTTCCTTACAGTTGCCGGAGTACTCAAAACATCGTCTATCTAAATACTAACCGGGATCTAACTTCACTGATCGAATGGTGACTGGTGATTTCAAGGTGATTTGAAAGTAGAGCTTCAGAGAAGTTATGTGTATCAGCAGATTGACCTATAGCCCCCTCGCTATGTCATCAAATGGCTACTCATTGATATTGCAAGAGATAATCTAGAAGACGGAGATGCGAGACTAGTCACTCTTATCCGATTATGGCACCGTTCATGTCAGTGGTATGGGCTTCCATAATTGTTGAACGTCAGCCATATTAGTTTTGAACTTTCAACTTACACACTCTGATAATAAAAAGATGACTAATGATGGAATACACCAGCTAATTTTCAGCTGTTGTGTACTTATTTCCCGAATGAAGTAAATATCGATCATGTATAAATGACCCTTATTTAACTACAAAAGAAGCAAGCAAATACACATAGTCTCGTATATAAATGATCGATATTTATCTCTATAAAGGCTTATAGATCAAACGAAAAATACCAGGAAAATAACAGCCCCTTGCAAATGTAGAGACGTCATTCGAATCTACACTAATCCTCCTTCTATGGGCAGGAACGTTTACCGTTTTGCTATATCTCGCGTCACTTGATGTGACCATTTCCCAGAATGGAACAATGAAATGAGTTTTTTTTCCTCGACAGAACCTAAAAATTAGTTCGTGGTTCTTTATTTTATCACAATTTAATAACTATTGTTGGCATTACATTTTTTTAATTATATTTCATTCTATGAGCTTCTAATTCATTCGAGATGCCAGGTCGGGACCAATAAAATTGCAGATTTTTCTTTGGATATTTTTTTTTCAGAAATATTCAAATACATAGCAGATCAAACGGACCGGATTTGACATCAATATCAAATGCATAGAGGAATGTTAATCTTAGAATTTTGTAAGATTCTATTGAGATAAAGATAAAAAAAAAACAAACAAAAAAAAACTGTTTGGCGCGACACAGTGAACCAAGTTTCTTAGAAGCAGGTATAGCAAATGATTCAATATAATCTTCTACCGTATGTCAGCGTAAAATCTTACTTCACGAAGACAGAACAAGGATTAATCTAAGATGTTGATTTTCTGAAACCGTCGGTATTCAAAATTTATTTTTATTTTTTTTTTTTACTATTATTCCAGTTAAAATTAATGGAAATATTAACTCGACAAGATTGATTTGTTCTGGATGCGCTTGCTGCTGCTGCTAATGATAACCTATTGGCCGAAACCAGTGAACAGCATTGCAAGTGTAATGACTTTCTTCCACGTTGCGTATGGATGCTTCTGCCAATACTTAAGAAATTCGGGGGAAGCCGCGTGCTTATGAGCACGTTTCGCAACAATGAGTCTCCGCCGCGAGTAGCATTGTTTCTTTCGGTTAGCAATTCAATTTTGTAAACTCTGCTGTGGCTGTGTTTCTTCGCTGACATAGAGTGATTTGACGCAGTAAACATTTTAACAGCTAAAGAGGCACCGGGAAAATAAATAAACGTTAAAAACAAACGTTAAAGTAGAAAACAGAAACATTAAAACCAGAATGCAATTTAAAAAAATAACGAAATACAATGAAGGCCTATATCAAACGTTACTTCAATTTTCGGTGAATGTAAACACCATATTATTCTTCAGCTTTGCAGAACGTTTTGTGAGAGCGTTGTATGTAGAGGTACATCAATAATTTCGTAGCATAATCATTTATTGCGCACAACAATTATTTACTGTGCTACATAATCACCTTACCTGATAATTCTAATAATTACGGAGAGATTAAGAGAAACTTACTGCATGAATTAAATTTGCTCCATAAGTACGTCTGGCAATAAACGATCTTATTCTTTCACCTAAATGTGCATCTATCTATCTACCTATCTATCTATCTATCTATCTATGACATTGCAATGCCTGTATCTATCTATCTGTTCATTATCTATCAATGCCATTGCAATGCCTCTATCTATCTATCTATCTATCTATCTATCTATCTATCTATCTATCTGTTGCAGCTTGTTCATTATATATCTATTCTAGCTAGCTAGAAAAGCATTTAAGAAATGCAATCGGCTGGATTAATTTTTTTTTTTAATTTGTAAAACTTAATAGTTGCATTTTTACGTTAGGATACGTAACTGAGCTGGTATATCCATTTCGAGAGTCAGAGAAAAATCTGTGTTTAAAGGCACTATTCAGCTTTGCTTGATCAGCGATGCACTTCGTGGTAGCGAGGTCTAAAGCACGTTATATTTTATGATCTTGTCTACTGAATTTCAAAAAATTTATTTGACTCAATTCTTGCAGCATAAATACACTATATACGAACTCTGATGAAAAAAGCCTTGGAAATGGTGTTAAAAGAAAAACGAAAACTTCTAACACATGTCAATTCGGCGTATACCCCTTCTAAAGGCACAAACTTTATCTAGCGTCACTTCCACTGAAGAAAACATTCCTGGAACTCATTTCTGGTCGCATTCTCTTGGGTTTCCCTGACGTCTTGAAATTTTGTTCCTTCAAAGTGGGATTTGATTTTCGGAAAAAGGAATACGTCGGCAGTGACGAGATAAGGTTAATAGGGCTGTTGTCCGACCTCGGGAATGTTCTGCTTAGCGAAAAACTGCTGCACAAGCTGCACTGAATGAGCAGGTGCTACTCACCTGCTGCATCCAAATCTGTCCTTTTCCGACGAACAGTGGCATTCTTTGTTTACTGTCCGACTAGTTGGAATATACACATGATGATAATATCCTTGTAGTCGAAGAAATCTATCAAGAGTCTTTGCACACTGCTTCAACTCATTCGTTCTTTCTTCAGTTTCTGAGAATTTGGGAAATACCACAGAGAAGATTGATTCTTGTTTTCGGGGCCACAGCCATGATTCGTCGTCTGTTATGACTGTTTAGAAAAAAGTGTTCTGTGGTGTGGTGAAACGACCACATTCTACACACTTTCCTTCCAAGTACTGCAATAAACAATGGAAATGAGTACACCGTTTTTAACTTAGTGTGCATGCGCGACAATGTTAATTCTTAAACTATGCCGAGCGGCTTCATTCTGCGTATTTTAAATCCGTTACTATAACAACAGTCTCGTAACTTTTTGGTAAGAGTTCTCATATATATATATATATATATATATATATATATATATATATATATATATATATGTTATTGGTCAGAGTTGAATTAGGTTCGGAAAGAGTAGTCTTAAAATATTCTAAATACACGTATAAAGAAATTAAGATAAAATAAAACAAAATGACAGATCTTTTGAATTTAAAAAAATCAGAACATCGGTCGATCACGCTACCTCGGTTTCAACCCTTCAATTATCTTCCTGCGATCCGGATTAAAATCATAAATTTTAAATTTTAGATCTGATCGCCTGAAGATACGAAAATATTGAAACCAAAGTAGCGTGTTCAGATGATCTCCTAATTTTTAAATATATATATATATATATATATATATATATATATATATATATATATATATATATATATATATATATATGTTTGTGTGTGTGTGTTTGTGTGTGTGACGCTACATGATTTTGTATAATTTTATATATCAAGAAACAGTATTTAGAAAAATATTTGTTGTTATATAATTATACAAACGCGTCACAAAACTTCCATTTTGACATATTTTTGTAAATATATATATATATATATATATATATATATATATATATATATATATATATATATATATATATATGTTTGTGTGTGCGTGTGTGTGTCCGTGTGTGTTAGGACCAAAAAATACGCTAATTATGACGTGTTTTTTTTTTGTTTTTTTTTATGGACATTTTTTTATGCTCAAAGCTATACCAGGAATATTGTGAAATCCAGGATGCATCATCTGGAATTTTTGATCCACTCACCAGCATACGTTGAACACTATGACGTTTTTTCGGTGGGGCTGTCAAGAGAGCCGTTGTTTGAAGAAATGTAACAGTTACGGCACGTCATTTGGTGCAAGAGTTATCGATCTCAAACCGTAAAATGATGATAACCTTTACGATGGTCAAACAAATCACTCAGCCTCTTCTTTCGTACAGTTTGCATTGTGGGTTGACCGCGTAAACTGTTGGAATCATCCCTGCCTGCAGAGTTTCAGGCAAACCTGTTTTGACATTGGATAGTGTTTCGTATGTCCTGTCCGTATTCGCAAGATCACGAGTGGAACTGAAAACTCTCTTTCCAGGCGTGACAAACACAGGTCTTGTTGCAAAAATATTAAAGAATTTTACAATCGATATGTTTCTCTGCTTAAGTTTTTCTTTTTTTTTTTAGTTAGCCGGGTAACATATATAGACATCGTTGGAAGTGGACTAAAAACTTATCTAGGAACCATTGCCGGTATGCTATTAACACCCCACGCTTGATATATTTAATACGAATGGAGTAAGTAAGCAGACTATTAATATTTGTGCGTATGTGTATAATGGAATGTATCTGTAAAAAGACAATATACAGGGTTTCCGTAAAGACTCTTTACAATTTAAAAATATATAACATTATGTTGGTGCAAAAATAATGTCGTTTTCTCACATATTAGTTTGGTGCAAAAATAATATCGTTTTCTCACATATGTTACCATGTGAGAAAACGACATTATTTTTGCACCAACCTAATAGTACCATATGTGAGAAAACGACACTATTTTTGCACCACCCTAATATAAAAGGCAACAGATGCGGCACCGCAACTAGATGGCTTTAAACCAACCGTTATTTTCCATCAAGATGATGCAACACCCCATTGGGGTCTGCGTGTTTGTAGGTCCTAACATTACCAGACCGATGGATTGGAAGGGATGGCCCAACTCCCTGATTACGTTGTTCAACATATGTTACTCCACTGGCTTTCTTTCTGTGGGGTTAGGTTAACGATATTGTGCATAGAACAAAGCTTGATAGCACTGATCTAAAGCAAAAGATCACTAATAGCATTGCCAACATTGATGAGGTTATGCTATCAGACATGGCAAGAAATCCAGCACCGTCATAATGTGATTCGTCCAACTAATGTTACCTATATTCAGGTGTATTAAATTAGTTAAAAAAAAACACGTCAATATATGCCCCTTATTTTGTAAACATTTCCACATATTTGTTCTTTTATTTCCTTTTGTAATGTTTTAAATTGTAAAAGGACTTTTCAAGACTCCATCCTAGGCCCCACTCTATTCCTTATCTACATAAATGACCTTCCTGACGCCATAAATTCCCAAGTTGGCATCTACGCGGATGACACTACAATTTATTCCTGCCTGAAAAACAAATCTAGTGTCACTGACAAAACTAATCTGGCCGTTCGTCTCGAAAAGGACCTCCAATCGGTTGTGAACTGGGGCAGGAATTGTCTGGTCAACTTTAATGCTTCAAAAACAAAACTGCTCTCTATTAATCACCACAGAGATCCTTCACTCCCCTCCATTAGAATGTCTGATGCTCAACTTCTTGAGAGCAACTCTCTGCAGCTGCTCGGTCTCACGCTGACTGCTGACCTGAGATGGAACAAATACATCGAGTCAATTGTTTCGTCCACCGCAAGGAAAGTTGGCTCCCTGTGCCGCGCCAGGAATTTTTTCTCCCCGGAATCTATCCTCCAGATCTACAATTCGCACTTACATGGAGTATTCCTGCCATATATGGTCTGGTGCCCCTTCTGTTTGCCTCGGGGTTCTTGATAGGCTCCAGAAGCGGATATGCAATATATTGGCCCTGTTCTGGCATTTCGTTTCAAGTCACTTTCTCACAGACGCGCCGTCGCCTCTCTCTGTCTTTTCTACAAATACTCCGAGGAGCTGTATTCGCTGGTTCCTAGACTTCATGAGTTCAAGCGCCCTACGAGGCTGGTATCCCGCTCTCACCCGTTCACAGTCGAAACTCCTAAATGTAGCCGTCTCTTCTACTCCAATACCTTCATGTCTCGCACCTCTCGACCGTAGAACTCCCTTCCCTATTCCATTTTCCCTGAGAGCTATAATCTCCAGTAATTCAAGTGTAATGTCAATCGACATCTCCAGTTGCCTTGATCTATCCATTACCCTTCTCCTCATCCTTTCTTCTATCACTCCTATCTGATCTTGCTCTAAATTTTCTGTAACCCCTTGCGTCCTAGTGGCTCCCCGCCTTGCTTGGGGTGAAACGTTTAATATATATATATATATATATATATATATATATATATATATATAGATAGATAGATAGATAGATAGATAGATAAACCTAATGAGCCAGACAAACCTACCCAGGTTTCACCTAAACGGATTGTCAGGGAAAGAACAGCCATTCTTTCCCTGACGATCCGTTTAGGTGAAACCAGGGTAGGTTTGTCTAGCTCATTAGGTTTATCTAGGTTTGCTCTACGGTTGTATTGAGCTCTTTTGTTTGTTAGTTTTACTCGTATCGGGGTTTTTTCTTTGGGCTTCAGACCTGCATCTGTGCGATTTTTTCGACAGAAGTTTATGTTTGTAGCTCTTTCTTTTTTTAAAACCTTTTTTTCCCTCGAAATTGATTTGATTATTGGCAAATCAAGAATTCGAGGGTTTTTCGAGACGTGTCTAGTTATCTATATTTGTGTATATATATATATATATATATATATATATATATATATATATATATATATATTCAGTTTTGCGGATAACCTAGAAAAATAATTAAAAAGCATAATAATATGGTGTTTAACAGATATAAAAACTCAAAGGACATGACGAAATGCGTTAAATAATACTAAATATCATAGCACCAATACTAATGGAAGTAACTCTACGAATCCCAATGATTGTCCATTGCAAAACAATTGCCAAACTAGTTCCCTGTTTCATCTTAGTACCATTTTTTCATTTAAAAACCCGAGTATTAAAATGTTCTACATTGGTAGTTCTAAATATCAATTTAAAAGCCGTTGGTACCAGCATTGTTTTTGCCTTCAAAAATAGTTCAAATAAACATGCTATCTCGCTGTCCAAATACTATTGGAGTTTAAATGAGTAAAACAAAACTCCCACTGTTAAATGGATATTAATTGGAATGGCTCATAACTGTAATTCTTTACATACACCATGTTATCTTTGTCTCAATGAAAAGGTAGAAATCATTCGATTTAAGGACAAGATAAACCTTTTACATCAACGGAAAAGTTCACTGTTAACTGCAGGCATATATTACCTTTTAACTTGCTTTTTAGCTAGATAGAATATTGTAAATAAATATGAAATTGCATTGTTAGTCTGTATTTTGTTGTCCTTAAGTTTTCGATTATTAAATTTTGTGTATTTTTGACGACTAGTTTGCGTTGGAAGTTTGACTCTTAATGAATCTGTTTATCGTTCTTGCTGGCTGATATATTCAATCACATTTATGTGCTTGTCTATTATGACGTGATGTATGTATGTCTACATATGTTACAGTATACATAAGGGAACATTAAAGTCAACACTCAGAGGCAACAGGCTGTTTCATGCTAGACGCAATCGTCATTCAATACGACATACAAGGTCCTTTGATTTATTTTTTATAGAATTTCTAATGTGATCTTATAATTTTTCGTTTTCGGATGATAAATTCAATTGTTATTTCTTTCCGACGGCTTCTGTCTATGGATTTAGCCATTTTCATGGTTGAAATATATTACCTGTTAATAAGAAATAGATTGTTGTAAGTAGGTACTTATATAATGTTTTCATTTTCAAAATACGTTTAAGATGTCCATGTTCATAGTTGATATTATTAAGTGTTGTTTTTTTTTGTTTTTTTTTATTAGTAAGGCTTTAATTTTTTTTAGCCTTTCCTGCATGTAGATGATGCTATTATATTTCTGTTGCATGTGCGTATAGGGTCCAGTAGGTCTCCATGAATATTTAAATGAGATCTAATTGAGCTATTGTCAAAAAGGTGTAGAGTGAGTCCCCGTGTCAAACATGTTTTAGTATGGCCTATATAATTATTTACGAATTTTGATTGATCAGGAATACAATTCCTTAATGGACATTTAAATTCGTAACTAATATTTGTCCTTTTTAATTTTGTTCTAAGAGGGGAATTATTGTTTTGAACGATAAGGGTAGAGGTTTTAATGTTTTTGTAATAAATAATCTATTTTTTTTGTTATTGTTAACTAGTGTTGTGTATTTATTATATTATTATATTATTATTATTATTATTATATAATGATGGCTACACATATATATATATATATATATATATATATATATATATATATATCCATAATAGAAAACTGGTTGAGCAAAGCTCAAATTACTACTTTTAATATGAGCTAAAAATTCCCAATACAAAACTTTGGCTCATCCGCTGTCGCAATAAAAATAAGATTTTTAACCAAAGTTTCAATAATGTCAGAAAAATAAATATTTTGCCAATATGTTTTTTTTTTTATTACACATAAGTTTTTTTCACCATGATATGCTCTTTTTAAAAGGGCTTTTTGGATTTTTGGATAGTTTCAGGTTAATACAGAAAGACATATAAATAGAAATAATGAAAGACGACGAGTTGATAACACCCATATGATTTTATCGTCTGCTTTAGTGAAATATACAAACTTTTCAAGTTCTATGCTATTACTTGAATGGAGATTTGTCTTATAGATACACTTATTTCAGTACATGGTCTGTTGTTTTTCTTTTTAATTAAGCAGTATTAATTACATTTACCGGCCTGAATGTTCGAGAAATTTCAAAGAAAATATGCGTCCTCCGACAGTAAATGTAATTAATAGTGTTTAATTAAAAACAGAGCAATTACACAAATAACTCTATCAATAAAAATGTATAAACAGAAAATATATTAAATATTTGTCGGATTTAATCCATATATGTTTAAAAGTAGTAATTCGAGCTTTGCTAATCGGGAACTTCATAGCAAATCAGAATTAATGATTGTTATATATATATATATATATATATATATATATATATATATATATATATATTGATTTATATATAATGATGATTACATATATATATGATGATAGTTATAACTAACGCCTCAAGGACACATGGCATAGTGGATGAAGGCGTTCGAACTTTCAGAGGGGAATTAACTGGAGATAACTGACATCTTTTAGACATGACACGTGTAATTAGAACAGTCTATCCCAGTGAGCGAAATAAAGGGTTCATTTCGACATTCCAACCACCTGAAGAAGGTCGGAGCGTACAACGGCCGAAACATGGCGACAAAGATGAGGACAATAGTCCGAATAATGTAAATAGTGTACGATTTTATAGCTTCAACTGAATATATTTCGAACGCATTTGTATACCTTGAACTACAGATAAAATGTGTTACTAATCATTTCAATTTAAAAAGGAATTGTTGGTCATTTACTTTTAAGATAAATATATATTGCCGGTATTTTTACTATAAAAACGTATGTCTATACTTTGATCTTATGTTGTTTTTATTTGCATTTTCACTATTTGTCTATAGCAGGGGCCGTAACCTGAGTGAAGGTGTACCTTGAAACAAAAGCAATTAAGACGCGGATCCGTCTTCTTCTTTGTGTCCCGTGTCTCTTTAGGACGGGGGCGATCATGGCTTGCCATAACTCCCTGCCCCCTGTAGCCTTTAATAAACCTTATCCTTCTGCTATTTCTCCAAAGCTCTGTTCCGACATACATTTACTCAACCTGATGTCATGTTGTGTCAACCTCTGTCTCTCTTGGCCTCTCCCCGTCCCTTGAGTATCAGATTTTTCCAAGCTTTCATTTCTCAATATTTGCCCTAAAGATCTCAACTCTCTTTTTCTGATATTAAGTTTTGTTACATTTTTCTTTTCATTTTCTACAAAATTTCGTCGTCACTCACATGTTCGGTCCTCGGTATCCTCAGCATCTTTCTGTTGAACCACATTTCTATTGCTTAAACTCTTCTCTTCATCTTTGAGGAGATTATTCAACACACACTGTAATAGTGGAGAACGGATATCACATAGCAGTTTTTTTTTCCTTGTTCCTAGCATAATTTTTCTATTTCTTAATATTCTGCTTAGCTTCTCTTGGAGTCTCAGTATCGACCGTTCTCTTTTGAAACACTTCCTAGATATTTAAATTTCCAAACTCCTTCGATTTTGGTATCTCCGATTTGCAATTTGCACTTTGTGCTCCTGCTTTTGCTAACAACCATGCATTATATCTTCTTGCAATTTATGTTTCATCCTTTCGTCTCGCTAAATCTTCACTACATTCTGTAGGAGTTTTTGTAGCTTTCGTTCTGTGTTTGCTATAACCCCAGTTTCATTTGCATATCCTATATTGTTAAGATTGTGGCAGCCAATAAGGAATCCTGGTTAAACTTCTAGTCCTTTAGAATATTCTCGCTGTATCTACGCTCCTCAAAACCTCCAATTTCCCGATGAGACACCTTTCTGCCGTATATAGTTTATCGTCATACCCAGGGCTACCACCCAGAGTCAGGGTGAACCTGAGTCCAGTAACAATTAAGAGGTGGTACCACGCTCCTCAAAACCTCCAATTCCCCGATCAGAAACGTTTCTGCCGGATATAGTTTATCGTCATACCCAGGGCTACCAGACAGTGTGGGCGAACCTGAGTCCAGTAACAATTAAGAGGTGGTACCACGCTCCTCAAAACCTCCAATTCCCCGATCAGAAACGTTTCTGCCGGATAGAGTTTATCGTCATACCCAGGGCTACCAGCCAGTCTGGGTGAACCTGAGTCCAGTAACAATTAAGAGGTGGTACCACGCTCCTCAAAACCTCCAATTCCCCGATCAGAAACGTTTCTGCCGGATATAGTTTATCGTCATACCCAGGGCTACCACCCAGAGTCAGGCTGAACCTGAGTCCAGTAACAATTAAGAGGTCGTACCACGCTCCTTAAAACCTCCTATCTCCAGATGAGAGACCTTTCTGCCGTATATAGTTCATCGTCATACCCAGGGCTAGCACACCGAGTCAGGGTGAACCTGAGTACAACAACAGTTAAGAGGTAGTACCACGCTACCCAAGACCTGTAATCTCCCGATCAAAGGCCTTTCTGCCATAAGTAGTTTATCACCATACCCAGGACGCGGGTGTAGTTTATCGCCATACCCAAGGTGACGACCCGGATTCAAGGTGAACCTGAGTACAACAACAATTAAGAGGTGGTTTCACGCTCCTCAAAACTTCCAATCCAATCTACGAATCAGAGGTCTTTCTGCCGCATGTAGTTTACTCTCATACCCAAGATGCGGATGTAGTTTATCGTCATACCCAGGACTTCAGTGAATTTGAAGAAATTCGCAAATTTAATTCCTTCCGTTGACATTTTGCAAAAAGATGTCAAAAGATATATTTTCTAATTTATTTCTAATTCATTTATTGTATTAACTTTATTTATTTCAGCGTACCACGGCATGCATACATATATTTATTTCAGTTCGTTCATAATCTCTGTTAGCCAATTCGTATGCATCTCCACTCTTAATATCTGTATCTATATACGCATGCGCATGCTGACGTGCCTGTTTGAATTATCTCTTTTTTTTCATATTTTCTTTCTGACTCAGTATTGATTACTTTCCATCAGACTTTCTCTTTCGTCTTCAGCTTCACTACGATTCTTATTGTAACAATTCTACCTAAATTACGTTTTATAGCTTCAAGAGTCTTTTTTTTCTTCTTTTCTCCTCTCTCCTTCTCCAATCGACTGCCTATAATGGAACATCTGTGGGTCATTTGATAGTTTAGTCAATTGAAAACGTGTCACTCAACAGGACATTTTTTCGGGACATTCATATTGTCAGAGTAAATGAATGAATAAGTTTTAGAACTTTTGAGAATTGTCAAATCATCTGAAAAGACAGCAAAAAGTTCGAAATTAAAAAAAAAGGAAATTAACGACTGCCGAATACTGAAAAGGGTGACGTGGAAGTATAATACTGTTAATGTAATTTAAAATGGATAATAAGAAGCCGATGAAATAGAACATTAATTTAAAACATGCAGCAGAAAAAGGAAACTGGAGGGCAAAGAGCAACATATAATAGGCGATGAAGGTTTTGCATCCACCATTATCTTTGTAGTGTAAGGGGTAGATTTGGGAAGACAAAAAATGACTCAAAGAAGACAGAAAGATTAAAAAAGAAAGGATTCGAAAATGGATGAAGTTTCAGATAAAAAAAATTAACAAAATGGCAACCAGAAGCAGCTAAAAAGAAATATGGCTAATTCGCGGGTAGTGTAACTAAAATCAGAACTGCAGAGCGAACAAGTTATCAATTCGTCTATCTGCAGTTTTGTGTTAAAAAAGAAAGAAAATTCGACTCACTACCTTTAAGCTTTGCTCTATATAACAAACTATGATAAAAGCAACAGGAAACCATTGTTTTGTCTTTCCGAAGATAGCATGGCAATTCACAGATAAGAGAAATAGAATGTGTGGAGAACAATCCCAGAATACATTGCGAAGTGACATAATATTAAATGAAACACTATGACATGAATGAGGATTTAAATTTTGACTAGTAAAATTAAAGATGTAAAAAAAATGAAGTAGAATGTTTAAAATGTTCAACTAGATTTATTCAATTAATTAATTAACTAGCATCTACCACCTAGCGAAGCGTTAATGGATGAAACCATGGTAAGGTTTGTGAAAATGATTCCTAGTTTTTGTTTTTAAATTTAATAGTCAGCACCCTCAATTTTTGGGATTGTATATAGAGCCGGTACTCAGCTCTGACCAACAATCGGTTACATACATGCATATATATATATATATATATATATATATATATATATATATATATATATATATATATATATATATATATGTGTGTGTGTGTGTGTGTGTGCGTGCGTGTGTGTGTGTGTGTACACACACACACACACACATATATATATATATATATATATATATATATATATATATATATATATATATATATATATATGTATATATATATGCATGTATTACAAAAAATTTAAAACCTTTAATCTTATAGTTAAAAATAGTAATTCACCTCCTAGGATGAAATGAAATAAGGTAAATATTATTTACGAAGTTAAATGCCCATTATTCGTAAATAATTATATAGACCACACTACATGTTTGGCATGCAGATTCACTCTACACCTTTCTGACAATAGCTCAATTAGATCTCATTTAAATATTCATGGAGCCCTACCAGACACTATTCGTAACATACTTGTTGACAATACTAATATAATAACATCATTTACATGCAAAAAATGCTAAAAATAATGGAAGCCTTATTAATAAAAACAAAAAAAAACACTTAATAATATTAACTTTGAATATGGACCGTATTTTGAAAAATGAAAACATTTCATAAAACATACATACAACAAACTATTTCTTATTTTAACAGTTAAAATATAATCCTTGAAAATGGCTAAATGTATAGCCAAAAGCGCTCGGATAAAAAGAACATTCAGACAGTTTTTATATAAGAAAAGAAAACAATTATTAGATCGGATGAGAAATTGTATTATTGTGTGTGTGTGAGAGAGAGAAAAGTAACTCCTCATTTTAATATACTTATAATTTATTTGTTCATTAACTATAATATTTACAAGTAATGGATATGACAGGAAAGCGTTTAGGTTTTATTCAAAATTCAATATGGGCACCAGATTCCCCTTCAGAGCTTTTCGATCCGCCCAGGAATCGCATCATCTGATTTCACCAGGAACTCTCGTGGCATGGAAGACATAACATCTTGTATTCACCTTTCAAATTCTTCCAATGTCTTGTTTTAATATAATAGACTTGCTCTTTTAATCAACTCCAAAGAAAAAAAAGTCACAGGTCTTTTTAAGTCAGGTCTCCTTGCTGGCCACTCATAGATAAAATACGGCGTTATTTTTCTTATCACTCTTTATAGTAGGGCAAAACACAAGATCTTTTATTATTATTCATATTATTTTATTATTCATATTATTTTAACAGCATATATGAAGTGAATGCAAGGGAAAATATTAAAATAAAATTAACGGAAAATCTGTAATGAAAGAGGTGAAGGATAGAAATAAGCATATATTAGACAGACAGATGCGTAGACTGACATACAAAAAAAGATAGGCAGATATAAATTAACGTTTCTGTTATAAACTTGTAAATATAAAACAATATTCTATACAGAAATGTCCCATGTCTATGTTAAATTTACTTTGCCATTTGCATTAGCAGGTTCATTTTGTTGTCATACTGGCAACATCTAAACCATTCTATTGTCCACCCTCCTTCAGTTATGAATCAGACTCAAATTCTCATGTGTGGCAGCACCTGTTAGGGTCCCATCTCTAGGCAAGTACTGAACAAAGATAACAGTACTGTTTTATAAGAAAATCAGCAACAATAAATTTTTATAGCAAAATAGCAATGAATGCAACGCCAAAAAATATAAAAATAAATTTTTATAGTCAAATTATCAACAATATATTTTATGATCTACAAACTTTATATGTAAAGAAAAATATACATTTACCCTGAAAGTATACAATGATGTCCAAAACATCTTTATATTTGGTTGAAAGCATAAAATTAAATGCAAAATATTTAGATTTCGGAATTATATGATCCATAGATGTGTTGATATGCCCTTAAACAAAATGAGCCAACCAACCAATCAACCAACCATTCTCATCTTGGTTGTTATATTATCAACGTTTCTTTACTTGCATGCTCTGGTCTTCTTCAGGAACAGTGTAAAACAAACAACCAAAACCAGAAAATGAGAGCAACTATCCATCTTTTTAAGGAAATGGGAACCAAAGGAACCGTAGTTTTGATTAGAAGGAATCATTTGAAAATTCCAGGAAGCTTATTGAGGAACATAGAGCCAAACAATTTAACTCACATAAGATCTACTGAAGTTATATGAAGCAGACGAAATAGTAGACTGCTTGGTGATTGAATGAACAGAGAACAGACCAGGGATAAGGAAGGATGGCAAATGGATCCGAGATTGTTCGGAGCAATCAAAGATTGGAAGATGTGTAGAGACATGATATTTTATATTTTGAAAAATAAATGAATATGGTGCCGAAACGAATTCAAAACAAATTCATAAAAACAATCCTCAGATTGAACCAAAAATAAATTATGGGAAAGGAAAGGAAACAGGAATTTTAAAATAACTTGCGTTTTCAATTTAGAAACATGACAGGATCTTTGACAGACTGAAGGCCAAAAGAAAAAAAAAAAGAGTTCTGGACAATCCTTTTTTTTTTGTTTTCATCTCTGTCACTTTGTTGTGCATTTAATTTAAAGCAGCTGAACCCTTTTTTGTCATATGTCAAATGAAAATAGTTTTAATTTGACACAAGTCTGCTAAGCGAGTTCACTTTTGCAATCTTTGCAATAATGCAGTTATCCTATTTTCTAAACTATGCCGTCTCCCGTCAGGTCTTAGTCTATCAAAGCGCTCCACAACTTCCTACCTTTTGTAGTTCTTAATCATATATTTTCGATATCACTCCCAATTCTTTTTCTTCCATGCACTTACACAAACTCCTTACTTAGATAACCCGCTGTTTTCCAGTGTATTTTTTGCCTTCAGTATGTCCTGTTAGTGTCCAATCCCTTTTTTCTCATTATATATTTTAGAAATATAAGCTATCTCCTCCTGATTCGACGTATAAGTTTCCATAACTTCCAATTTTACTTTAAAAGTCCTTGTTAGTCAAATATTCAGTTCATGGCTTTCTCCGTATCCTTATCTAGAACAACTTTTCAGTTGCCACAAGCTTCTTCTTCATCTGCGAGCAGATTGTCCAGCATTTACTGCTTTATAGCATGATCGATATTACGTAATAATTCAGAGCACTTTTATTTTGTTCAATTAAAATTTCCTGTTTCTTAATACTTTGTTTTACATTTTCAATGAGCCTTAGGTTTTTCTGTGCTCTATTAAAACTTCTTAGATATTTAAACATTTCCTACTTACTTTTTTTAAACCGTATCACGCCATATAAGGTAGTAAAGCCACTAAGACACAAGGGATTACTGATTGTAGGAGAACAAGAAAAAAAGTGATACATAAGGGAGCGAGAAGTATAGGATAGTAATCATTACAGTAGATAGAGATTGATATTGCATTTATTTTTTGAAGATCAACGTTGGCTAGAAAAAATGAAACCGGAAGTGGGTTCCACAAATGAGAAGTGTGAGAAAAGAAACGATGAGCATAGAATTTACGGTTAAATCTAGCCAATTTAAATGTGAATTGGTGTGACCTTGCTGCCAATCTAGTACTTTACTTAACTTCATAAAGTCTAGGTACGATAGCGAAGAGCTTACTCCGAACAATTACTACGAAAGTATTCATTTAAAAAAGTACAGAGAAACTACGGCAGTGGGTATATGACTGACGCCAGGTCAGGACCAATAATATTGCTGATTCTTCTTTAGATTTTATCAAGAATATAAAGCAGGAGCACTGGGGTAGTTGTTGGAGCGATATTCAAAGTATGGACTAAAATTAAACTTTTAAATTTGCAAGAAAGATTCTGAGGATTGAAATTATTGAAAAATTGGATTTTTTTTTTTTTAAGCGTTTCACCCCTAGCAAAGCGGGAAGCCACTAGAACGCAAGGAGTTACAGAAGATTTGGAGCAAGATCAGATAGGAGTGATAGAAGAAAGAATGAGGAGAAAGATAGTGGATAGATCCAGGCAACTGGAGATGTCGATTGACATTACATTTGAATAGTTGAGGATTATAGCTCTCAGGGAAACTGGAATAGGGAAGGGAGTTCCACAGGCGGGAGGTGCGAGAGATGAAGCTGTTGGAGTAGACGAGACGGCTACATTTAAAAGTTTCGACAGTGAAAGGGTAAGAGCGGGATGCCAGCCTCGTAGGGCGCTTGAATTCATGAAGTCTGGGAACCAGCGAATGCGGCTCCTAGCTTTCCATTTGATATCACTTGCAAACGTTAGACGGAAGACTAACTAACAGTCACTCTCGTGGATGTTAATATCAGACATCGGAGGTAGGAAAGTGTCTTTCATGTGATTTATTTTTATTTCGTTTTCTCCAATTGCGACTTCGCAACTTGAGCTTTTCCCTCCGCTGACAACCAGTCTTTCTTTTTTCTACCTTTCCTATATTAAATTGTGTAAGAGTTACTGTAATTTCCTTTCTGTGTCTGCCTATCTTGTTAAAACTTTGTCTGCTAATAATAAATCCTGGTAAGAAATCTACTTAGGATGGCCGCGGTGCAAGCTTTGAATAAATCCGACAAGTATGACACACTTATTAATAGAGAAAATAACTTATTTAGCCGGAGAAATCTTTAGTGCGCAACTATCGTTTCATGCCAAAATGTTAACTTACGCTCTGAAACTTTCCAAATATGTACTTTCTATTATTTAAAAAAAATAAATATATAATTAATTTATCAAATTCCAAATAAAATAATAATTCCATTATATATATATATATATATATATATATATATATATATATGAAAACACGCACACACACACACACATATATATATATATATATATATATATATGAAAACACGCACACGCACACACACACACATATATATATATATATATATATATATATATATATATGAAAACACGCACATATATATATATATATATATATATATATATATATATATATATATATATATATATATATGCAAACACGCACACACATATATATATTTAAACAAATAAGGAAATAAAAATTCAATAACAACATTTAACCATTTTCAAATGAGGCATTAAATTACATCACTTAGCGTATTCCATACTTTATTCACTCAGATTGCTTTAAGAAAATTTAGAAGAGTTAGAATATTGGATAGCATTTCGGAGAGCCAAGTTCGAATTCCATTTGATTTTATTACGTTCATTTAAGTAATACCCTTGGGATAGGTGCGAATCCATCTCATGTCTCCACATCCGCAGCTATGTCTAAATAGCAGAAATTACTTGGTTTTATAACCTAATGTGTTAACCGGATTAGGAGAAGGAAAATCTCATTAAAACTGTATGTTACCCTGCCGAGGCACATATTATGCACATAAGGAAAGGATTCTTCGTATTGACTCACTGATCCCAAAAACGGTGGTCATTTTTTTTAATTAAAAGAAATTGAAAACAAAACGATATTTCCCTCTATTTCACTTTTGTTTATAAATACATGTAGCACAATAAAATCTTTACAATACCTTTAAATAGTCCCTGATAGGACGAAACGTGCTGGTAAAGAAAGATATATCTTTTCATCTTTAGTCATATTGTCTTTATAAAGATATTTTTCTCTTGTAATTTTAACAGACACAGACACACACACACACACACACACACACACATACATATATATATATATATATATATATATATATATATATATATATATATTAATATTAGGTCAAAAAACGATATTATTTTTGCACCAACATAATAACAATGACACATTTCTAAAAACATATTTCTGATTACACCTATTCTTCGTGTGTTTGTGTGTGTGTGTGTGTGTGTGCGTGTGCGTGTAAGTTCACTCAGTACAAGGCTTAAGAGACATTTATGAGTGTTAATGTCTGATCATGTTTGTATGGATGTAAGTACAGGTTAAGAAGATATGTAGAATAAAGGTTGATCCTTGATTTGAAAAGTTTTGAGAGCATTATCCTTATCAGTTTTGAGAGCATTATACCTGGGAGATGACGATGATTCGACACTGTATTTGTGGCATGGCGGGCCTCAACTGGTTGAACTATGTAATGTAGCTCATCTGAATATTTACCATCGAAATAGAGTAACGCTAGGCTTTTTGACACAATTACACAATGCCTAGATCAGAGATTGAACTCACAATTATTATATATATATATATATATATATATATATATATATATATATATATATATATATATATATATATATATATATATGTATATATATATATATATATATATATATATATATATATATATATAGCTGCTACAGTTGAAGACCTGCTTTCAATGTTTTTGTTTTCTTATTAGCTGATCCAATAGACTATTTATTGCTAAGCCAGGTCTACTAGAAGTACATCTAGCAATAACTAAGTAATACTAAAAATAAGAATTTGACGAGATATCCCGAAACATGCATAGTGGAGCGCGAACAATCGAACTCCGTAGGTTATATAAAGGCTTCATTTCGAAATTCCCACTAGATTGCATAGATGAAGATCGGAAATCACACCGTCTGAAACATTTGGTATAGCAGCAACAAAGAAGATAAAAATAGTTTACATGTCGATAGTTTTAATAATGGAAGCAATAATCCATTTGTGATCTGATCATGGTAGGAGATGACAGGTACATACGGGTGTGGTATAAGGAATTCGAAAATATTTCACCATCTTTAGCAATCGAATATATATATATATATATATATATATATATATATATATATATATATATATGATTTCCACTCGAGGTCTGGGGAGATCTCGAATCCCAACAGAGATTCAAGGAGACACATTGATATTACAGTCGTTCAAAATGACTGAAAATTATTCCGCCTCTGTTCAGCGATGATGGACCGTTGTTTCATATGTTTGATTGATTTGCTTGTTTAACGGCATGTCAACACCTTATGGGTCATTTCATGTGGAAATTTATTTTTTTTTTTAGCTTTGAAGCAATAAAAATCTCATATATGTTAGTTTGATTTCACAAGTGAATACCGAATAGATTTTGTGAATATACATGTTTGTTGGTTGCTTGCTTTTGTTTAGCAACACATCAACCTCTATGGTTTATTTAATGCTGAAATTTAAATATTTTGTACATAATTTTATACTTCTAGGGCACTTTGTAGATCATAAAATGTATTGCTGGTAATTTCACTACTAAAATGTATTGTTGGTAATATTTTCATAAAAAAATATATATTGTTTCTAATTTTATACCTTTTTAGTGTTGTATCGATTGTCATTTTGTTATAAAAAATCTATTGTTGGTCATATTACTATAAAAATATCCTATTGATTTTTTTTGGGGGTGGGGTTAGTATTTGCCCATATCTGGGACCCTAACAGCTGCTACGACCTCGGGTCAGGTTAGACCTTAGAACAACAACAGATAAGAGGCGGTTCCCTGCTTCTCGATCTCCCAGTCTTCTAATCTCCCGACCAGAGACCTTAATACCGGATGTAGTTTATCGTCATACCCAGGACGAGTATTTTTAGGTATTTGCTTCTTCTGCTAATTTGGCTCCAAGTAATGATTGGCTGTTCGTTTCCGACTACGCACCCACTTTCTAGTGGAGTTATCATATCCCTTTTGCATATGCTTCCTCGGGTATATTTCTGTATCTTTCAACACCTAAAAGGAAAACATGGACTTTATAACGTAAATATGCTGAGGGGAGCCTAGTTGCACTTTCTAAGGGATAGCACACAATCTGGTACGATCAGTTGTTGTACAAGAGCAGTATCGTCTTACCCTTCGGTCATCGATTATCGACAGGTCCCGAAGCGTTTTAGTTTACTCTGACCCGCTTTGGTGGCACCTGTTCGAGGTCCCAGGCCTGGGAAAACAGTTGAACCCCTAACTGATTAAAAAAATGAAAATATAGTTTTAAAATAAGATAAATTATCGATAATAGTTTTTTTTTTTTTTCTTTTGTAAAGTAAAAAAAAAAATACGACGAACAGATTCTTTTAAAAAGAAAGTAATTACTCAAGCTCCCAGGAAAATTAAATTTAGGCATTAAATGACTCGTAAGGTGTTTGTATGCCGATAAACAAACAAAGAAATAAACACACTCTGTTACAAATACAGAAAGAAAAGCATCATATTTTGAGTGAATATCGTATTTGTTTTCGTAATCTACTCCAGAGAAATCTATTGTCCATTATTCTTACATCCATTTCTTTTGTATTTGCTTGTCTGGTTTGGGATATATTGCCGTGTATTGTCGGGGTATGTGTAAGTAAGTTCAACCCAGTTGGCTTTCAACCGATTAGGATAAAACCTCCCACTTATAACCAGATGGCACTCTGCTCACCCGGCAACATTTCTCGTCTACACTAACGGCCGTCAATTCCATCTGGTGTAGAAACTGAGCTCCGAATTTGTCAGTTCACATAAAAAGAAATCTTTGTGAAGAAGTTAGCTTCGTTGCGATGATTTCATTGTCGTTGCTAAATTCTCAAATATAAAAGAACCTCGCTTTTATAAAAATTTGCTAGACAAATAGAACATTATATGACAAATTATATATATATATATATATATATATATATATATATATATATATATATATATATATTAAGAAATGGACAAAGTCCGACAATTTATTTATTAAAGACATTTTTATGTTTAACGTTCTTTTTATAGATACAAGTATTTAAGTAAATGCACTGTTTATTTACATTCAGGCCGGTAAATGTTATTTAATACTGTTTATTATAAACAGAGCATTTACTTAAATGTCTTTAATACATATATATATATATATATATATATATATATATATATATATATATATATATATATATATATATATATATATATATAATAGGACAAACATATTTAGTAAGACGTTCGGTCCTGCAAACATGTAAACCACAACATTCAAAATTCTAGTCAGATTTGATATTTTTCATAATGGACTGAAAACACGAATAAGATGAATGAACTGAGTCAGTCTTTTGTATCAAATCGCGAATTAATCTTTTTACATTAATGCAAGTACCTTCCACAGCCCTATCGTTGGAGTTAATTTGCTCCTAATCTTCATCAACGAACTTCTTAATGTCATCATTTTTTCAGTTCGGTAGCAATGCTGATGACATAAATATTTTAATATTTACTCTTTTCTTTATAGTAAGTCTGATATCATCGATCTAAATTTGTTATGTTGGTGCGACAACACATGCATACAAAAGATGCTGGGAATTTTAAATTCGTTTACACAGTCACACACACACACACATATATAAACATATTTTAAATCAATTAGAATGAATTATATATATATACATATTTTAAATCAATTAATTTATTATATATATATATATATATATATATATATTTGGTTAGATTGATGTGAGTTTGTGACCCTGGGTTTCACGCTTTTGAGATCGTCAGACCCTGAGATTGTGACCCTGGGTTTTACGCTTTTGCGATCGTCAGATAGGGTCTGATGATCGCAAAAGCGTGAAACCCAGGATCACAAACTCACAGCAATCCAACCAAATATGTTAGCTCTATCTCTGATATTGAGCGCTTTCTAATAATTACCGCGCATAATATATATATATAATTATGTATATATTTATATTTATATACACACACTTTTTACACACATACACACACACATATATATATATATATATATATATATATATATATATATATATATATATATATAATTTATTCGAAAATCGTAACATAAAGTATATTTTAAATGAAAAAGAACGGTGAATACTAGACACAGCTTCTTTAATATTTCCCCTTTTCTGGCAAGATTAATGCTGGACAAAGGTACTTATAAATTTTAGATTAAAATAAAATTCTTTTTCATTTAGAATATACTCTATTTTAGGAATACGTTTTCACAACATCGCCCACGTGATGCCGACGTGATCGTATTGCGAAACGGAACGCTGATCTTAAAAATTTCAATTATTCTGTTTTGATTAGTCTTATGTCTATCTTCTTTTCATGTTGACTTGAATATCGTCTAATGTTAATTATGTTTTAATAACTCTGTCCTGAAGAAGGTCTACTCGACCGAAACGTCTTACGTCGACATTGAAACAACATTAAAACAGCATACTTGCATATTCGGATTTTTGTTTTTCCATATTTTTCTTCATACTGTCGGATCTATATCCACATATTTGCTCATATATATATATATATATATATATATATATATCTTTTAGAATTATAGAAAAATTAAAAAATCGAATCTATAATGCCTGAGTGAAAAGAAATGAAAAAGTTAACGACCTTAAGCGAACATATATCGATCTAAGATAAGGTACATTAATGTACTCAGGAAACCGAATTAGAAGAGAGCTGGAAAACCATTCTCAAACGTCAGTCACAAAACTTTCACCGTGAATTCAAGATTCACGCTATGAAGCCATCCTCAGTCGGGTCAGCGAACGAAGAATGAAATATAATTTGTCATTTCGCGCCACAGTGATTTCATGATGCGTGTTAAATATTTGGCGATGGACTCGAAATTTCTGCGTCTTAAGATATGACAGGAGATATATCTATTCGTTCATATCTATTGAACGTTTGTGTAGAACTTCCTATTTGTACGAAGACGTGGTGAAAATCTTTTCATCTGACCAGGAAGAGTTACTTAGAGCTATGAAAAGTGTATCTCATTCCACCGATGCACCCGACAGTTCAACATTAATTGGGTTGCTTTATTTTTATGGCCGGCACAACTCAAGTGATATCGGCGGGGACAGATTCTTTGAACAAGCTGATAAACCAATCATTCATTTACATTTAAATCAATTAATTTATAATATATATATATATATATATATATATATATATATATATATATATATATATATATATATATATATATATTTGGTTAGATTGATGTGAGTTTGTGACCCTGGGTTTCACGCTTTTGAGATCGTCAGACCCTGAGTTTGTGACCCTGGGTTTCACGCTTTTGCTTCTATAGAAGATAGTTAAACTTCAATTGCCACGTGACCGAGCAGATAAAGCGTTTCGTTTTGAGACCCTTCTCAACATTGTCAATTTGTCAGTAAGGCAACTTGTTCATGTTTTCTAACTTTAGAAAGCGACTGAAAACCATCTCCCGAGTACATCTAAGCGTTGTGTGTCATATTGGGTAGACGGAACAGGATATTCTAATATATAGAGTTGCATGTTATATATTACCTCCCTTAAAACGTAATGGGTTTTCGTGTAAGATACATCTCAGTACTTCAACGTACACAGACCTTTCCTTTTATGAAGATATCTGTCGAAAATTTGCTTGTTTGTGATATTCATATCCTCAGCCTGTCCAGGCAGTTTTCCTGTGTACTATCCAAACGTCCATGTTTGTTGTTTTCAGATTTATAACCATTGCAAACAGAATGTATGATATATAGACACACATAATAAATACCTGTCCATCACATGTGATGCCCATGTGTTATTATGCGAAACATTATATATCAGCAAATTGTATTTGCCAAAATAGAACGTATAATTTATAAGCTACTTACACTACACGCTCTGTTCATCACATGGGATGCACAGGTCTTTATTATACGAAATATTATATCAGCAAATACTATTTTCAAAAATAGAACGTATAATTTATAAACTATTTCCATTCCGCTCTCTGTTCATCACATGTGATGCACAGGTCTTTATTATACGAAATATATCAGCAAATACTATTTGCAAAAATATAACGTATAATTTATAAGCTGTTTACACTACGCTCTCTGTTCATCACATGTGATGCACAGGTCTTTATTATACGAAATATTATATCAGCAAATTCTATTTGCAAAAATATAACGTATAATTTATAAGCTGTTTACACTACGCTCTCTGTCCATCACATGTGATGCACAGGTCTTTATTATACGAAATATATATCTGCAAATTCTATCTGCCAAATAAATTTAGTTGCCTTGTAGTAGTTATAAATCTGAAAACAGGAAATAACGTGCGTTTAGTTTTATTACTACTCAATCTATTTTATTCAAAATCAAATCGAAAAGTAAAAGAACTCCTGTAATGAACTCTAAACTTATGGTAAAAGAGCTCGAGAAAATATTGATGATAGCGATTTAAGTCATTATGATATATCATCCCACGTTGAAATTGAAGATGAATTTGATGTTTAAAACTTTTCTTTTTCCAAACGAAAGTTTACAATCATTTCAATAAAGTCGAAAATTAGAGTTCTTACATTTGAGACCTTACATTATTAGTCAAGTGATCTGGGGTCATTGTTACGAAGATGTATTTCTATAGAAATAATAAAAATGGATTCTACTGAATCCTACCGGTTAATACAAAAAAGTTTTCATTCATGAAGTATTTATAAAACAGAGAAATTAGAAATAGAACATTTGGGAGATTCTAAATCCTTCCAGTATATTCGAGAAAAATCTAGAGGATTCGAGAAACATCTAGAAAAATGCTAATTTGGTGCTAGCCCCTATAAAAATAGGTTTCTGAAAAAGAATTGTAAGAAAGGATTTCTGCCATTATCAACTACGGCTTTTTGATTCGAGCATTTATATATCCAGCCGAAAGAATCTCTAAGAAAAAGTGCCGACCAACAAAAACCCGAAAAGAGAACCTCATGGAACTATAGTGGGTCAGCCAATTTGTACTGATTATAAATAGAAATAAAAACTGACCCTTTACAATTTTTACAATATCAAATGTAACAAAGACAACAACAAGAGAAATAATCAAGTAGAAGAAATTATGAATTTGTTCAACAATAAATATTTTTTTTATAAACACAACAAATACATAATATACAGTGCAAAAGTTTATAATCACAATAGAATTCTTTGGTGTGTGTTACTGAAAGAATTTGAGTTACTGTACTGTATGTGTGAAAATAAGAAGGTGTAGTTAGCTATATTTGTTTTTATAGGAAAATTAAGCAGTTGTTTTTGTTTTTGTATTAAACAGAAAAAAGTATTTTTCTTGACTCACTGATTGTTATAGAGTTATCGCTCATTAACCAGGTATTCTTCTTGTGGAATAGAATATTTTGTGGGAGTGAGTGTTAAGCCTGGAAATGGTTGACAAGGTTTGTTGTTGTATTGAAGATAAAGTTCGTCTCCTTTGCTGTGTTGATTTCAAGTGAATTGGTCCAATATTTTAAGTGCC
Source organism: Acanthosepion lycidas (assembly GCA_963932145.1). Lineage (NCBI taxonomy): Eukaryota > Metazoa > Mollusca > Cephalopoda > Sepiida > Sepiidae > Acanthosepion > Acanthosepion lycidas. The sequence goes on along the minus strand of OZ010595.1, from coordinate 51,622,654 downwards.
CACTGACCAAGTCGCGTCGAAGTTTCGTTTTTATTAGTTCTCTTGGTCACGTGGGGAGGCTCGTGAACATGTTTACATTTTATGGCCTTAACTAGGGGTCAAAATTTGGGTCGGTACCTCCGGACGTAGCTGACGACACCTAATTAATATTTTACAACCAATCAAAATACATCAGTTGTTATATTTGTTTGGGAGCCTCTATGTGTTTAACTTGCACAAAATTTAAGATTTAAAAAAAATGTAGGAATCTAATTCTACAGTACAGATCTGGTAAATAGAGTTTTGACTATTTTCATTGCCCAAACTACAAATTAATCTATATATAATCACATTTGTGGATTTCTAGTAATAGCACTTAGATTACTTCGCTAGCCCTAACGTGGTAAAGATACTTGACTCCCCTTCCTTCTCCTTCGTAACAATTCACCAGTAAACTCTGTTTTCTGTTTTGTATGTCACAAAAGTATATCTTGTGTTACACGTAACAGTCGTCTATGATGCACGAAATATTAGATTAGGCCTTTCCGCAGACGTCCTGCTCAATAGTAGAATCTTTTCTTAAGCGTACTTAGTTTTAACACTCTTTTATAACCATTGCTCGCGTGCACTACATACGATGCACAGACGTAGAAATCACATGTTCTATGCATCACATATGATGCAGAGTACATGCAAATGGTTAACTATTGCAGACCAGTCCTTTATACCATGGATTATAAAAGAGGCCATAACTGCAAGTTAACTATTATATTTTGCCACTCTGATTGCATTGTCAATTATATAAATATTATAGTCATAAAAATGTAAGCAAAAAGATACTTCATTTAAACAGGATATGCGTTCGATAAAATGGGATATTTTCACCTTGTTAGTTTAATTTAGTTTTATACATAATTCTTTCAACATATTTTGCGTCACTATTTAATAGCATCCGCTTCCTGTTGGCAAACATCCTTTGATCATCGCTTTAATGGCCGGAAAAACATTACTTGTTTTTGAAGTTCCCTATTGTCTGTTCTAGTAAAGTAAACTCACACGGGAAAAGAAAAAAAATAGCAAAAAATAAGAAAAAAGATTTCGCAATAAATATTTCTACAACAAAGGCAAATACTTTAATGTCCAGTTCTCAAAGCAATCTTCATTTTCCTTTGCATTTACCTTCATTTACAATTTCGACAATGACATTATTTTCCCTCGCCTTACTCTCCTTTTTTACATCATTAAACTGTTTCTATATACACTAACCTTCCATATTCATATGAAGGGTACATGGAAAAATAAACAAAGCACACCGTAAAATATAATTGTCTACTGTTATATGAAGGAGATCATGTTTTCGAGTAAAACTCGGAAATATAAGGATAGCCCCAGTAGCATTATTGCATACAGCAAGGGTTCAGCGACAAAAATTATTTTCCCATACAATCACTATTATCGACAATGCATTTTCAAGGCTTCTGTCTCTTCATTGGCTAATACCCGTCTAGGAATGCCTGTAACGTGACTGAAACATTTCACTCTCGCTACTAGATAAATGCATTATCCATTTTCTAGCCCCCATCCACATCCTATTATAATCGATCTTGTTCATCACTTCGTTAGTTCGAACAACCGTTACGCCCAGCCAATACCTCTTAAAAAATGGACTATTCCGTTTTGAGCGCGTGAAAAGATGGACATGGCATATCAAAGATGCTACTAGGTTTCAGTGAGAAAATGAAAGAAAGGAAGAACGAAAGGAACGAAGGAAGAAATAAATAAATAAATAAATAAATATAGAAGCGTTTAATGGTTCTTGCCAGTATCTCATAAGTAATTCCATTTTGATTGTGTGGAAAGACATATCAAAGGCGCTAGGTGGTGTCAGTAAGAAAGAAAGAAAAAACTAAAAAAAGAAAGAATAAAAGAAAGAAAGAAAGAAAGAAGGAAAGAAAGAAGGAAAGAAAGAAAGAGTGTTTAATGATTTTTGCCAGTATCTCATAAGCAATGAACTATTTGATTTTGATTGTGTGGAAAGACATATCAAAAACGCTACTTCGTGTCAATAAGAAAGAAAGAAAGAAAGAAAGGATGGAAAAGAAAGAAAGAAAGCCAGGATGGAAGAAAGAAAGAAAGAAAGAAAGAATGGGAGATTAAGAAAGAAAGAAAGAAAGAATGAAAGAAAGGATGGAAGAAAGAAATAAAGAAAGAAAGAAAGAAAGATAGAAAGAAAGCAAGAAAGAAAGAAAGGATGGAAGATAAAGAAAGAAAGAAAGACGTGTTAAATGATTCCTGCCAGTATCTCATAAGTAATGAACTATTCGATTTTGATTGTGTGGAAAAACATATCAAAAACGCTACTCGGTTTCAATAAGAAAGAAAGAAATGTTTAAATTCTGTTTCAGTGAACTAGATAAAGTTGTCAATTACAAGTTATTTCATGAATATTATTGCAATATTTTGTTAAATTTGTTTAGCTCAAATATTTAACAATACAATAGGGGAATTTCTACGAATATTTACTGTATGTGTATCAACAGATTCGCGATACATGACGTTTAAAATATTTTTTTAAAAATGAAAAAAATCTTTCTTGAAGATTTTATTTTATATTTTTATTCTAGTTTTAATTTCAAGCTGATCGATTAAATTTAATATTTCCAATAAGTAAAATAATATGTTTCAAAATACTTTCGTGTCATTTTTAGCAAACTGTTATAGAAATGTAAATCCCTTTATTAAAAAAATCTTCCTAAAATGAAATATACTTTTCTGAAACTTTATTTGGGGAATATTAGCAGATTTAAAGTATAATTAATCCGATTTGACAAAGAAAAAAAATCTATTATTTACTTTAAGTTTAAAATATCTCAGAAATGCATTTTTAATAAGGCAGTGCTGGTTATTCATGTAGACAGCTTTTTAACAAGTCAGTGACAGCTCGATGACAAATAGATTTTATCTACTTTTTTTTTTCTACGGCGGCTTTACGTGCAAAAAATAAGGGAAGAATATGACACAAGCGCCTTTTAAGTACTCATTATCTTAGAAATTTAACAACATATTCTCCATACTCTAATATTTTGTCGACAATTAGACAATATTTTCTGTAACTTTACTATAGTTTTCGGTTCTATTTTCTGTTAAAGTCGTGTATAGTCGACTGTATATACAAAAATCAGCACGTTTATACGCATACAAAAACAAACAATATTCTTTTTAAAAATACTCATGGTTGTCAGATGGTAATAATATTTACGATATATGATTAGTAAATATCAGTTATATGCATGGTTAGACGATCATGTATCTTTCGATAAATGACTGACTAGGCAGATTTTTTTCCCGCAATAGATTGCCATTTCTTTCTGTGGTAGACCATTTGCCACCCAAGGCTATAGAACCAGTTTTTTCTTTTTCATATATTTACCCATAGCTGGGGGTGAGAAGAAGAGGATTCTTAACGTTCCCAAGAATATTAGCACGTAAGTGAATGTAATGGATTCGACTGGAACTCGACTCTCCGATTACTCAATCCGAGACGCTATCCATTACTACACCGTCCCTAAACTGCTTATCCGAATAATTATATTTAATTTTTATTACTTGTTTTATCTTGCAGGCTGCAACTTCGGCTGGACGTGCATCACTGCAGGTTGATTGGTATTTTAACATCTTAAACAAAAATCTATATTCAAAATTGCCTACATGGTACACTTTTGACCATAAGCATATCAAATTATAAATGATTTTATAATTATATGTTATGCACATATTCGAGCGGATAGATCTTAAGTTTTCCGTCCATGAGACCCGGGTCCGAATCTCGATTATTCTAGGAACTGACTTCTTGAAAACATCGGCTTGGGAAATCCATACAGACGTGTAACTCAACTGTGAAGTGACTGGAATAATACCGTGGGTTGGCCTCTAGCCTTTTGTGTGAAATTGGGTAGACGAATCTGCTCTGATAACGGTCATAGTTGTGTTAGTTCGTGTGTTTGAGTGAACTGGACATTTACAATCTTATTTACAATCTCATGGCCGGGCCCTATTATGCACTTACTTCCGGAAATCTTACTTTTTTATAAAACGCAGATTGTGGTTTCTGGTATTTCAGCATAATACCTTCCCCCAGTTGACCCAGCAGGTATTGAACTAATACCAAGCTATCGTCAGGTAAAGAGCATGTCATATATATATATATATATATATATATATATATATATATATATATAGTTGCAAGAACAATGTCAAGTTTTAAAGGTTCCGCCCAAAACCTTCCAAGAATTTACCATGAATATAAGCATCCTTTCCCGGGAGGCTTATAATGCAACTCCACAAATATACAGTCTACAAATGTTAGCGCGCCCTTAAAATGGCATAGTATTTTGTGTCGAGCAGAGACATGGAACATTAATAATTATATATCGGGAAGATGCACCTGGCTTTATGATCAGTGATCTGATCCTGTGATCTTTAGGGGTTTCTGGTATTTCAGCATAACAACTTCTCCCAGTTGACCCCGCAGGTGTTGAACTAATACCAAGCTATAGTCAGGTAAAGAGCATGTCATGAACTGCGATTTGAAATTTGCATATCGCTGACTGAGGCTTTCAGTTAAATACACCCAACGAATGATGCAATCAAAAGCGTTTCCGGGGTTTCCCAACTCAATAAGAACTTAAAAAAACAAAAACAACTAGGTATAAAGTGTCCGCCAAAAATGTATACATGCTTCAGGAAATGAAGAACTGGCATTTCGTCGCTGTTGTTTGTTTTTTTTTTGTTTTTTTTTTAAATTGCAATAAAACGATTGCACTACAATTGTTATAAGAAACATGGCTAAAGAAATACCTTGGGGATCGCTTTAATAAACGACGGGCCTAAGAGCAAATAAAAATGAAAGTAAAAGACTATATATATATATATACATATATATACGTACAAATATATATATATATATATATATATATATATATATATATATATATATATTTGTACATATATATATGTATATGTATATATATATATATGTACATACATATAGATATATACATATACGTATATGTATATATATATGTATATACATATATACATATAAATATATATATATACACATATATATATACATATACGTATATATATATATATATATATATATATATATGTGTGTGTGTATGTATATACATATATACATATACATCTTACTTATTATTAAACGCAGATTGTGTGTGTTTGTGTGTGTGTGTATCTGTACGTTTATATATTGGATCAGATTTCTTACATTTTTCAACCGATTTCAACAAAACTTCACAGGACTACATAAAATTACCATGCGGTGGTTCTAACAGTGCCAAAAATGGGAAAAACTGAATTGTTTTTGCACGAAATCAATTTGAAAGCACGGTTAAGTGTATCGCACCCGGCCGGAAGTTACTGACGGCTACTCAAACATCCGAATGCCGTTAACTTCCGGTAACTCAGCGTTTATTGTCAGAGAACGATACACAAAAAGTAAACAAATGAAACCTAAACATACACAAGTCCTCCTAACTAAAAATAATAACCGGAAACTACTTTAAATTCACATGGTGTTCATTTTTTTTTACTGTATTCAATAAGTAAAAATCATAAATTGTAAAAGATTACGGAAAGGCTACTAAATGAATAAGATTTATTAATCATCTAGCTTGTGTGTGTGTGTGTGTGTGTCTGTGTGTGTGTGTGCCTGTGTGTGTGTGTGTGTGTGCGTTTATATATTGGATCGGATTTCCTATATTTTTCAAACGATTTCAACAAAACTTCACAGGACTACGTAGAATTACCTTGCGGTGGTCCTGACAGCACCAAAAATTGGAAAAAACACAATTGCTTTTACACAAAATCAATTTGAAAACACGATTAAGAGCATTAATTAAAGGGGGACAACTCATATCGAGTTATACTTATAAAACCCAGGTTGTTTGTGAGTGTGTGTCCGTGTTCGTTTATATATGGGATCGGATTTCCTACACTTTTCAACCGATTTCAACAAAACTTTTTTTTTTTTTTGGCAGGTAGTGTTTCTTTATGTCTTTCACACTTTTTCTTTATTTTTACATTAAGAATGCTTTAAAAATTCCATTTACAAGACAATTGTTTATAATAAAATTCTATTCAATCGGTAGACTCATAACGATTGAAAACAATGTTTTTGTTTGAGTTTGGGTTTAACCAATTCGTAAAAAAAAAATCAAAACAAAACAAACAAACAAAAAAAACTAATTAAGACATGCGTGTCCGTCAACCTTAAACAATAATCTTTGTCAATTTTAGTTTTCAGTCTTTATGATGGTCGATACTTGATCTATCTCTTACTGTTACATCCCCGGGCAACGCGGGGCTCTACTGCTAGTTGTAACTAAGGCCCACCGCTCATTATATTTAGAGTATAATCCACAGGTTGACTCTATGGTTTTTGAAAAAAATACAAATGTCCCTTGGCGAGCCCGCTCAATAGGATTTAGCGAGACGCCATAAAACACAGATATACTTGAAAATGAACACCCAAATATTTTAACAATGTTTTGTGTGCTCGCTTATTGAAGTGTATGAGTGTGTATATGTGCTTGTTTGTGATGAAAGCAAATTTACTTTTCTATTTAAATAATGGATCCGATGATCTTAAAATGCTAAGAAATATTAGTATTCAAAAATATAATTTAGTAGACTTGCCACTAGCATATTTTAATATTTTTATTCTCAAAACATCAGCTCTTTCGTGTTTTTTTTGTTTTTTGTTTTAAATATTGATCAGTTTGTATTCAAAACACGTGGAAAATCATTTGTAAAGATCATTTTTTCTTGGCATTTTTAGTTCCAAAATTATCCAGACATTTTCAATATGATTCATGACAGAAGACAGTTTTTGCAATAAAATCCGCTTACTATAATTCTGTATATGCTATTTCTGAATCTTCTTTAGCGAATAACATGGAGTTCTATCTTGAAAAGACTTCTGTTTTTATCAAAATCACCCAGAGGGAGTTTGGAGAAATGTAATTCAAGTAGGTATAAGTATATTCTGAATCTATATGCCTAAGGTGACGTAGCTATAAATACAAGGTGTCTGATAGACGATTGGAAGCGGATCAATTACTATTCTTCGCTTGTCTCATGTTTGACCAAAGTCTACAAAACGATGACTATTAGAAACATCACGTGACAAATTGCAAACTTGCGTCCTATATATTTTTTGTTTCATTTACTGAATTTTATTTTCATGTTTGGTATTGTTCAATGGCAGAGAATGCTGGCCAAACTCCTCATTGATTCTAAAGAGAGCTCAAGCAGCATAAATGTAATTCTACAGAAGGATGCTCAAGATATAATGGATTGAACTTGTGAGCAACTACGAAGTGTTAGAAAAAATCATAACAAAAAGGAAACTTATATTGATCATCAAGAAGAGACAGTTGAAATTTCTATGGCACATAACGGAGAAGGAAGGTTTCTAAGATCTAATGCTCATAGGACAGATTTAAATCAAGATGGACAGAGAAAAACAAAGCATAGCATGCCTAGCAATCTTGAGCAAAAGGATGGCGGGGCAAGGTTTAGGAGAGATAACAAAAAGGCAAAATTTATTAAGACCTACAAGCAGCATAAATGTAATTCTACAGAAGGATGCTCAAGATATAATGGATTGAACTTGTGAGCAACTACGAAGTGTTAGAAAAAATCGTAACAAAAAGGAAACTTATACTGATCATCAAGAAGAGACAGTTGAAATTTCTATGGCACATAACGGAGAAGGAAGGTTTCTAAGATCTAATGCTCATAGGACAGATTTAAATCAAGATGGACAGAGAAAAACAAAGTATAGCATGCCTAGCAATCTTGAGCAAAAGGATGGCGGGGCAAGGTTTAGGAGAGATAACAAAAAGGCAAAATTTATTAAGACCTACAAAGGCCAGGGAATTTTGGAGAGCCATGATCGCCTTCGTTCCGACGAGGCTTGACACATAGAAGAAGCTTTGCATATATTTTTTTTCAAATATACCATTTCTTGTACGTTCAGTATTTAATATCGTTACAATAAGAGCACGGAACGAATGATCATTTGTGTAATTTCCGCATACATTATGTCTAATGAAGGGAGTATTTTGTCCCTAAACAACTAAACCCTGCGGGGACGGTAGGTTTCATTCTTAAACGCCATCTCCAGGAGAAAAAGATGACATGGAGATTGCGTAAAAGCATGAAATAGTTGTTAAGCTCAATATCCACTCACCCACCCACACTTACACGTATATATATATATATATATATATATATATATATATATATATAATTATTCATTTAAAAACCGTTGGAATCAAATTTTTAAATAAATAATTATATTTATGCTCTACTTTTTTATCGAGCACTATTTTCTTTTTTAAATTATAACAAAAATATTAAATAACATTGGATTATTTAACTGACAAGTTCTTTCCGATTTTCTATATAATTTTACACACACACACACACATACATACATACACACACACACACACATATATATATATATATATATATATATATATATATATATATATATATATATATATATATATATACAATTGCGGCCAAAATCTTCAGAACGGTATTGTTTTCGTCTGAAAAGTAGGTATAATTTTTTAACAAAGTATTCTATAATTTTCACAGACAATAAATACGATATAATTTGCTATTGTCTGAGATTTTGATGTTACCTCAGAGGATAATACAAAAGTTATGGATGATTTAGTGATTAACTGCAAAACCCATGGCGGCCAAAATATATCAGAACGGTTGCTTTCATTCCGTGTTTTAGTATATTTAACCGGCCTACTCTAATTGTTTTAATTTCTTTACGTGACGGTTCATTTACTAAACATTAGTAAGAATATCTGCAGTGTACTTTGTTAATATAATGCCACTTACTCCGTTACCAATTCTCTGTGTATGTATAATAACGCCGATTCATGCTGCATATTAGGTAAAATATATATATTATTTTCATGCTAATTCTTGTGGAGGGAAAGAGGTATACATATGTTGTATTTTTTTAAATTGTTACTACTATATATATATATATATATATATATATATATATATTAGTTATGTATAAGAGAAATTAAAAAAACAAACAAACATATGTATACCTATTGATCCCTGCAAGAAATACCATGCAAAATAAATCTTGCGGAGTGTAATACCTATAAATGTGGAGTATTCTTGAATTTCTCTTATATTTAATTTATTTATCTATGCTCTGTAATAAATACATTGAGATCTATTTTTGGATCAATTTATTATTTTATATTATTAGGGTTAACTTGCATTATTTAGCCCCGGATTTTCCCCATATATATATATATATATATATATATATATATATATATATATATATATATATGTGCGAGGTGGAGTGCGAATTCGTTTTCCGTGAATTTCCCTCTTCCTATATGCAGATTTATTCGCAAATATATGCATCCATGGCAACCGATCAACTTGTTCGCTCACTCTCAATCCGTCAATGGAGTTAATTCCAAATGTCACTATCGACTAATAACATCCATTTTAAATCTATCAATATATTAAAGGAAAATTTCAAAAGGCATTGATATTTATAGCTTCTCGATCGATCACTTTGATTCCGTTTTATTTAAATCTTTATTTGGATTAATTCTAAAGGTAAACTAATCCTGAGTGATACAAATATGTTATTTACAGCCTTCCAGTAAACGATCTCAAATCCAGTTTAACGTGACCTATTTTCTACATACAACGTGTGATTGCACGTACGATACGCTGTCTTTGTCAGCCGCCAATCAGTGTAGGTAACACAGTTTCGGTGGATATGTTGGTACCATCGCATTGGCCCCAACAGCAGATTTTGCCACCGGTAAGGGTACTGTTTTTTTTTCTATTTGAGACTAATCAGCCTCGAGTGATTTCACTTTACAACTGCAACTATAATTTTCAACGTTGTGTTAAAAGCCTTTGCTTTTGATCGTTGACCGATACCCAATGCGCTCGTTGCAACCGTTATCAATGACGCAGAATGAAATTTAAACAAAATAAATAAATGAAATTGATTGCAACTATTTAATGGCACTTTACCGTTGTAAATGACTTGATTATCAATTTAATTTTAATTTAAAAATATGCTCAATAAAAAGAATATTGTTTTGCAAATAGAACATTTCAAACCATGTGTAAGATGTTTACACTTAAAAATATATGTAATACATCGAATAGTTCAAGTATTTGACAACACAACTTTATGGACCAAAAACTGAAAATTATCCAACGTAATGCTAAGCGACAATTAACAAGAAAAATATTTCATATATAATCAATCAGCTGCTTCTAATCTGACGTAGAAAGTGAAAAGAATGCCATGTTTATATTCCTAGTACTCAAACTCTATTACTTGAAACTTCTAATGTGTTGAAGTGGCTATGTCAACAGGAGTGATAGCAAATGGCTACACTCGGATACCGTGAAAGTATACGACGATGGGCAAGTCCACGTTGTCTGTAATGGGTCTGTGATCGTGAGATACTACCTGGGAACATTCCGTCAGACCTCATGGCCAATAACACCGTCCACATAGCGCTACTATTTCCGGTAAACAATATCAACATTGTGGATTGTAACGGTATATGTTCCTGCGAGTCCTTAAGCCATCACAATTATTTCATGTGAATAGAATTATTAACCGAATGTTTTTAAGATCACATAACCTCCAACATGTGGTGTCCTAGCTTTCCTAATTTGAATAACCCTAGACTAGAGGTCCCAAAACATTTCGGCGTCATAGTCCACTTCAAGATGGAAAAATTATCAATTGACTACCTGTATAGCAAATATTAAACGCATGCTCAAATTGTTTGGTAAAAGTTTGTTACTGGTTCATAAACTTGCTTTATGATGTAAAAAAAGGCCAATGGGGCTAGGAAATAACGCTGACTTATGTGGCGGCTGTTGTTGCTACTACAGAACAAGCGAAAGTGAAGTTGACTCTTTGAAAACAATATTTAATTCAGTTTTATGGTCAAGGTAATTTTTATGGTTATGGAAGATTTCCAAAGACAAATTCGTGTATACGAAACGCTGGAAGCGAAAATCGCACCGTAGTTGTTGACATCACACTTGCCCACGCGTGTGAAAACGAGAAGAATAAGAATCCATTGGTATAAACCAATGGCTTCTGTTATCAATTATAGGCATTATAATTATAGAGTTCTTAGGTGCTTGAAAATCATTAATGCAAGCAAAAACAGACTATCATTATTGTCTTTTCCGTGTATTGTTTAATATATTGTAATGTAATTGTCATATTTGATAATGGCTTATGTAAGCCGAAAGCTTAGGTAATATTAAAAAATATCTATCAATATGATAATTTTCTTTCGTCTTTTAATGATAATGTAATTAACCTTATTAGACAATATGAAAAGAATTTACATAAAATAGATAAAACTTGTCTATATTATTTAATGAAACATGCATCAATATATATATATATATATATATATATATATATATATATATATAAACCTGTTTGTCAAAATCTCATTGCCTCGTTGAGATTTACCTAAATAAATTGAGTTCGGGAAAGTAACTTGGCCCTGCTAATCTTTGTAATCGTCTGACTATTTTTGCAACATTTTTGCCTTGAACAACTACAATTCATCACTATAAGAATTGTACACCAACGGTGTAAAAATTTCTAATCATCCACCATATTTTTTTGTGTGGTTCATCACCCACACAACAGATGTAATCGTCGAGCTGTGGTCGATTTTCCCCAGGTTGGGAAAATCGGCTTTAGCCTAATGCGTGTAAGACTTTCTGGCAATGGAGAACAAAAAAGATCCATGCAATAACAAGGAATGGATTACGTCGGACAAAAGCAAAGTTGTTGACATTAAGGAGAATCTTTTCTTCCGTCGATTCATTTGCTACTGAGGGAAAATCTTGATCTTCTGTGAGACTGAAGACATTTTAATTGAATAATAGTTTCGGCTTTTAATATAAGTTAGACATTTGTAAATTCCAAAAAATATATACTGATTTTTTTTCATAAGGTAGCCAAAGAAAACCGCACAAGAAGACGAACATTTATCTTTTCCGTCATAACATAGTTTGCGTGTACCTTTTCTATAAATACTTCATTGGTAATTGTTCGGATGATCTTTCTTCTATGGTACCTAGGTTTTATGAATTTAAACGCAGTACTTTTCAGTAGGTTTCTTTTAACAGCATCTTTTCTCGTACTTTCTACCTATGGAACTCTCTTCCAGTTAAGTTTGATCTGCAAAAGTCTTCTAATCAGTATATATATATATATATATATATATATATATATATATATATATATATGGAATTTACAAATGTATATATATAAAAGCCGAATGTATTATTCAATTAAAAAGTCTTCACTTTCAAGGAGGACCTAGATTTTCCATCAGAAGCAAATAAATCGACGGAAGAAAAGATTCTCATTAATGTCGACAATTATGCTTTTGTCAGACGTAATTCATTCGTTGTTATTGCATGGATGTTTATTGTTCTTCGTTGCCAGAAAGTCCTACATGCATTAGTTTAAAACAGGGTTTCCCACCCGGTTGAAAATCAGCCACAGATCGGCGATTACAACAGTTGCGTCGGTGATGAACTACTCAAAAGATTATGGTGGAAGATTAGAAATTTTTACACTGTTGGTGTACAATTCTTATACAGTGTAACCTGAATATAAGAGAGTTGTCGGGATCGGAGAAGAAGTATCTTATATCCGGGTTTCTCTTATATCCGGGTTTGGTCTATTTTGTTTAGGTAAGTATGGCTCTAATTTGGGACCAGAGAAAATTTCTCTTATATCCGGGTCTCTTATATCCGGGTCTCTTATATCCGGGTGATACTGTAGTGATGAATTGCTGTTGTTTAAGTTTAAGGTCAAAATGTTGCAAAAATAGTCAGACGATTACAAAAATTAGCAGGGCCAGAATGCTTCGGCGGACTCTGTAAATCACTCTGTGGTGATGAGATTTTGAGAAACAAGTTGAAATTTGCTTTCTTCTAGAAAAGATGCTACAATTACTGCCCGTCAGAAAATAGAGCAAGGAAGAAAAAAAATGTCCGTCATTGATGTCGTTATAAAGTAGCATTAGGTTTTGAATAATTGAAGCCATAGACGACACGAGACACAACATTGAGAGCTGTTTTCACCAGAATTCTGAAAGAACGGACTGTGCATATTCAGTAAAGAAACTGGTTTTGTCCAATTGAATATGTTTGTCTTTATTTATATTCATAACATGCTCATTCAGTATTCTTTTTATTTATCTGTTTTCGGCGTTGTGCCCAACCAGCTACCGTTAATAAATAAATATATGTATTTGCCTGAGAATAAAGAGAAACGTATATGTTATTAAGCATACAAATATACATTTGTTTATTTGACACAGCAAATCAGTAATTTCTGACTGTAAAGAAAAAAAATCAAATTAACGATCACTGGTGTTATTTATTGATGACTGCATTTGAAGTACGTGTACCTAAGCAACAGTCACTTAGTTTTTATTCATGCCAAATTACTTCACCGTTTGTCGAGCACACCCGAGTTTATTTTTTGTCATATCTGCACTAATAATGTCGATATGTCTGAGAACATCGAAAAATTGATGAGTAAGCTGTGAATACGACATTTTTTTTTCTTTAATACTGTCTGTTTATATGATTGGGGATATCATCGGGACGGAATATTAAAGGAAGACATCTAAGGCTACGTGGTTCAAGTTTTATCTGGTGTTGGATAAAAATAATGTAATAATCACAGATTTGCTTTACGCAATGACAAATCAATAAGATTTCAGTTCGGCCATTACTCCTGCTTAGCTTTTTATATAAAATCAAAATTTTTACATCTCAAGAGAAGAAATAAAGAATTAAGACGAAATGTTGAATTTTTTCCTAAAATTTCTTTATTTGCCGTATTGAATGTTTGAATATTGGAAATCAAGAAATGTATTCTTAGAAATCATAGATCTCAAATACAGATACAAATGTTATGATCCCTAAGTACAATTATATATATATATATATATATATGTGTGTGTGTGTGTGTGTGTTTGCGTGTGTGCGTGCGTGTGTTTATATGTGTGTGTATGTGTGTATGTGTGTGCATATGTCTGATCGCGCGTTTGTGCGTACATTTGTGTGCGTTTGCTTTTTCAAATATATTAGGTTGGTGCAAAAAATAATGACGTAATAATGTCGTTTTTTGCGTCATTATTTTTACACCAACCTAATAGCTCCCACAACATATATCCCCCAGAAAGAGCTCACACGAAATCACATTAGAGGTAATGTTTTGGATTTTTTTTTTTACCTAATATGTGAGAGGTATCTCAGACGTAGGGTATACATACATACATACATACATTCATATATATATATATATATATATATATATATATATATATATATATATATATATATATAACAATTCAGTAATTTATTTCAATTTACTTCAATCAATATTGTTAGATATATAAGTTCTTAAATATATATTTTGAAGTAATTTTCATCATATGTATATATATATATGTGTGTGAGTGTGTGTGTATGTGTAAATATATATATGTGTGTGTGTGCGCGCGTAAGTGTGTGTATGTGTGAGCGCGTGCGAGTGTGTGTATGTGTGAGCGCGTGAGAGTGTGTGCGTGCGTGTATGTCTGTCTGATAAAAAATAGAAAAGTATACAGGGATACTGTTAAATACCTGAGAGAACTCTTGTTACATTGAAAGGAAAGCCTTTCACCATATCCGCCATAGCTGCTTAAGCACCGACAGCACACAATGCTAAAGAAGAAATTGAAAATTCTAATCTATGCTAGACAACGGAAAGTCTCAATGCATACAGCAAATATATATATATATATATATATATATATATATATATATATATATATATATATATATATATATATATATATATAATAAATTAACTGATTTAAAATATGTTTTTTTCGCTACACAGCATGTTTCAAAAATGGAAGCTAAAAGCTTAGAATTTAATTTTTTACGAACACCGGATTCTATATCTTACTGTTCTTTCTTATATATATATATATATATATATATATATATATATATATATATATATATATATATATATATATATATATATATATATATAATTGTCATGGGAGACTTGAATGCCAAAATTAGCAACAAGAACGATGATGAAATAGTTGGCAAATTCTTACAAGGAACTCGTAATGAACGCGGAGATAAATGGGTCCAATGTCCTCCGACCAACGACCAGGTTGTAGCCATCACGTGATTTCATGAACACCCAAGATATATATGGAAACGAAGAAGAGCATCGGCAGAAAGGAAAACCCACATTGACTATATAACTATCAATAAAAGTTTCAGGGATGCGGTTTTTCCACACCAAATTATATGTAAGCGATAATTGCGGAAGCGATATCCTTGCAGTGATATACAAACTCCAATTGAAACTACAGAAATTGAAGTTTGTCAAGGCAGCACCCAAGTCTTGAATGATCCGATTCTTAAGGAGAAATATATGAACAATATGAGAAGCAGATAGGAAGGCCAAAATGAAATTGGAAATCTCGAAATGGGATACATTAAGGGAAGCTTTAGTAACATTAGCAACCAAGATCATCCCAAAGAAAAACAGAATGGATGAGAGATTAAATTCTGAATATGATGAAGACAAGACAATAATATATTACGAAATGGACAAAGTCCGACAATTTATTTATTAAAGACATGTCTATGTTTAACGTTATAGATACAAGTATTTAAGTAAATGCTCTGTTTATAATAAACAGTATTAAATAACATTTACCGGCCTGAATGTCCGAGAAATTTTCATAGAAAATATTCGTTCTTTGACAGGATTCGAACCTGCATCCTATACGGAACCGTCATTTACGCTGACGTGCCTTACCGTTAGGCTACAAAGAAGCGTTCGGTAGACAAGGTCGAATTTACTGCTTATAAACTCAATCTTCCATGATTATCGAATATTCATAACTGCTCATGTGTATCAAATGTAAACAAATGACGTCATATATTACGAAATGGACAAAGTCCGACAATTTATTTATTAAAGACATTTTTATGTTTAACAAAGACAATATACAAGACAATAAGCAATGCCAAAATACGTCATGGAATATATTAGGTTGATGCAAAAATAATGACGTAATAATGTCGTTTTTTGACGTTAAAAATACGTCAAAAAACGACATTATTACGTCATTATTTTTGCACCAAACTAATAGAGCTACGCACAAAGAAATTAGGAACAAATATATATACAGTATACAAAAATGTGCAGAGAGAGTTAGAATGTGAATCACAGAGAATGCAGATATGCATTTAAAAAAATAAGAGATCTAACAGGACAAAAGACATACTCGCGAACAGGATGCATAAAATTTATGAATAAAACATTGACATTAGAGAAAGAAAAAATAATTCAGGGATGGAACGAATATCTAGGAGAACTCTTCCACGTGGAAAGAAAAAACCGTCAATATGCAGAAATATGGAAGGAATGAAATATTTAAAAAAAAAAAAAAAAAACGAGAAACCGCTTACCCACTAAATATAACACATTGTAAGCAATACATATTTCTTTTAAATCATGCAAGGGAGTAAATCCCCGAAAACGCAAGGATTGCAGGGTGTGTAAGAATTAGGAAAAAAAAAACATTAATAATGAGCGGAAACAGAAAATAGTAATCAGAAGGAGAGTAGGTATCAACTGACATTGCATTTCATTTTTTGCAGATGAAAGGTGGCTGGAAATCATGGAGCCAGAGCGGTAATCCACAAGCAAGTAATTCGAGAGAAAAACTTGCGGCCACATCTAGCCAGCTCAATTCTTAATTGATGAGAAGTCGATGCCAGTCTAGTATTGCCCTTAAATTCAATATGTCTAAGTACCGTAGTGAAGAGCTCATCCAGACAATTACCAGGAAAGTATTTATAGAAAAGGCACAGAGAGGCAACCTTACGGTGGAGAGAAATAGACTGAAGCGTAGCCGCCATATCCAGACCAATAATATTGCTGATTCTTCTTTGGATTTTATCAAGAAACTCAAGGTAAATATATGTAGCAGCAATATTACAAGCATGGAGGAATGGTAGACTTATAAATATGTAAGACTAAATCTGTCGTGAAAAATGCATACACCATACACCCCCATATATATATATATATATATATATATATATATATATATATATATATATATATATATATATAGTTAAACCTAGAGAGCCAGACAAACCTACCAAGGTTTCACCTAAGCGGATCGTCAGGGAAGGCCGGCTTTCCTTGATGATCCACTTAGGGGAAACCTTGGTAGGTTTGTCTGGCTCTCTAGGTTTAACTAGGTCTGCTGTACTCATTGTATTGGGCACTTTATTTAGTTATTTTGCGTACTCGCATCGGGTTTTTTTTTCTTTGGACCTTGAACTCGTATGATGGACGATTATTTTCGGTTAACGTACATATTCTTGGTTCTTTCTTTTTTATACCTTTTTTCCCTTTGGTATTGGCTTGTTTATTTGCAAATCAAGAAACTGAAGGTTTTCCGAGCGATTACAGTTTTTTATACTTATAAGATTTCTATTATATATATATATATATATATATATATATATATATATATATATATATATATATATATATATATATATATATATGAAGTATTGAACAAAGCTCAGCCAATCTAACAGTGACATCATCTTGCTTCATATGCAGCCTCTTTTGTAAATTAATTGCGGGTCTTAAGTGCCACTGAAAATTAGCGCACAAAATTCATCACTGAATCTGTTGGTTAAGTTATCAGATCCTCATACTTCCAAACCGACGGGAGAGTTCATTAGGAAGAAATATAGGTTTAAGGGATACTATATTTTGAAATAAAGTGCTCAATATCAGAGAGAGACCGTATGCAAATATGAAAGTGAACATTGAATTCAACACTCAGCTGCGACAGACTGTTTCATGCCAAACGCAATCATGAACCGACAGGCATGAATCAGTCTTCGTCGCCCCTGAGTGTTGATTTCAATGTTCACTTATATATATATATATATATATATATATATATATACATTATAAGAACAAAATCTACTTCCATGCCTGGTGATGTCTGTAGGAACAGACGAAAGCTTGTGTAAAAAATTAAAAAGACCTTATGCAACTGGAATTTATAAACAAGGATCATATCATTCATATACAGGTTCCGAGAAGTAAAACAAGAACAAAATCTACTTCTATACCTGATGATGTCTGTAGGAACAGACGAAAGCTTGTGTAAAAAATTAAAATTAAAAAGACCTTATGCAACTGGAATTATAAACAGGGTTCATATCATTCATACACAGTTTCGGGGTTGGTGTATCTTATTTATGTTTTTGCGACGATGTATTCTCGCCATTTAGATCATTAACCTCTATATTTGTTTTTTGTATGAATGATTCATGAATTTTCATATATATATATATATATATATATATATATATATATATATATATATATATATATATGAAGAAACATATACGGAAAAAACAAACAAAAATCCTTATATGCAATTATGCTGCTTTAATGTTAATATAATGTCAACATTAAAACAGCATAATTGCATATAAGGATTTTTGTTTGTTTTTTCCGTATATTTTTCTTCATACTGTCGGATCTATATCCATATATTTGCTTACATATATATATATATATATATATATATATATATATATATATATATATATATATATATATATATATATATATATATAGTCTTAAGGTGTGCTATATTTATGGAATAATGTGCCCAATATCAGAGATAGAGCGTGTGTAAATATAAAAGTGAACATAGAAGTCAACACTTACAGGTTACAGTCTGTTTCCTGCTATATGCAATCGTCAGGCCTGACGATTTATATATATATATATATATATATATATATATATATATATATATATATATATATGCGCACGCGCGTGTGTGTGTGTCTGTACGTGGTAAACCGGTCAGAGCACGAAAGTAGACCTTAAACACAACTATTTATATCTGTTTCTCACTTCGTATTATGGGCGCAAAGACCGTCTATATCCGTCATATTGGGTTATTTTACCGACTATTGGGTAAGATTAATTCTGGCAGGGGAGATAAAAATTTCCTACTTTTTTGTGCAACGTTCTTGACGTCTGTTCTGTAGCATTAGTCATTTTTAATTGCATTGTCAATAAATGTTGGGAACTAAGTCATTCCCTGATGGATGTCAAGTTCAAAACTTTTATTTTTTATTTGTATTTTATTCATTGCTTTATTCAAATGCTACTTGTTATCATTCAGTTAACGTAGTTATTAAATCTATGTGGGGATTTGATCATTTGTACTACTTTTTTTATTACGTTATAATTCATTTATGGGCTTGCTTATTTTTATATTGTGTCGACTATCGATATCTGCGTTGTAAAGGAGAGAGAAGAGGCACGTCTCTAAAACCCATTTTCCGACTTTGAATAATTAAATCAACTGCACAGTAAAAAGTTGAAGCTTCCAGACTTCATGTACTCTATGTTGGATCATTTGAGAGAATAAATTTGTTTGCGTATCTTATTCGGGAATAATGTTAATCTTTAGTTGTGTTAGGTATTTCATAATATTTGTCTGCCTAATTTTCATATCGGAATCGAAGAAGATACTACGGGAGCACATAGAAAGGATGGCAGACAAAAGTGTTACGGGGTTGGCAAGTTGGGTATGTATGTATTATTTTCCGTGTTGTTATTATTTTTTGACTGCAACGGGGTAGACATTGATGACATGAAATTTAAATGCATAAAACATACAACGATAACAACAATAACACTTGACACACGTGTTGGCATAAATAAAAAGTATTTGTATTGTTTTTTTGTGAGGTGAATTGCAGAATATTGGTATGGTGTCTGTAAAAAAATGCCTCTTTTGTTTTAATGTCCGTACTTTCGTGGTTTCGCTCGGAGAATTTCGTTTGTGAGGATGGCGTATGACATCTTCTTTTTCGACTTCACGGAGCGCAGGCTAGACGTGTATTTCACTACTTCTACTGTTACGTCTACTTGACTACAGCTGCGGGTACCCTAGTCTACGCTATTTACTGACTTTCTTGCGGTGGAGAGTCGCTTTGAAAATGATGAGGGTAGGATGATGAAATATCCTTCTTTTCGATCATCATTGATGGCAAAGTTATTTTAAAATGATGAAATACCACCATCATCAACCATATCAAAAGTGAGAAAAAATGACTATGAACTGTATGAGTTATATTAATCAGCAAGGAAATGCCCAATATGCGAGGTCAGGATCTCTATCTATAAAAGACAGGATGTG
Source organism: Acanthosepion lycidas (assembly GCA_963932145.1). Taxonomy (NCBI): domain Eukaryota; kingdom Metazoa; phylum Mollusca; class Cephalopoda; order Sepiida; family Sepiidae; genus Acanthosepion; species Acanthosepion lycidas. The sequence goes on along the minus strand of OZ010595.1, from coordinate 51,602,225 downwards.
TGTGTGTGCGCCCGTGTGTCTGTGTTTGTGTGTGTAACGAATGCACGGCCGCAATTTTCGACGGATTTGCACCAAAAATTTACATGCACATGCTCCAAGTTAGCGGAAAGGACAAGACCGGCTTTGCATTTCCCAACTGCCATCGATAGTGGAAATAATCGATTTTATCATGCTTCTACGGCAGTTTTCCTGTAGTTTGCGGCCATTTTCTACTGGCCAGAGTGAAAACCAATAGCTGGCTGCCAGGAATTGGCAGGAAGATTCTACTGGCCAGCGTGAGAGCCAACAGCTGACTGACATGAACGTCAACTAGAATGCTAGTATGCAAAAAAAATCGATAGCTGCATTCATCACAAGTGGGAAAAATTTAAATCTGCATGGCACTTTATTCCAATTGGCTCATTCGCTTCCTTAAACTTAACGTTGATTCTGATTCCGCAGAACTGGGTTTGGTGTGAAAAAGTATTTGTTGTTAACATTCTTTTTTTCATTCGGTTTTTCCAGTTACGAGTCCTTTTTTAAAGCTGATCGTTTTGTGTTCATTTTGTTTAGTTCTTTTATTGTAATAGATTTAATGTTTAGTATAGAGCTTAGAAAAAATATCCAGTGTGAGATAGGCAAGAAGTAAGGTATGTAACAACATCAGCACGGCAAAGGGCACTCCTTTAAAGGCAAGGAAGGGCAAAAATATTTTAAGTTAAGTGATAGCGATTGCTGTATTAGTCGTACGATTTTTTAATCAAACACGGGCAACGCTGGGTCATACTGCTAGTTTAAGATAAAAACATCGAGCAGTTGGAAAATCCCAAATAACTAGGAAGCGTATTAACAGAAGACAAGAAATGGGACATGGGGATCTGAACACGGATTGAACTAGCGAAACGATGCATTAAAAAGGTAACCAAGGTGTGGAGAAAGGGAAAAATTTCGTTAGAAACTATAGAAAGCGAGTTCCATTGCTAACTATTATCCATCCTCTTATATGTCCCTGATGAGGAAAAAATAGAGACAGTAGAAACGAGGTCCTGAGGATGAAGACTCAAAAATACATGATGCTATTGAGTAAGTAAAAAGGGAGTCTTAAAAATAGCTACGGAGAGAATCCGATAAAGACATCTCAAATTCCTTGCACACATGAGGAATAAGCATATTTTAAACACATAACCCAGGAGGAGCATATTGAGTATAAGAGGAAAAACGTGTAAGAGAAAGAACACTAGTAATCAGAATTCGGAAAAGACAGCTGAAAGTCCTTAGACACATAATATGGAATGTTATTGTTTTTAAAATTTAATTTTCAAGAGGCATATTGGGAATACGGCGGAAAAACGGAACAGAAAGAACACATCCAATCAGAATTATGAATATACAGCTGAAACTCAATGGACACATCATTATAAGGAATAAGTTTTTTGATAAAAAAAAAAAAAAAACATAACCCACACGGGGTATATTGAGAAAACAGTTCTATTCAAAATTCGCAAAAGATAGCTAACATTCCTTGGCCATAGTTATAGCATACCTACTGACGATATGTCCGCATTCACATAAATAGAGTAGTAAATACTGTATGTTGGTCTGCAGGTGGAGATTTGTCTCCAGCTGTGCTGGTCAAACTCTCTACGGGCTCGGATACCCCACATTAAATTCGGCCTTGTGCCACATTCTATCACGCGGGGCGGTTGGTAGATATCCTGCAGATTCGTCTCCAGCTGTGCTGATTAGACTATCCGCCTCCAGACAGAGAAGATGCCGATACGAGGCTATGTTGAAGGGCAAAATCTCGTCTCTGGAAACAGCTACCTGACACCGTTTTATCAGGGTCTACGGGGAATTTATGGCCGAACATACGCGCTCGGATACCACACATTAATCTCTGGCCGCGTAGGGCGGTTGTTAGCATCCTGCCGTTGGAGATTCATTTTGGAATTCACTTGAAACACTTTTAGAAGTTGACTACTTCTTCTACACGCCGCTGGAGAATATTATTTGATTTGTTCTTTCCTTAAGTATTATCGTTCATTACCAACACTCATTTGATTATTCTATTCAGTAAGCTTCCCTAGGTTACAACAAATATGTAATAAGGAATAAGGGTTTTTAAAAAGTTAACCCACAATTGTCATATCGAGAATATGAGGTAAAAGGGTAACTGAAAGAATACTTTACCTCAGAATCAGGAAAAGACAGCTAAAATTCCTTGGACATATAATGATGAATATGTGCTTATGAAACTTAAACTTCACGAAGTATAGTGAGAATAAGAAGGAAAATTTTAACAGAAAAATGACTATTCAGAATCCAGAAAAGACAGGTTAAATTCCGTCGATACATATTGAGAAAAGAGTGGCTTGGAAAACTTAACCATGACGGGACTTACTGAGGGCAACAGATAGGGGGAAGAAGCGAACCACTTACCTGATGAGCTTATGTGAATAGACGACACATAAATAAGAAAAAACAATTATTATAAGAATATGTTCACGTCTTTATCTTCCTTTGAACTGCCTGAATGCGAAAAGTTGCTTTACAGTCCTGCAGTCCTCCCATAGAAAATATTCCTGAAGTAATATTGCCGAATCGTCTCAGTTAAAATTAAGCTAGCTGAGTTTTAGCTATCCAGTGATTATACAGAGAGCGTTGGATACATTGCCGTCTAGTTTACGCAAAAAATAACACTGACATCTTATTTTAACAGATATATTTACGAAAATTACAAAAGATTATCTTGAAATACTAAAGAGCAAATCCATTGAATAAAATCGCCATTGGCTTCAACCACGGCCTCCAGACGACATCGGAATATGCTGCATCTCTTCTGGTCGATGAATGCTGCCAGAATCCTTACTTTTAGTTTATCTTTTGTGTTGCAAAGAGTTTTGTTGGTCTCTCGCCCCATATATAATAATCAAGGCGGTTTAATTCTGGGAAGTTAAGTGATCAGATTTACGAGGTGGTGTGGTAGCAGAAATTGTCAGATGGCCATGACTGATTTCTCTTTTTTGTGTGGCATGGTGCAGAATCTTATTGCCAGATATAAGGTCTTCCAGTAGCCACCCTATTGTCTCGATGCAGCACTACCTCCTCAATCACTTGATCTAGGCCACCGTGTCGTGCCTGGGGCACTGTGGAAAGATGACTGGAGGCATAACGTCACTATCATTAGCGATCACTCAAAACATTATGATGTTGACAGCATATATCTTCCAACTTGTTCCGAATCCTCCGCACTGTCTTCAGATTGACGCCCAATTACTCTGAAATGTTCGTATTAGAGCTTCCGGCGCGAATGCCAAGCAGTACAGCATGCTGTTTCCAAATATTTGGTGGAGTGAATTGCGTCATGGTGCTCTTTTTCTCAGAGACAGTGAACAACTTCCGCTACTATATATTGCGCAGTCGACAAAATCAAAATCAAAAAACGTCATATAAAATAAGTATAAAATGGCGGCAATTTGCCCATCGCATCCTCTATATATTACCGTATACGTCATGCTTGTGTTGATAATTTAAGTAATTAAGGGACGGCTTATTATTATTCTTAATAAAATCTTCTATCACATTTAAATACTTTTTTGAAGATGGAGGTGCATATCACATTTGTACACTTCCATGCTGATTTAGATGTGTCCGTGTGGAGCTCTGTTCATAGAGATATACAGTCAACCGACTTACCATCCGATGGCCGTGTGTCTAGCATAATAATTTGTTTATTTTCGTCGGAAAAACAGTTCGTGGATGATTATCAACTTTTATAATTAATGGTTCTTTTTTATCATTGCGAGACGAGACATATATTAAGAGGCGATGAGTTCCTAAGAGCGAAAGAGATTAAGAAAATGTTACTGAATAGAACAGACATTAAAAGTACAGCTATTAAAGATGGAGAACGTGACGATTGGAAAAGAGTTTAAATTTTTGCAGATTGCAGGGGACAGGGAGCAGGAAGGGAGTTCCACAAGCGAGAAGTGCAGTAATTTTCATTTCATCGGCCAGGTGGCTCTCTTCATAATAAGACTGGTTAATTTTTTTATAATATTTAATTAATTTGATAGTTTTACTTCGCCCAAGTGTTGTGTAACTCGTTACGCTAAATAAATGGGAAAACTTGCGTCATTTGCTTTTCTCTTTCGTGCAAAGCCTTTTTGCCGTATCATGTTTAAACATCGGTCCTCCTCCGATCATCAGTTAAGCAATAAAGAGTCTGGTCAGGTTCGTTATATTTGCTTAAGTGCAAAAGCCATTGTACAATGCAAATACACAAGTTATTCATCCAGCTTTTCTCACCATCTATGGGTTAAACAGTAGTAGTTGTATCAGTAAAATCATTATCTAATAAAATATTACAATGTAAAATTATTTTCTCGCTTTAAATAACGTTCAAAAGGTTGATACGTCGCAGCATGCGAATCACTCACAATCGCAGAACTTGTGTAAACAGGGTTTAAAAGAAATGGAAGATGTCATTATAAAAATCAAAGAAAACAAGCCCTAAAAATATCAGTAATGTAATGGCTGATTTCGGAAATCAATATGTATACTTTCAGGAACTTTTCTAATGTCTGTAATAGCAACTGCATACCATTTACTTCCAACATGTTATTATGATTATATATATATATATATATATATATATATATATATATATATATATATATATATATATATATATTATTTATTTTTAAAGAAAAAAAAAAAAAAATTTATAACATAAATATGTTATAAAATCACTACAAAAATAGCCATTTTGTTTCAACACCTTCGGTGTCTTATCAAGTGATGACGTTGAATGTAAAATAAATGGTTTTAAAAGTTTCAAATTAATTAATATTCTACGCAAGGGGAAAACGTTGTTACAAAGGCTAGATGGACCAATCAGAACACCAGTACAGGAAAATTCAAAAAGCTCGATAACGAAGTCATGTTATAATATCTATTCAGATTTTTAGCATTAAAAAATAATTTATTCCAACGAATAATTACTAAATTATATGATAAAATTTAATATTAAAATTTAAAACTGCTAATTACAAAATCAAAATTTAACATTTATTCGCTATCGAGTTTATAACTATAAAATTACTGAGGAGAAAAGAAGAAATATATATGTTATTCAAATTATTTTTTCATTGAAGTTACTTTAGCTATATTTAATATCCGGTCTTTTTACAATGTATACATTTTAATCCTCATGATGTGTAAATGGGGTCCCAAACTCACGCGTAAAACAAACGCAGTCAGATTCTAATACATAAGCATCAAGACATATACACACACAAAAAAGGGGACAAGACAGAGAACATCTCCACCGTCTGTCATGAAAAAAAAAAGGGGGGGGGGAAATGGGAGAAGGGGAACCAACACACACGTACATACATACATAATTAAAAGTGGATGCACTTTCCATACACATAGATACATATAAATACATGCACACACATCCACAGACATTGACCCAGACAGTTGCATACCCTAACCGATAAATATTTAAGACAGAAAATGTCATTGCATGAATGTTAACAACCTATTGAAATCTAATTTAAGCGAGTAAATATACAAAGATAAAAATGATCAAAATTAATATTATTTAATATATTAAAATATAGTGTATGTAAAAAAAAAACAAAAAAAAAACGGACATTAAATTCAACACCCATCGGTAGCTACGATTTCCACCTCATATACATATAAGTATATACACACACACACACACATACACACACATATATACGCATACAAACATATATATATATACACATATATACATATACACACATATATACATATATATACATATACACATACATATACATATATACATACACATACACACATACTCACACATATACATAAATATACATACATACATACACACCGAAACCAATCATTGAGCACTCTTTTAAGAATAGTAAATGTTGGTTATTGGAATTCATTCCATATACACCAATCATATACTTGGATATATATATATATATATATATTATAACGTAGTCTTTTTATAACATCACTAAATAAATTGTCATTTTGTTTCAAAACTGAGTGTTTTGTCAAAAGATAGAGTTGACGAGACATTAGAAGTGCTGAAACAAAATGGCTATTTTTGGAGTGATGTCATAATATGCTTATATTATAATGTTTGAATAATGTATTGAGTACTCTTTTAAGATTAGTGTTTTTGTTATCGAAATTTTATTCTATGTCTACCAACCCTGTAATTGGGTATAGAATATATATATATATATATATATATATATATATATATATATATATATATATATGTATGTATGTATGTATGTATGTATGTATGTAAACATGTCGAACATAAAAATATAAAAAATAAAATCCATCAATACTTTAGAAATTGCTTTTTTTATACTTTTGCGATAGAAATCTAAGAAAATCTGAACGAGTAAATTTGCTTTACAGACAAGCAGAAACTTGCTTAAATCTGAAGGACTTCGTAGCCGAGCGGTCAAAGTACGCTGGCTCATCCTGCAACATGTGGCGCAAGATCTAATCATGTCGGAGGGCAGAAATTCCTTTACTATTTTTTCTCGAGTACGCTGGTCGTTAGACGAAATAAATACCGTTTTAAAGAAATGGAACAGTTATCCAATAAAAATATCTTTTCAGGGAATACTCACACACACACTTACACACACATATGTATATATGCATGCATGAATGCATGTATGTATGTATGTATGTATGTGTGTGCATTATGAAATGGATTAAGTCCGCGAATTATTTATAAAATATTTACGTAAATAATTTGTATCTATGAAAACGTACAAACAGAATGAATATATATATATATATATATATATATATATATATATATATATATATATATATATATGGTCTTTAGCATCAATGGCAAGGGCATTAAAAGCGTATATGTATAATTTAGGACCGGTTTAGCGAAGGTAAATAATTTTATTTTGAGATTCATTTGCTGAAAATGGATTCGTTTTACAGAGTTTTCGCGAAAATGTAATAAATATAATGGTTCCAGTACAGTGAAAATAATCCTCTCGTTCTTTTGAATTAAATATGATTCTCAATTGAATTAAGTATCAAGATGCTGGGCGTTCAATGTGCGACAGTAAACAACTTATATCCAGATCAATGTAAGCACTTTCATTGATAATTTTGGTACAAGTATGAAAACCTGAAATTAACTACGTCATTTTAATCATACAAGGAACTCTAACTGAAAGTGATTTTCTTGTAAACAAGAAGAACATAGAAGTTTCTTCAGTTCTAAAACAAAAACTGAAAAAAAATTAAATTAAACGTGTTTACCTGAGCGTAAAATAAAATCAACTTTTTATTTTGTGTTCACATTTTATTTGTTTTCCACATTATCTAAATCAATTGTTTTTATTTTTTAGACAATCCCAGTAGAAAACAAGGGCTTACATGCAATGAATGTGAATGAGAAGATTGAAAATGGGAAGGAGCAAAAAGTAACAGGCAATCGCAAAATAACCACAAAGTGTCATGTCTATATATAATCTATATGCTTAAGGAAACGTAACGATAAATACGGTGTATCTGATAGCTGACTGGAAGAGGTTCAATTACAATTCTTCTCTTGTTAAATGTTTGACCAATCTTTAACAAACACTGAGCTTCGGAAACATCACGTGATAAATTGGAACAATCTGTTCATAATCTTATTCGAATATTGTTTTATTTATTGAATATTATTTTTATACTTGGTATTGACCAATGGCCGAGGATACTGGCCAAATTCCTCACAGATGATGAAGAGACCCGAAATAACGAAAACGATATTCTACAGAAGATTCTCAGAATGTCAATATGTGATGACCAACGAAGTGTTAGAGAAAATAAAAGAACTTAGAACTCTTATAGAAGACGCAAAATAGCGATTGACGTTGCATTTACGTTTCTGAACATTGTAGTTATCAGGTAAGCAAAATATCTGAAGGGATTTCTGCAGGTGAGAAGTGCAAGAAATAAAAAAAGGAAATGTTAAAATAGAATTGATGGATGCATCTACCTAGTTCAAACCTTCCACATTCCGATAACATGAAGAAGTCAAATCTCAGCCAATCGACCACTGCGGGATTTGAACCAAAGACTCTTGATCCGAATGCCTATTTTACCCAGTTAGGTCCAACAGTAGTAATCTACAAGATCCATATTTTCTGAGGCTAGCCGATTTATACAGACCTCACCAGACCAGATATTGTGACATCATTATCATTATTTCCTTTCAATGAATCAAACTTTATATAGTAGTCTTGTTTAACACAGAATATATTTCATAGTCTCAAAAACGCAACAGATTTCAAAGAAGGTAATTTAATTTTCCATTATAAATATCAAATACGGGGTGCGATAGATAAATTGTCGTGTAAATTAAGCAAAACTGAAAAAATACTGACATCTCATTTTAACAGATATATTTAGCAAAAATAGACAAAAATATCTTGAAATACTAATCTAATAGAATCGCCATTGGCTTCAATCACGGCCTCTAGACGACTCCGGAATCTCCTGCTCTCTCTTCTCGGCTTCCTCCTTGATTATGAACTGAAGGCAAGGATTATGACATCGAATGCTGTCATAAAGCTTGACTTCAGTTCATCTTAGTAATTAGAAGGAGTTTTATTGCGCCCCGCACATAATAACACAGGGGATTGCAGTCTATGCAGTTAGTTGGCAAGATGTAAAGAGTGAGTTGGTCGCAGAAATTGTCTTGCAAACATGACGGTGTTCTCCTGCTTGTGTGGCATGATGCCAAATCCTGTTGCCAGCTATAGGGTCTCCCAGCAGACACCAACTTTATCCAGGGCAACACTACCGCCTCATTCACTTGATTTAGGCCTCTACATCGATCCTGAGTCCCACACCAACAAAGTCGGTAGTTCTTTTATCAGAACTATCAGAGTGAGTTTTCCGAGCTGACGTGCCTTCTTAATCAGCATTAGACTCATCCGACTCTTTCCGAATGCTTTCACTGTCCACAGATTGACACCCAAAGACTCTGATAGGTAAGTATTACAGATTCCGGTGCGAATGCCAAGCTGTACAGCAGGTCGTTTCCAAATTTCTGACGGAGTGAATTGGGTCATGGAGCTTTTTTTTTTTCTCACAGTCAGTGCCCATTTGACGCTGCTATACTTTGCAGTCGACAAAAGCAACAAAAAGAACGTACATGAATGGCAACAATTTATCAATCCTACCCTGAATACTTACCAACGTTACGACATATTTTATTATAAGTTTTAAACATATTCAGTTTAAATATTTTATTACGCAATGAAAACAATTTCAGCACATCTACAAATCATTGTTCCAGATGCTATAATTTGTTTCATTTTATACTCTGTTTTATTGTATTATGTTTGTTATTAAATCTAATGTTCATATTATCAGTAAAACTTTTCCTAATCAAAAGCAATACGATTTGTCCAACAAATATTTTTACTGTTTTCTCTCACGTTCATGTTAAATGAAATAAATTTAATTTCAATATAACTTCGCCTTCAACTACTTATTTTGTCCCCCCGATATTCACATCTAAGCCCTTCATAATATATTATCATGTATCAAAAGTACTTCCGTATTTGTTAAGGGTTTTATCACAGTTAGATCTGACTTAACAAAAAAATTTCAACGCTAAGACAGACAGGAAATTGTGGTGAGCCATGATCGCCAAAAAGGCACCAGGAAGAATGGTGAGCACTGATTTTCGTGCAAGTATGAGGCATCATTTTTTAACTGGGTGTCACAGGTGATCACAAAATTTGAGAAGAAGAATATATTTTTAAAAAATGGCTGCACTACACAAAAAATGTCAAAAGGTGTATATTTTAGCATTTCACCACAAGCAAGCCGATAAACCACTCGTGTGCAAGGAGATACTGAGTGCTAGAAAATATGAGAAAAACTGCTATTAAGTAAAGCCGACAATAAAAGAACAAAGATTAAGAAGATAAAGATTAACATTGAATTTTTGACTGGGAAGCAAGAAGCTGGAAAGTGTTCCACAAGCGAGAAGTATGTCAGAAATTGCTTACTCTGACCGTCTATGGAATTTTTATTATCATTATTTAAAAAAAACACAGCATCTTGAAACAAAGTTTATTTAAGTTCTGGTGAACTCAAAATACAATGCCAAAATCATTGTGCAAAATTCCGATCTAAATTGACACTAGAGCAAACGGTAAGAAAATGATTTGACTACATTGCTCTTCATCTTAAGTCTCTGCTTTCTGACTTGCTCAACCCAAATATGTCTCGTTCCGTCTTCTTTGTGATGTCAGATATAATTTAGTCTTCCATTGATCAAACTTTGTTTACCCACCGTCTTAACAGCGAAAGGAGACTCTCCGCTATCATGTTTCCATTGGTCGCTTCATCTTTTACCTTCTCCTCTTGTTGGTTGTTACACTTAGAAAATGGTATAGAAGCATGGTGCAATTAAAAAAAATACCAATAACGACATCTCAGGAAAGAAGTCACAACGGATATTGGACTCATGCAGGATAAGTCACAATCTGGACAATGGAAGAAGAAAAAACATCCTGTGTAGATTTTATAAATAATTTATTTTCGAAATATCAAGTAAATTACGCTTGAAGAAATCCAAAATCTGAAATAGGCATAAAACCTAGGAACTGGGCGATAATTGTTTTCTACAACTTCCTATCCTTCATGTCTGTTAGTGACAGGTACCTGTTCACTATCAGTTCCAGGCCTTTTTCTGCCGTATATTTATTCAAGCACGTTGGCTAGGTTTCCATCTGTCGCTCTTGCCTTCAATATACCCTGTGCATATCAAGTTCGCAAAGGTGACCTTCCTCATTATGTCACCTAGAAATTTCAATCTCTTCCTCATTCTATAAATAAACATTCTTTTTCTCCATAATTTTAAACAATCTTGTCACATATAAAAAGAGACCTGAGGCAACAGATATGTGGTTCTTCAGATTTGAGAATACCATGATCTGAACATGTGATCAATAACAAAGTTGTGTCTCTATATAATCTATATGCTTAAGGTAACGTGACGATAAATACGGTATATCTCATAGTTGACTGGTAGAGGTTCAATTACAATTCTTCTCTTGTCAAATGTTTGACCAATCTTTAACAAACACTGAGCATCGGAAACATCACGTGATAAATTAGAACAATCTGTTCATGATCTTATTTGAATATTGTTTCATTTATAGAATATTATTTTTTATACTTCGTATTGACCAGTGGCAGAGGATACTGGCCAAATTCCTCTCAGATGATGAAGAGACCTGAAATAACAAAATGCCATTCTACAGAAGATTCTCAGAATATCATGGACTGAATATGTGAGGATCGACGAAGTGTTAGAGAAAACAGAAGCACTTAGAACACTTATACTTAACATCAGGATCAGTCAGTGATATAATTGAATATGCATACACCTGTGTTCCCCCTCAATGGAATATGATTCGCTGGTGTCCGTCATAAATATCGACGGACGCGTAGAAGAGTCACAAGAGTCAAGAGCCTTAGTCTGAAAGCTAAGTCTATAACGACGACCATTAGACTACGCCATTGATCTACACTTCTTACCTGAAACTACGACGCGTACCAGTCGATTACTGCTACCATATTCTACTTGGTTAGAGTAGCCAAAACCACTTAGCTACTTCGTTCAAATATATCCCTTTCCGGCACATATCAGTCACTTAAAATTCGAAAGGCATATCATGAGGAAAGACATTATGTGAGTCTGATACACAGAGAACAAAAGAAAGGAAAGCGAAACAGAGAAAAATAACACACAATATGGCTAGAGAGTTTAAGTAAATTGATGAGGTGCAAGATTTAGAAAAGCTCACCAAAGATAAATTGTATAAATACTAAAAAAGTTCAAGAATTTGTGGAAAGCCATGATTTCTAATGTCGTCGAGGTAGACGACACATAGAACAAGAAGAAGCTTCACTTCACTTCCATCTTTCTTGTCCTGTGAATGTCAAATTCTCCAAGCCTTTTTCCTTATTATGTATCAGTAATTTCAGATCTTTCTTTCTCATTCTAGGCATAAGCATTCTTTTTTTTTTAAAATAGGTAGGTTGCATGCTATTTCTTTCCATCTAGCCTTCAATATGTTCTGTGAATGTCAAATTCGCCAAACCTTCTTTCCTCGTTATGCATCTTAGTAATTTCAACTGTCTCTTTCTCTTTCTATGTATAAGCGTTCGATATTTCAAAATGTTCCTTAAAAAGTTGTCTTTGACTCTAGGTTCACTCCATCGTATCCTCAGCATCCTTCTGTAGAACCACATTTCTCTTGCCTCGAGTATATTCTTCTTCTGTGATGACATTGTCCAGCATTTTCTGCCATAAAGGAGGACCAATATTACAAAAGAGTTTAGCATTGTTTGTTTTACTTCTAATGACTTTTTCTTAATTTTTAATAATTTCCTTAGATTTTGGATGTTATAGTTCTCTGCTCCAATTACCCTTCATATTTCGGAGTCTCATCTTCTGCCCGCTGATAAATAACTCGCCGATATTTAAATTTTCTTTCTTAATTGATTTTCGCATCTCAAATTCCTGGGAAATGTACAGTGTGTTTCAAAATTGTTGAAAGAAAGAAGCAAATCTCAGATTTTCCCCGCTGATTTTAATTTCTATTTTCAGATTATTGCGGAGAAATAGTTAAGATTCTGATCTATTCAACCAAACGTAGAGAAATAATGACTTGGACGATTGAGCTGAAGATCTTTTGTGAGAAGACATATTACGAAAGTAAGTATTTGAAGTTTGTTCAAGCAAGATAAACAGAAGGATTTTCAATTTTAACACATTTCCACACAAAAATCATATTTTCAAATTAGTCAAAACCTTTGAAGCTCATTGCACTTGTGATGATTGTAGGGCAACAGGCTATTCACCAGGAGGAATGAGCAGATGTTATCAACAGCTTCCCTGCGGTATTCACCAGTGCCTTCAACTGAATGGTAACATCTGGACCATGTAATCTACGACTCCTCTTGACATTTTTTATTTATGTTTGAGACTAAATGGTTGCAGATCCTAAAATTTTATCCTTTTAAATTGCAATAAATGTAATTTCCATTACTCTATCATTTGCGGTCCTTGATTTGCGCCCGATCATTTTGTTTCAAAAATTGTGATACGTCGTGTATATACTTCGAATAAATAAGTTTAAAATGATGATAATTAATTTATCGTTTGAGTTCTAAAAATAAGCTGATATTTTATTAAATCTTCGAATGTTAGCAACGTCGAATTTATGCATGTTTGTTAATTAGTATTTTTTTTTTACCATCGATTAAAAGTGAGTGTAACTGAAGAAATCCTCGGTTAAGTCTGTCAAAAGAAACATCAGTTTTCAATGCAGAGATTTGTGAAGTAGATTTAGCATTCGTTTTCATCTCTGGAAACAAAAAGGAAAATATATGTAATATTTTCTGACTACCTCGTGAGCAACGATGGGGTATTCGTTTAAAAAGGAGTAGAAGGCTTCTGCTTAATATCAGAAAGAGGCAGCTTAAAACAAATTGACTAGTAGTAAAAACGAAACAAAATAATCTTATAACTGAGAAAAATAAAATTGAAATTACGTTACTTTACAAATAAGTAAGAAAATGTAAAGAAATAAAATACATACGAAATGTTATAAAAGAATCTTTGAATATAAATAATAATAGATGAAAAAAACGGCGATAATGAGAGACTAGTCAAAGATAAACAAAATGAACATTACAAAAATGCTTTCCTTTAATTCCGAAAATTACGACCACTTTCATAAAAGCAACAACAGATAAATAAATCTTACGCTTAATTATAAATACATTGAAATTATTCATGCCACTAATTAGTCTAACAAATACAATACATTAAATGTTCTTAATATACAGTGTAACCCGGATATAAGAGAAACCCGGATATAAGAGAGATTTTACCTGGTCTCAAATTAGAGCCATAATCTAAACAAAATAGACGAAACCCGCATATAAGAGAAAACCTGATATAAGAGACTTTTCCGGTCCCGACAACTCTCTTATATCCGGGTTACACTGTATATAACTCTTAGTGAAAAATTTCACTTGCGAAACGAGAATTGTTTTAAAATAAAAAAAGAAAGAAAAAAAAAGGAAAATTCTTGTATACCACGACTAAAGATAGATAAATATGTACAACAATGATAAAATACTTATTTTAAATACTGTTAATGAATAACTAAATATTATAATATAATTAACAAGAAAAATAGATGCATATATATATAATTATTTATTTTAAATATAATTATTTATTTAAAAGTATGATTCCAACACAAATATGATTAACATAAATAAAATTTAAATAAATAATTATATTTATGCTCTACTTTTGTATCGGGCACTATATATATATATATATGTACCTCCATTAGGTCACGTAAAAAAGCGGCATATCACGATGAAAAAAGACTCATAAATCAATGAAAACAAAGTTTTGTTTAAATTATGTTTATGTTGTTATGAAGAGGAAAGTCCAAAGTATTTTTTAAATATTTTTTGAAATTTTTTCCTCCTTTCTAACACGTAGAAAATTTTGGTTAAAAATTATGTTTATTTTTACGACAGCGCGAAAAAACTAAAAAAAGGTTTGTTTTATTTTGGCAATTTTGCGCTTTTCCCCGAGAAAAACACACGTTAATTTAGGAAATTCTTGCATAAATCAAATAATTGTTGGATCCTAATGAAACTTTCAGGACTGGTATTTATTGGTACAAAAAGTACTTTCAGGACTTATTCACAATTGAATGAAATTAATTTTGAAATTTTTTTTTCAGAAAATCTTGTTAAAAAAGAGATTTTTTTTTTAACATGTTTCCACCCACTTACATATTTTCATGAAATTTCGATAAACTAAATCTTCACGCGCGGGATTTTTTTTATTAGTTATAAACAGGACACTTTGTAGAACGTAAATCACCAGTTTTTTTTTGTAAAACATTACGCAGTTTCATAGAAAATCTGCTTTGAATTGTAAAAAGAAAAAAAATGTAAAAAGTATGACATTAATTAATTAGAAAAGCTTCCACCTGTTTTTGTAGATACGTTATACTAAGGACATTAATTTGTGAAGAAATAATTTTTTTCGATGAATAATGTATTTTTTATAAATTTTTCCCCATTTTTAAATTTTTTTTCATTAACTTCTTAATACTTCAAAAATCGTTTAAAATTATTTATTTCTATCACGCACGTAATGCAATGATAACGTTAATGAAAATGTAAATTTACAAATCGAACTTTGAAAAGCACATAACAGTCGTTTGAACAGAAATATTTTTAAAATAATTTAAAAAAAAATTTTTATTGAAAAAGCGTTCATAATTTCTATGTATGGAAATGTATACGCGACATAATCATTAAAAAGGTCACGTGATTTGTGTCGTCTTGTTATTTCTCTTCTCTGTTCAAGAATTATCTAATTAATAAAAAAGTTTAAAGAATTATCTAATTAATAAAAAAGTTTAAAGACTTATCTAATTAATAAAAATGCTTAAAAAATTATTATATAATGAAAAAGTTTTAATAAGAAAAGTTTATATACAATTATCTAGTTACTAAGAAAAGTTTAAACAATTATGTAATTAATAAGAAAAGATTAAACAATTATGTAATGATTTAAAAAATTTAAACAATTTTCTAATTAAGAAAGTATGAAATAAAAAATATAAATAGTACATAATTGCTGAATAAAAATGTTAATATTTAAAAAGTACTAGTTAAAAACGAAAAACCGCGTTCGCCTACTTTTAAGAAATTGTCAATTTTGATCATCCATAGCTGTCTGTCATCGCCTCGTCACATGCGAACGTGATGAAAAACATGCAAAAAATTCAGACACATCGTTAAAAGATGTTTGGATACAATTTTTTTAAGCAATAAGTAAGTACTGTTTGTTTCAGATCAGATTAATTTAACTTTAAATTTTCTTATTTTACTCAAATAACGTGTCAAAAATATATACATTTATTTTAGGAAGAAGTTAAAATTCAAAATTTTGTTTGTTTAGAAAACTTTGTTTTCGTTGATTTATGAGTCTTTTTTCATCGTGATATGCCGCTTTTTTACGTGACCCAATGGAGGTACCTATATATATATATATATATATATATATATATATATATATATATATATATATATATATATATATGTATATATATATATACATACACACACACAGGGTACGTTGAAACATCTCTTTCACTACATATGTGACTGATTGGGAATATCATGTGTTGTAACCTTGAATTTGCAGAGGGATTTCGGAGGGCTTATCCTCTCTCAGTTGCGTCTCTGTCCTTGGACAGAGTGCGCTCAGTGGCTTCTCTGTCAAAGGACAGAGGGACAACTTAGTGAAATTATACTGAAGAGGTGCCCAGCCCTGGTGAACAGCTGCCCGAGGCCGCGCCCTCCCATTGCATCAGAGGAAGGGATCGGTGCTTGCTCCGAGGCCAGCGCAACCGGCGGTTGCGGGGAATTTTTGTCCCTTGCCCAAGTGTACGTGCTCGTGTCCCCACTTTAAAACGACCTTGTGTCACATCACATCCTCGTGGGGGGGGACGAGTAAACACCGTAACCTTGAATTTTGAGGTGGTGTCATGTATAATGGCTCGGAATTGTGAATCAGAGAGCAGAGTTCCTGTTCTGATTTGTTTTGTTTTATTCACTTATGCGCAAATAACGTTGGGAAAGCCAGGAATCCACCTCTTCTCTCCACTAGCTATGGGTTAATTAGTAAGGTTTGTATAACTAAATCATTAATATCTCGAAAAATAATACTGAAATTGCATCCAAGATATTATAATAATCCACATTGGTTGAGATACCGCTAAACAAAAAAAGCAAGCAACTAATCAAAACGGAATTAACTAAATTTCAAACCACAATAACACTATTTGGTTAATGAATTGTGAATGTTTTCTCTAGGGAAACGTCGAATTTCAAAAAGAAACAATGAACGGCCGACAACCAACATAGACGGCCTCAGGGTGGACATGTTCATTAAATTAGATTCAAAACATGTCAATGTTTGATAGTGCGGATTTTACAAGTACACGAGTTCGCTTTGTGGTCGTTACACGACAAGGATTGATTGCTTTCTTTGTTTATGGCTTGTCAACCATTCGTGGATTATTTAAAGCTGAAATATATTCTGGCTTGTCGCAGGTTGTTTACTGAAAGCGGCGTTCCAAAGCTAAGTACTGGCCGATGTCAACGCTCCTTAACTTAATAGAGACAAAAGAAAGCAACGCATAACCTGCCCGGCGACTTGTATTATATTATGTGGCGGAGCTGGGTTTAAGAGAGATGGAAAAATACATATTAACAGCAACAAATGGCAGGATTTGTGGAGAGCCATGATCGTCAACGTCCTGATGGGACGTGGCACATAGAAAAAGAAGTATATCAAATTTGAACCGGTGTTTTCTAATTTTATTTGGCCGATTGAGAAAGAGTCTATGATCACAGGATTCTTGCAAGTGAAGAAACAGTATTTATATCAAACTGAATTCTTGTAAAATCATACCATTTTACGGTGACACCTAATCCAGCTAATTATACTAAAATCCCGATCCTTTTTCCCTCTCTCCTAATTCCAGACCCCTACACCCTCATTTGCGCGAAGTTGGCAATTAATTGATGTTGTTATTAATATTTTTCGTCGTAAACGGAGACCAGCCTTTGGCACGAGGAAATTAATCAAAATAAATAAACCGAGAAGAGGATGATTAAAATTAAATTAGTAGATAAAGTTATCACCTTGAAATAGAGTCTGCAATTAATTAATTACCGTCTGAAACTTAATTAAGACGAGAACCGACAAGAAACGAAATAAATATGCGCTTATTCGAAGCCAACCTGCATATGTATATTGTAGCCATGGGCTGAGGAATTCAGCTGCGAGATCTTGATAATATTATGTTATCGGAACAGAGTTCGGAACGCGCGTGAAAGAGGAATTTAACGAGACAAATGAAGAGCAATAAAATAAATAAAACAATACTCAGCTTTTAGGATGATGAATCTATTTCAAATCAGAGATAGCGATTTGTCGTCTTAGGGCCATCATTGCGTCCACGTCAAAATAATTCTATTAACAGTCCATGGTTTGCGATAATTAAGCACTACAAAAGGCGTCGTTGATTTATCACAAATTGCACTTTTTTTTCCTGGTTGTGGCAAGTAAAAACGAATAAGCATTTTATATTAAAAATCTCAACTTCCACAAACTTTCTAAAAGACGTTAAATGTTAATCTTACTTCTCGTATGATATTTAAAAATAACGATTTTACGAGATTTGAAAAAAACAATATCGGGCTATTCGCAAAGTTAATAGCATTACGTTTCATGAGAAAGCATATACATGAAATTTAGGTTCTTTTTTCTATATGCCGCGTGCCTTTAAGACGTGGGCCTCTCCAAAAATTCGCATCTTTGTAATGTTTAGCGACTTTTAGCTTTTTACTATACCTCCATTCTCCGTTCCGTTACCTAGGTAAGTAGCTCGCTACCTCATTCAGTCTCTCTTGGCTTCACAATGTCCTGTGAGTGTCAAGTTCTCCAATCCCTCTTTCTTCACCCTTCTAAAAATAAATCAAATATATTTGAATATTATTTCTCGAACATAGAATTACGTTAATTACCAAATCACTCAAAGCAACGTGAACGCAGATTTTCGGTTCCACTTTTTTAATGTTTATCCTGTACAAGGCCCAATCGCCACTCAAGGTAGAGGGTTACATAGATAAGAAGCACAGATCATGTGGATATGTTGGGAAGATAACGTTTAACCCCAGACTAGAACAGGTTAAGTTTCTAGTGATCGAGAACGCATCCACTTGGGTGTCGCTCCCACAAATAGCTGTTCGTGAGAAGAAGAAGCTGCTCCAGTGGAACTTACCTCTCACCAATCGAATACGCAGGGAATAAAGGCGGTTCGCTACAATGTGCGTGGGAGTGCAGGTATTAGCAGTGACGGTTAGAACCTGAGGAACTAAAGAATGTAGTTCGTTAGACACTTTCCATGGAAATAGTGATAGAGCAGCGAGAGGTTTAAAAAGTTTCGTCTGGGGGAAAAGGTTTGTAGGATGGAAAATAATTCTTCGCCTACAACGATACAGAGAAGCTTTGGGATTCTATCAAGACTGAAAAGCTCTTGTCTATATAGAGCATCTGTATTCCATTTGGTCCGGATCCTTGTACCACGGTGATAGTCCAAGGTAGAACCAATAAAGAAGAACTCTAACACAGGTATGGAATAACACAGGTATATTACAAACAGGAATATATACAGAGAAGTAGAAGTGTTAGTACGAACAATCAGATTTAGTAGAGAGAATAATGTAGTCTCGACCAGTATCACTATTCCAATGTCTTGCAGTAATTGTCTGAACGCGACTCTGTTTCGGACTGCTTCTGACTCGACTCTTGACTCGACTCGAACTACTGACGATATTCAGTCACCCCCCTCCAACACTGGGGCATCATGTGGAACAAGGCCGGTTATTTAATGTGGGATCTCCGAGTCCATGGGTTCGGCCCAAAATTAGGCCCATTGAACTCGTATATATATATATAATAAGTAATATCTTGTAAAGTTGTTTTAGTTGTATGTGGAAGGAAAATTAAAAACTCATGGTTGAAACCATTTTTTTTATCAAAGTTCAAAGTTGATAATAAAACTTTATGAACAAGACTTTGTCATCTGATCCCTCCTTTCAGGGTTCAGGGGCGGTTTACCTCCCAGAAAGAGAATCCGCCCTTCGGCGTAGCCTCCTTCGAGTTCCTCCCCGCCCGAAGGCAGAGAGTTCAATCGAACAGCCGGTCAAGACTTGAACGACTAACGATATTCAGTCCCCCCACACATACACACACACACAGGGGCATCATGTGGCACAAGGCTAGTTATTTAATGTGTGATCTCAGAGCCCGTGGGCTCGGTCCAAAAATATGCCCATTGACCCCGTATAAACGGGTTCAGGGTCGGTTTACCTCCCCGAAACAGACTCCGCGCTTCGGCGTAGCCTCGTTCGGGTTCACCCCGCCAGAAAGCAGAGAGTTTTACCGCACAGCCGGTCAGGACTTGAACGAGTGACTATATTTAGTCACCCCTGGCACGTGGGCATCATGTGGCACAAGGCCGGTTTAACATGGGATCTCCGATCGCGTGGGCTCGGCCCAAAAATATGCCCATTGATCCCGTATTAACTGGTTCAGGGTCGGTTTACCTCCCCGAAAGAGAATCCGCCCTTCGGCGTAGCCTCCTTCGGGTTCCTTCCTGCCCGAAGACAGAGAGATCAACCGAACAGCCGGTCAGGAGGTGAACGACTGACGATATTCAGTCACCCTCCCACTGGGGCGTCATGTGGCACAAGGCCGTTTTTAACGTGGGATCTCCGAAGGCAGAGAGTTCAACCGAACTGTCGGTTCAGAATTGAACGACAGACGTTATTTAGTCACCCCCATCCGTCACTGGGGCATCATGTGACACAAAGTCGATTATTTATTGTGGTTTCTTCGAGCCCGTGGGCTCGGCCAAAAAATATGCCCATTGAAGCCGTATAAACGGGCTCAGGGCCGGTTTACCTCCCCGAACGAGACTCCGCCCCTCGGCGTAGCCTCGTCCGGGTCCCTCTCCACCCGAAGGCAGAGAGTTCAACCGAACTGTCGGTTCAGAAGTGAACCACAGACCCCTTGCCTACTCCTGAGGCGCAGTATTTATTAAGTATGGAATAGTCCATTATTATTATTATGGGTAAGATCCCATAACAATATAGCTCTTGCAGGAGCAGTGAGGTACTTACATGAACTTACAGCACCAGTACAGGGAACCAAACATTTTTTCCAGCATCTTTAGTGATAGATTGGATGTACGACTTTCACTTGCAGTCAGGGTTGTGTTTGTAAGTTCCATTAAACGCAACTGTTAAAGGGGCGGGCACATTCTTTGCGATACGCGTTAATTCAGAGTCTGCTCAATGATGATGTATCATCTCCAGTTTGATTTTCAATGAATTTTACCCCCAAATTGAGCCGTTACATTCAGCTCAAAGGAGCGATCAGATGACACAGTCTTGTTCATAAAGTTTTATTATCAACTTTGAACTTTGATAAAAAAAATGGTTTCAACCATGAGTTTTTAATTTTCCTTCCACATACAACTTTACAACTTTACTTATTATATATATATATATATATATATATATATATATATATATATATATATATATATATATATATATATATATTACTCCGGTAAAAAAATTATCTTCTTTGTAACGTATATGTTCTGACACATGCAATTTTCTACTATTCGAAATAAAAATCTGAAATTGTGTAAGAATGAATTTTTTGAAAGTCCTTCATGGCAACGATTTTATGTATTTTTTTTTCTTTTCCTGGGAGTGCTCACTCTAAACTTACATTGCCATACTGCAAAACAAAATCTGTTCTGTTTATCAAAGCACGAAACTTCTGAGGTAATGTTTTGTTTACCTGAACAAGTCACTGGCAAATAACACCTGCTGTAATATATTATCCATGTTTCACGATCTTGTAATTGTCAACAGCTTTTGAATTCTACCAGAGACAAAAGAATTCCCGTGGATGGGGATCCTTGTTTTGTTTTTTTGTTTTTTGTTTTTTTCCTCATTTTGCAACAACCACTCTGTTTTCGTTTTGTGTTGACATAAACCAACCATTTTGATTTCTTTTAGCAAGGAGATACAAAGAAAACTGAAATTTTCGTATACCTGTTTAAAAGCCGCCTGTTGACACTGGTATATTGTCTTCCGATCTGAATTGAAATTTCCTGAGAAACCAAATTCCCTTTTTCTATTTTAACCCATTTGAACTTATTTGAGTTAATTGTGAACAACACACGATTGGATGAAAGAGACAATAAACTAATTTTGGGACCAATTTCCAAACATTGAGCTTCGCGTATACGTTGGCTAATAATTTCATTGCAGGGGGAAATATGTAATTAATTTTAGAACATATTAATGCATAATTTTGCGTCAACGTGTTAAGAATGCCTTATAATTAAAACAGCATTTGTGCACATGGATGCAATGCTCTGAAAGGTACATAAGAAAAAAACTATTTTTCCTACTAGGATCTGATCGCATGACCTGCTCGAATTTTCCTGGTGCTTTTTTTTACATTAAATATGCTTATCAACCACGCTCCGCACACATTTGCCTTTTGATGCATTGATGAAGAGACTGATACCATGCATGGGAATGACTTGAACACCTTGGATTTTTGCTTTATTTCCACAACTCTCCAGAAAGTCTTTGCAAATAATGATCTTCGAAAATTAAGCATAGGTCATCAGTGATTTCTGTATTAAAAAGTGATCTTGGGAGTGAAGGATTGCTCATTCAACTCACTTTTATATTATTATTATTATTATTATTATTATTATTATTGGTCTGTAGTGATTTCTTTCTGGGTCCCTACAAGTGACCTAAGATCCGAAATGGCATAATGACATTTTCCACTGAGAATTTTTTTAAAAAAAGCAAGTAATTTACATAGATAAAGCCCTTCGTAAGGTATTTCGATTCCAAGATCTTTGAAATGCCTTAGCCGGTCATGGAAATCTTCAAAGATACATTGCAATCTGGAGGACTGCTATAACAATAAGGAGGCATTTTGTTTTTTGTTTGAGGTCTCTAATAACGATGTCTGGGCGATTTAACTTTGATTGTTCTGTCTGTGATTATTGTGAAGTCTCATAAAATTGTTACACATCCTTCCTCCGTAACCGGGTCTGGGTGGTGTTCATACCAATTTCTTTCGGTTCTTGCCGTAGAAGTTGCAGTTTTTCAAGTGCAGATATTACCCCACTCTCTCATGCCTTATTTATATTCAGTGGGTGCCAATACCGTGCAACCTGATGCAAGATGGTCAATTGTTTCTGGATATTTATCAGAGAATCTGCATTTTGGGCTGACACAATTTTTCAGTATATGTCTGTTTATCTTTAAGAAGCATTGGTCATGTACAGCAAGAATAAAACCTACGGTTTCAGCTTTTAACACTGCACTATTTAGCCACTGATCGGTACGAGGCTTCTCCACATCAGCTTGTTTGATACGGGAAGAGTATTGGCTGTGATAAGGCTTATCTTGCCATCGTTTCTGTAGCTGGTCCATTGCATTTGCCTTTGCTTACTTTTTTTAATAATTTTGCAGCTTCAGTCTTTGTATTGTGCTTTACTTGTATTTTTTCGCCCATTTATTATCATTATTATTATTAGTAGTAGTATTAGTACATTATTTACATTATTCGGACTATTGTCCTCATCTTTGCCGCTATATTTATTACAACGTTTCGGCCGTTGTACGTTCCGGCCTTTTTCAGGTGGTTACAATGTTGAACGTAACCCTTTATTTCACTCACTGGCGTAGACTGTTCTAGTTCCACGGGCCATGTCTAATGGATGTCAGTTATCAGTTATCTCCTGTTAATTCCCCTCTGAAATTCCCCACTGCCTTAACCGGGTATTGAACTCACATTCTTTGGGTACTGTCACTGGATCTAACCAACGCTTTTTATCCACTGTGCCATGTGTCCTGGTGTTAAGGCAGTGGAGAACTTTCAGAGGAGATAACTGATAAATGACATCCATCGAACATGGCACGTGGAACTAGAACAGTCTACCCCAGTGAGCGAAATAAAGTGTTCAGTTCGACATTCCAACCACCTGAAGAAGGCCGGAGCGTATAACGGCCGAAACGTTGTAATAAACATGGCGACAAAGATGAGGACAATAGTTCGAATAATGTAAATAATGTACATAATACTTCATCTCACATATATAGAAAATTAGTAATAATATTTCAACCGATATTATAATGTCTAATACATCATTTTTTTTTTAAGCGTTTCACCCCAAGCAAGGCGGGAAGCCACTAGGACGCAAGGGGTTACAGAAGATTCGGAGCAACATCAGATAGGAGTGATAGAGGAAAGGATGAGGAGAAGGATAGTGGATAGATAAAGACAACTGGAGATGTCGATTGACATTACATTTGAATAGTTGGAGATTATAGCTCTCAGGGAAAATGGAATAGGCAAGGGAGTTCCACAGGCGAGAGGTGCGAGACATGAAGCTATTGGAGTAGAAGAGACGACTACATTTAGTAGTTTCGACAGTGAAAGGGTGAGAGCGAGATGCCAGCCTTGTAGGGCGCTTGAATTCATGAAGTCTGGGAACCAGCGAATGCAGCTCGGAGCAATTACCATGCAAATATTTCTAAAAAAGACAGAGACAGGCGACGGCGCTTCTGTGGGTGAGCAACTGTAGACGAGATGCCAGAACAGGGCCAATTATATTGCATATCCGCCTCTGGATCTTATCAAGAAGCTCGAGGCAAACAAAAGGGGCTCCAGACCATACATGGCAGCAATACTCCATGCAAGGGCGAATTGTTGATTTGTAGATCTGGAGGATCGATTCCGGGGATAAAAGTTTCCTGGCGTGGCACCGGGAGCCAACTTTCCTTGCGGTGGACGAAGCAATTGACACAATGTATTTGTTCCATCTCAGGTCAGCAGTGAACGTGAGCCCTAGCAGTAATTATTATATTTATCTGCCTGTGCAGTCGAGAAATCTCAGTAAAGTATTAGGTTGGTGCAAAAATAATGACGGTTTTGACGTTAAAAAATACGTCAATAACCGTCATTATTTTTGCACCAACCTAATAATATCCAGCCGGAATCGAACGTGCGTTTCTTTTGTCGGAGAAAAATAAAAATCAGGCGTTTATTTCAAGTACGAGTATCCACAAACTCATGTCGAATGTAATAAAATATTTGATAAAAATATACGAGTTAATTATTTAGAGAGTATGCTATTATCTAGCTATCTTAGTCATTTTTCAAAATAAGCTTGAAACATAGAAATTTATTAGAGTTGCTTCATTTTTGTCTCTAATGTAGTTTAGAAATCAATATATATATATATATATATATGGTGCTGCAAGAATAAAAATCCTTTCTCGACCTGCAGAATACAATTCCTTTTTCCTTTACAATTTTAATTTTCAGGACTGGAAAACTTTAAAAGAAAAAAAAAACAGCACCTAACGAAGACATCACATTGACCTTGTAGGTTCTCCATTCTTTGTACAAAGTCAGAATTCTGGATTAAAAGATTTGCAGCATGCGAGAATTTTCACTGATTCAAGCAGGAAAGATACGAGAGCGGGAAAAAAAGATTACTCCTTTCCTAACATAAGAAAGAAATATAAGTAGTATATAAAAAAAAGTAAACAGTATATATAAGAAGCCTTATGAATCTTTTCCTGGGAAAAATAGTAGGAGGAATTATTTATAAGAAACGCTGAAACAAGGACAAAAAGATTAATATAGTTTCTGTACAATGCGTAAAGTAAGAGGCACCTACTGAAGATCGAACTTACTACCGATCTGTACTCAACGGGGAATTCAGATTGCGAAGGTGCACCCACACAGCAACTGAGAAGTAGAGCGGGAAGCGGAAACTTTGATATACTGTTTATTTTCATAACTAAATTCTAGCAAAAATACCGAATGAGAAATTACGTTCATTGGATATCTGTGTCTATTGAGATTTTTTAGAATGACGTATTTGGTGCAATGCTACTATACAAGTAATTTACTTATGGAAGACTTTCCAAGTTAATTTTTAATCCACGTTCTTCTTCAACTGCCCTGGTGTGTTTTTGATGAGACATTTTGTGATAAGAATGAAGTGAATTCGGGTTTTTTTTATAGTGTCTGTAAAGAATATAGACAATACAAAGCACCTCATTACTTATTCATCCTTTATTAATACCGGTTTAAAATAGTGCAATAGATATATATA
Organism: Acanthosepion lycidas; assembly: GCA_963932145.1. Lineage (NCBI taxonomy): Eukaryota > Metazoa > Mollusca > Cephalopoda > Sepiida > Sepiidae > Acanthosepion > Acanthosepion lycidas. The sequence continues at coordinate 51,576,312 of OZ010595.1, read as the reverse complement.
TATATATATATATATATATATATATATATATATATATATAGAGAGAGAGAGAGAGAGATAGATAGATAGATAGATAGATAGATAGATAGATAATGGACAAAATGAAACAGATATACATAAATAGCTAGATAATGAACAGAATGCGATAGCTAGCTAGCTATCTATCTATCTAGATAGATAGATAGATGAACAGAATGCGATAGTTAGATAGATAGTCAGACAAATAATCAACAAACTGAGACAGATACAGGTAAATATCTAGATGATGAACTGAATGCGATAGATAGATGAATAGATAGTTACTGAGCAAACTGAGACAAAAAATAGGGCGCTAGATTATGAATAGATAGATAGATAGATAGATAGATAGATAGATAGATAGATAGATAGATAGATAGATGTGAAGAGACTGGGAGAGACAGATTGATGGATGCCTAGTTAGATATATTGAGAGATAGAAGAAGGATGATTATATGAATATAGAAGCACTTATCAATATAAGTAAGAATGAAGAATGATTTTGAAAAGGAACAAAATTAATCTATGAGAAAGTGTAAAAGATGGAAAGCACTTAAAGAATACAGTACGTTTCAGAGTTAAATATCTTCAAAACGGGAATCACACCCAAAAGATGCAAAATATATTTCAGAAAAGTCTACTCCAATTACAGAACCGACTCGAAAATCTTGACATACATCGGGTTCGGATATAAGTCAAATATCTGAGAAGGACTTGCAAAGGTTTTAATAAATAATAAATCCAGAAAAGAATAAATGTACAGTGTAACCCGGATATAAGAGAAACCCGGATATAAGAGATATTTCTCTGGTCCCAAATTAGAGCCATACTTACCTAAACAAAATAGACCAAACCCGGATATAAGAGAAACCGGGTTATAAGAGAAACCTGGATATAAGAGAAACCCGGATATAAGAGAGATTTTATCTGGTCCTAAATTAGAGCCATACATACCTAAACAAAATAGACCAAACCCGGATATAAGAGAAACTCGGATATAAGAGAGATTTTATCTGGTCCCAAATCAGAGCCATACTTGCCGAAACAAATTAGACCAAACCCGGATATAAGAGAAACCCGGATATAAGATATTAGGTTGGTGCAAAAATAATGTCGTTTTCTCACATATGTTATTTTTATATATGATTTCTGAAGTAATTCATTGATATATATCGCCAAGTTATATATCATTTTGAAGCGTGTTTTTCGCTCTATCGAATCATGTTATTCGTTACCGTTCTCAATCTCCTCATTCATTTTTTTTGCAGGCTTTTCTACAGCATGGACAAAATTCAAGTCCGCACGATTTTCTTGTTCCAGTTCAAACTAGGCCGAAAAGCTGCCAAGACAGCTCGTGATATCAATGATGCGTTTGGCCCAGGGACCACTAACGGACGTGTGGCACAACGGTGGTTCGAGAAATTTCGCAATGGTGACAAGAGCCTCGAAGATGAAGACGGTCGCGGCCGGCCGACTGCGGTTGATAACGAACATTTGAAAGCCTTAATTGAAGCCGATCCTCGCAAAACCACACGAGAAGTTGCTGTTGAACTCGAGGTCGACCACTCAACAGACGTTCGCCATTTAAAGCAAATAGGGAAGTCAAAAAAGTTTGATAGATGGGTGAACAATAATAAAAAAAATCGTCAAAAACGATATTATTTTTGCACCAACCTAATACTTCATCTCCGGTCCCGACAACTCTCTTATATCCGGGTTACACTGTAATAGAATTAAATTAATAATCAATTGAAAATCTTAAATGAAAAAAAAGAAAAAAAGAAAGAAAAAAAGAAAAAAAAGAAACGTTGATACTATCCACCGACAAAAGCCAAAGAGGTAATTAGAATAATGCTAAAAAATATGCTTATGTTGATTTGAGAGCGGGTAGGAATATAAGAAGTAAAAGAAAACAAAAATAATGAAACAGTTGAATTCTGAACACGTACAAATCGTAAGAAAAAAATAACATATATTCAAAGTGAAGCGAACATAGAAAAAAGTCTTCCATTATTACATAAAAAAAAACATCCAGAAAATTCGAAGGCATAAATATGGATAATATTTCAGAAAAAAATGTAAGAATTCCATATGTAACTGTCGGTTTGAATGTATGCACAAACGAATAGATAGATAGATAGATAGATAGATAGATAGATAGATAGATAGATAGATAGATAGATAGGTAGGTAGGAAGCGACTATGATAGCTGGATAGAGAGATACGAAGAGAATTAAGATAGATAGATAGATATATACATAGGAACACACTAGAAAGAAAGAAAGAAAGAAAGAAAGAAAGAATTGGAATTAAATATAGATCGGAACCCAACAGAATGATAGGATAAAGAACAAATGGGAAACGTTTATAAATCTGACATGTTTCACTTTATTAACGCTTCATCAGAAAATTAGATATGGAGAAACAGAAAATTATGGTATTTCTATTTTTATGTTGTCTGATATTCATGGGTTAAGCAGGATTCAGGTGCATTTGACTTGTCAAGCAGCGTTCTTGTGTATAATTTGTGTTTATAAGTGTATCATAATTCTCGTTTTTCTATGCGGGATTCGGATGACAATGTACCTGTGCGTCTCAGTGTGTGCGTGAGCATAGCAGTAGGCATCGTTTATGTTTCATGGTTTCTGCATGTTGATTTGCAGAGGTTTAAATAGATAGATAGATAGGAACAGACCGTAATAGATAGATAGATAGATAGATAGATAGGAACAGACCGTAATAGATAGATAGATAGATAGATAGATAGATAGGAACAGACCGTAATATATATATAGATAGATAGATAGGAACAGACCGTAATAGAGAGATACAAAGAAACAGACCGCAATAGATAGATAGATAGATAGATAGATAGATAGATAGATAGATAGATAGATAGATAGGGACAGACTGCGATATATATATATATATATATATATATATATAGATAGATAGATAGATAGATAGATAGATAGATAGATAGATATGTGTGTATATATATATATATATATATATATATATATATATATATATATATATAGGTATATAGATAGATAGATAGATAGATAGATAGATAGGAACAGACCGTAATAGAGAGATACAAAGAAACAGACCGCAATAGATAGATAGATAGATAGATAGATAGATAGAAACAGACCGTAATAGATAGATAGATAGATAGATAGATAGAGACAGACCGCCATAGATAAATAGATATATAGATAGGGACAGACTGCGATATATATATATATATATATATATATATATATATATATATATATATAGATTTCCTTGACTCGCCATGTAATATTTTCAGAACGTTAAAAATTACTGTTCTCCATAATTTTCTATATTTTTTCTTTCGTAAAACTTTCATTTTTTTAACTTAACTTTGTATTTGCGATAGATGCGTTTCACAACAATTTGCTCAAAACTTTCTTGTACGTTTCTTGGAACAATCTTTTCTTTTTTTTTGTCTTGACTTAGAAGATTTTTCCAAGTCTTCTTTCCTTGTTCCCTGTCCCCAAAATTGCAGCTGTTTTTCCTGATAATTGCCAACAGTTTTCTTGTAGTTCCTATTCTGCCTTATGTTTCATCGAATATCACCAAGACATTCTCAATATTCGTCGGTATAACGCATTTTCACACGTCTGTTTTATTATTCATGGTTCGCAGCAAGAGAAAATGTCCAAGAAGCAAGCCACAAATTGCTGATGTCAAAATCGTACAAGTACAGATGTTCAAATATCTGTGACGTGTTTAAACAGATGACGGAAAACGTGACACTGAAGTCCAAATATATATTAAATCGCAAAAGATCTATTTAAAATAATAAAAAAAAACATAATGTGTGTATTAAGAAAGACAATATTTTTTTAGAAATGTTATAGCGTCCTCCCCTTTTTCATATAAATGGACTCGGCCAGAGTGTTACTTGGACTGCTGCCCTTAAATACCCACAGTCAGTCAGAATATGGAGAGATTGAGAGATTGGGAGAGTGATCAGAGATTGTGATTGAGTTGGAGGTAGAGTAACAGTGTGAGGTAACCGCTTGTAGAAGTCACAGTTACAAACACGTAGACTCTAAGGAAGTCCTACTTCGAGACTGTATATATATATATATATATATATATTGCTACTAACCGCGTTCCTGGATTTATTAACAGTATTATCCATTGTATTATTGTGTAAATACATTTAATTTCTTATCTTTAATTCCTGCGTTTGTCATTCATTGGAGACCGAATATCATCTCGGGATCCACAACAAGAAACGGGGTAAAAAGTGTGGAAAACACAGTTTAAAATCAATCCTACTATAAGGCATAGAATGCTGGACACGTCTCTCAGTTAGAATCAGATAAAGAGAGCTTAAATTTCTGGGAGATATATTACAATGTAAATCGTTAGCGTCTATGTCCCAAATTACCTTTCTTTTCTTCAAATCTATTTATTTTTTTTGATCGAATTCCCCCCAAACAAGGCAGTGAAGCCACTAAGACACAAGGCGTTAGTGGGTATGAAAGAATTAGAAAACTGAATCATTACTAAAGATCGAGAACAAAAGACGAATAATAAGGAAGACAGTAGATAGCTATTGTGACCAAAGTAAATGGTTAAAGATACAGTGTAACCCGGATATAAGAGAGTTGTTGGGAACGGAGAAGAAGTCTCTTATATTCGGGTTTCTCTTATATCAGGGTTTGGTCTATTTTGTTTAGGTAAGTAGGACCAGAGATACTCTCTCTCATATCCGGGTTTCTCTTATATCCGGGTTTGGTCTATTTTGTTTCGGTAAGTATGGCTCTAATTTGGGACCAGAGATAATCTCTCTTATATCTGGGTTTCTGTTATATCCGGGTTTGGTCTATTTTGTTTCGGTAAGTATGGCTCTAATTTGGGACCAGAGATAATCTCTCTTATATCCGGGTTTCTCTTATATCCGAGTTACACTGTATAACAAAACAAGTGTGGCAGTGATATCATATATTAAACAGTAAGTACAACAGAAGAGTATTACACGACTAGTGAATGTATGGCGGTTGACACAGCGTTCAATCTATTCGACTATTATATTTATCAGCACCCCCACCGCCAGGAGGAATGTATGTGGCACAAGGCCGAGTTTACCGTGGGTTTTCCGAGCCCGTAGGTTCGGCCAAAAATATCCCCTTCGAATTCGTGTAAACGGGTTCAGGAACTGTCTACCTCCCCGGACGAAATTTTACCCTGTGGCAAATCTTCGTCCGCGTTCCTCTCTGCCGACGCAGAGAGTTTGACAGCTGAACAATCTATTCACTGTTCCACCAAAGCCTTCTCTTACAGCAGGCGAAAGAGTCCAAAATAGAATGTTTAGAGGGAGGACACCAGAACAATAGCGATTGACACTGCATTTACATTTTTGAAGATAAAATTTGGCTTGAAATAATGGATCCGGCAATGAGCTACCATCGAGAACTGCGAGAAAAGAAACTGTTAGCATAGAACTTACGGTTATATCTAGCCAACTCAGCTGTCATTTGATGAGACCTCGTTTACCAGAATAGTACAGAGCATAATTCATTCATAGGTACCATTTGAAGTTCAAATATCTGGGAAATGTTTTAAAAGACGGCAGAAAAGATGACACTGAAATCCAAACGGGTATTAAATTAATCTTACTTATTATAAAATGCAGATTGTGTGTGTGTGTGTGTGTGTGTGTGTGTGTGTGTATACGTTTATATATTGGATCGGATTTCCTACATTTTTCAACCGATTTCAAAAAAACTTCACAGGACTGCGTAAAATTACCTTGCGGTGGTTCTGACAGCGCCAAAAATTGAAAAAACAATTGTTTTGCACGAAATCGATTTGAAAACACGATTAAGAGGCATTAATGAAAGGAGGACGACACATATCGAGTTATACTTATTAATATCAAGTTATCGAGTTATACTTATTATAAAACCCAGGTTGGTTGGTTGTGTGTGTGTGTGGGTTCATTTATATATTTGATCGGATTTCCTACATTTTTCAACCGATTTCAACAAAACTTCACTTTTTTTTGGCAGGTAGTGTTTCTTATTGTCTTGCACACTTTTTTCTTTATTTTTACATTCAGAATGCTTTAAAAATTCCATTTACAAGACAATTATTTATAATAAAATTCTATTGAATCGGTAGACTCATAACGACTGAAAACAATGTTTTTGTTTGAGTTTGGGTTTGACCAATTCGTAAAAACAAAAAAAAACAAAAAAATAACTAATTAAGACATGCGTGTCCGTCAAGCTTAAACAATAATCTTTGTCAATTTTATTTTTCAGTCTTTTTGATGGTCGATACTTGATGTATCTCTTACTATTACATCCCCGGGCAACGCTGGGCTCTACTGCTAGTGTATTTATAAAAAAAGGCAGAGGGATGTAACTTTACGGAGATGAGAAAGCGACTGAGCTGAAACGCTAGGTCCAGGACCAGTAATATTGCTGATTCTTCTTTGGATCTGATCAAGAATCACTATATATCTAGCAAGATCACTGGACCATTGTGGCAGTAATATTCAAATTATGGACTTATAAATATGCAAGATAGATTCTGGAGAGAAGAATTGTATAAAATTACATAATGAACCAATTTTCTTAGCAGATGAACTAGCAGTGGGTTCTATATTCTTTCCACTTCATATGAACCGAGAATATTATTTCAACAAGTCGCAACAAATCACTCTCTTATATGTTAGTATCAGCCATGCTGATGAAATATTGAAATGGATTTTATTGTTCTCTGTCTTTAATAATGTGTGTTTTTTCATGTTCTTTCATATTCATTAAACACTTACATGTTAGTGGCATGGAGAGAAATAATTTTAAAAATCTTGCAATTGAAAAAATGTCGCACATGACAAGTGCTCTGATAGCATTTAATAATTGGAGCCCTGGGTATATTAACAAAGTATCTAGTGGTCTCTCTTTACACTTGCTCAGTGCCATACGTAATACACGCTTAGCCGATCATGTATCTTTCGATACATGATTGACGAGGAAGATTTTCCTCGCAATAGGGTGCCATTTCTTTCTGCGGTAGACTAGTTGCCATCCAAGACTAGGGAACCCGGTCTGTCCTGCTATTTATCCATAACTAGGGGGAGAAGATAATTCATACCTCTCCCAAGGGTCATTCGGTTTTGTTCTATGCGTGATACACGCTTAGCGATCATTTATCTTTCGTTACATGACTGACGAGGCAGATTTTTATCACGCAGTAGGTTGCTAATTCTTTCTGCTGTAGACGAGTTGCCATGCAAGAATATTGAACCTCGTCTATCCTGCTATTTATCCATAGCTGAGGGGAGAAGAAGGGGATTCACATTTTTCACAAGGGTATTAGCACGTAAATGAATGTAATAGATTCGACTGGAATTCGAACTCGGCTCTCCGATTCCTCAGTCCGAGCCGCTATCAATTAATCCACCGTTTGAAAAAACGCACGACGTGGAATGTTTACCTATTTAGGCAAGTATTAGGTTGGTCCAAAAATAATGCCGTTTTTTGACGTTAAAAAATACGTCAAAAAACGGCATTATTTTTGCACCAACCTAATATTATCAATGAAAAGAAAAAATAAACTATGTACCTGTTGAGTATGGACTAAACAGAATGCATATATTTAACACCTTATTTACATTCTTTGAACTGTTGTCCTCATCTTCGTTGCCATATTCACAATGTTTCGACAATTGTACGTTCCAGCCTTCTTCAGGTTTCGAACTGAAAAATTTATTTCGTCCACCGGCGTAGATTGTTCTTTTTCCACGTGCCATGCCACTTCCGGGTGTCTCACTAAAACAATTTACGCTGGTGGACGAAATAAACGATTCAGTTCGAAATTCCGATCACCTGAAGAAGGCTGAAGCGTACAATGGCCGAAACTTCGGGAATATGTCAACGAAAATGAGAACAAAAGTCCGAAAAATTTAGTTAGTGTAAATAATTACAATAACCCATCTCACCAATATAGACATGTATTTAACACTTTGTTTTACATCAGGTCACTGTAAGTGAATGCAGAAAACAGAAGCCAAATAATAATAATAATAATAATAATAATAATAATAATAATAATAATAATAATAATGGTGGTAGTTGGCCCCTCGTGTCCGAGTACTACTGCTTACTACAGCGGCTAGCCTATTCCACTGGCAGACACCATCTCAGTCATATTTGTTTTTTTGTCCATCACGCACCTGAAGTTTATACTGCAAATATGCGGAGTGGACGTTAGTTACAGTTTCAGGGAAAGTGCGTATTATCTGGAGTGATAAACGGTCTGAACAAGACCGGTACGCTAAAAAAACCCTCGGTCACGATGATCTGCGACTTTGTCTTACCACAACCAACGACGGTTCACAAATAGGCTGTCTGCCCAATTTCACTCACAAGTCTCGGTGAGACCTTTCCAAGGATACCGCTCGCTGGGGTCGCCTCCACAGGCTGATAACTCCAAGAAGTCACCTTCCTGATAAATCGACCACGATGAGATACCAATGTTATAACCATTCGGCCAAGCGTTTAAAAAAGAACAACAACAACAACAACAAAAACAACAACAACAACGATAATAATAATAATAATATTTGTAATAATAATAATAATAATAATAATAAACCATATTATCTCAGGATGTCTGGAACTGGTAAGAAAAGACTATACCCAAAGACATAACAAGGTACCGAGATATGTGCACTGGATTATATGCAAGAAACACAGCATCGAAACCACTGATGGTATAAGCACAAGCCAGACAGAGTTACTTAAAATAACGATGTAACTATCTTCTGGGATATGCCAAATGAGACTAACAGGGAAATAAAAGCCAGCAGACATGATATTTCACAAAAGACAAGAAATTCAGGAAATCTATGCTTATTGACATAGCAGTATCTGTTGCAGTTTTGGGGGTATTATGTACTAGTGAGTTAGCCCAAATGACTTGACTCATTTTATAGTCCACCAATAGAAGGTTAATCAATCAAAAGACGTAGAATATACAATCCTTCGTGTATAAAGGCGGCCATTTTCTTTACTCTCCCCGAATGTCCAGTGTCAGCTTATCAGGCGAAGAGGAACAGAAGGAAGAACTACGCTCTGCTATTAGGTTGGTGCAAAAATAATGACGTAATAATGTCGTTTTTTGACGTTAAAAATACGTCAAAAAACGACATTATTACGTCATTATTTTTGCACTAATACTTTACCGGTATATCAACTGCTAACCTGAACTACGCTTCTCTGCTGTCTTCGAAATATTCAATGCTAACTTCTGGTTTCTATACTCAAAGACGACCGTCATCATGAACAACAGTATCATCTGAGAGAAACATCTTTCATAAAAATTATCGAGAAATTGTCCAAATATAAGGACCTGGGGATCGAGATTAACAGGATGTGGAGAATGAAAACTGAGACATTACCAACAGTAATCAGAGCTCTAGGCCACGTGAGGTAAGAAATGGAAAATTTTTCCAGCAGTGTTACAGGTAACATGAACATTAAGTTGCCCAGAAAACCATCCTACTAGGAACATCCCATATACTGAGAAAAGTGCTATCAACTAAAGGACAATTTTCATATAGGGCCTAAAGACCGTAGTTTTTACCCGGTTCTACAGAATACAAAGCAGAAAATATAGCATACACTAATAATAATAATAATAATAATAATAATAATAATAATAATAATAGTAGTAGTAGTAGTAGCAGTAGTAACAACAACAACAGCAACAACAACAACAATTAGTTTGATGCAAAAATAATGTCGGTTTTTGACTTATTTTTTAACGTCAAAAACCGACATTATTTTTGCACCAACTTAATATTTACAATAATGTGGACTTACGAATAGCAAAACTGTATCCGACATATGACTCATCGTATTAGGTTGATGCAAAAATAATGTCGGTTTTTGACTTATTTTTTTACGTCAAAAACCGACATTATTTTTGCACCAACCTAATATTGATTCAAAGGTACAGGCTCTTTTTTTTTTTTAAACACAAAAATATACAGTGTATAAATATGAGGTCTGTGTATTATTGATACACCCATTCTTTTGGAACCTGTACACATATTGATCTGTATAAGGGACAATTTCGTGTCAACTAACTGTATTACTTGTATAATTGAAACTTATTTTGAATGTGTTGGATATTTGTTTTCCATCAGTGTAGTTATTTAGACGTTAAAATGTTGTTGATTAGCTTTAGTAAGGCAATTAAAATTCAAAATTGCTGTCAACTCTGAGGCAGATTTACTACAACTAGTTAAACTTTGACATCGAAATGTTCACCTGTGGAAAGTGCACCTATGAAACATCTGTACAATGGAATAAGTTTAATTGCAATATTATGGAGTCGTTAATTATTACAATTGATGCAATGTTCCCAGGGTACCATTTTCTGTAGTGAGGGGGGAAATTTCGTGATGAATTTTATGGTTTCTCTTTTAGTTATTATCTGGTCTAACAATCAACTCCAGTCAGTCAGTCTCAACCTCTTAGTCTCTCTCTCTCTCTCTCTCAGTTTCTTTCTCTCTCTCTCTCTCTCTGCACATCGGTGATCGTGTTTCTCCATAATCTTTTGCTGCCTTCTGCAATTTTCACTCTTCTGCGAACTGCCTTTCCCCGCTACAAAGAATTCAAAGGAATAGGATACACGATAAACATTTCCAAGACAGAAAGCATGATCTGGTATTGGAATAAAAGCAGTGATGACAACTAGCCCGAAATCCACCATAAAAGTTCTGCATGTGAAATTTAAAAAAAAATACTTCCTTAGATTATGAATCAGTTATTACAAATTTAGTATAGACGATAAAGAAATTGAACATAGAATAGGCTGCGTCAGATGTACCATCTGCGCCAAACCGCAAGCTGATACAAAACCAAAACATAAAACCTGAAAACTCAATTCATCTGTTTAAATAGCTTCATCTCATCGAGGCTTCCATATGGATCTCATGTACGGTGTCAGACACGTTCAGATATATCTAAACACTCAGCTGTAAATAACCCCTGTTTTGAGATCAACGGTTAAAAATTATTTCGATGGATAGAACCTGTCGATCTTGGCGACAAAACATCCCACTTCAATTATGTTAGACTGGCGCTACATAATCGCAAAAGAATGAACTCTACCAGATGACATAAACCACGTCACCTGAGAACTTTCAACTGAAATAACAACTAAACTGAAAGACACATTCAAGCAAAAGTATAGGAAGGAAACCCCCGCCAACACTGGAAAGAGCGATAACAGCTGCTGGACTTAAGAATCCTACTTACCTGAGAAATTATTTTAAGAGATAGATTTTACAAATTTCAACCGAAAGCACTATTAGCTGATCGGTCAATAAATTCCGGATATTTCCTTATAAGGAGACGTCCTTATATCGCCATTAAAGTTTATCCTTGTGGTAATATTACGCCATCTATTTGCTTATGGTCTTCAAATAAGTGTTTGACCGTATTTTTTTTTTTCATTTTCTATTTGTATTGAATTGTATTAAATATGGGGGATAAGTTTATCGACCCGTTATTTTATTTTATGGAATCTTTTATTAATACCAGTTTCTTCTTCCCATGCAAAAATGACGGTTTAAAAAGGAAGTATACCAGACAACAGAAACTACATCGTTTGAGGACTTTCAACAGTAGTAACAACTAGACGAGATAGCACATCTAACCCGAAGAGAAAACAATGCTCTAACATGTTGACCTTACACACTATTTAAAACGAAAGGTTAGGAAGGAAGTCGATATCAGTAGTGGAAAGAGCATTAACAGATACTGGATTTGAGAAACCTATTTTTCTGAAAAAAAAATTTAAGAGAAAGATGTGAATTGTATTAATAGAATTTACGATTATTTGGTCAAATTATTTGGTCAAATTATTTGGTCAAATTATTTTGTCTTAAGTCATGCATGGCTTCCAACTTATTCAGAAATGTCTAAACTATTAGCTATTAGGTTGGTGCAAAAATAATGTCGTTTTCTCACGTAGTAACATATGTGAGAAAACGACATTATTTTTGCAGCAACCTAATATATACAACCCTTTTCTAGTAGGTTGGTGCAAAAATAATGACGTAATAATGTCGTTTTTTGACGTATTAACGTCAAAAAACGACATTATTACGTCATTATTTTTGCACCAACCTAATATTATCAGTGATGAGAATCGGTTCAAAAAATAATTCAGGTATTATCGATTATTAGGTATTATCGATTATTAGGTATTATCGAAAACAAACGTTCTTGAGATCCCACGGACTGGCATTACAGAATAATTAACAATGATTATTTTTTTTTACCAAATAACAAAAACCATATCACTTGAATACTTTCAACAAATCAATTAGCACATGTAACTCGAATCCAGACCTCGACCGATCCGGCAGAGTTATATTTTTGTTTCTCTTGCTTTTAGATAATTTGGCGGCGCTCATCACCTCTCCAGGTCGAGTCACCAGAAACATCTTCTCATCAGTGTCAAACAGAGAAAAATGGCGTGGTTTTGACACGTTACAAAACACGTTACACAGCCTGTGCAAAACCATCATGCAGGTCATTGTTGAAGATAGAGTTATGAGAGGACGCCAACTCAAAAAGAAAAAAAAAATGCTTGGACAACGTCAGAAAATGGACAAGTGTGACTATGTCAGAATTGCTGATGGCTGCCGTTGGTGGACCGTCGTCAGTGAGATTCAATATGGCTTCTATATTTGGATCACCTCGCTACAAAATCTCAGGCGGTTGATGTTGATGATGATGATGATGATGATGGAGATGAACTCGAATGGGAAATTATTCCATTATCAAGATAGTGGCTTTTCAAGAGTTAAGCAAGGAAAATTATATTAAGCGTTAATAGTGGATTTTTAGATTTAAGAGAATGCAGTTTTTAAATGTCAATCGCCAGTAATGCTATTTAATCAATGATTGCCGAAGATTTTCTTTGCTGAAAAGGTTTACTCATTCCATTACCACTAAATTTTCCATTTTTTAAAATGTGTCTTCTCAAACATCTTCTTCTAATTATATGCATATCTAGGAGGTATAGCGTAATAGTGATTTTACTAGAGAAACTGGCCGTCCTTCAATTTATGACTGACAGAATCATATATAAATACAAGATTAATCATGACACAGACAATGATAGCATATATTTGTAAATCCTTACTTCGTAGAAAAAAAATTCGAAAAGTTCCTAATAATCTTAGCATACACAGCCACCTTCCATGTTCAGTATGAATAGCTAGCTCGATATATTGCAGACAATTATCTAAACAAACTCTCGTCGTATTATATGGTAAGAACATTGTACACAAATAAATGTATAGTTTTTAGAAAAACAAGGATGACAAAAACCAAGTATATAAGAATATAAATAAAAGAAAAAAAAATGTGATTCAGAAAATGTGTTGATTTATATCTGTATAGCCATTCACTTACGTGCCTCTGTAGATATCTATGAAGGTTCATGGTCAAGGGGAATAACTCTGTATGTTTTGCACTTCACCCATACTTCTATCAACGCCTACTTCTGTGTTTAATTCTATGTGATTCTCTGTGTATGTGTAATTAGTATTCATGATTTTATGTTTTTAATCTGGTGATCGAGTCCTACAGAAAATGATGATAATGATTGTCCATGAGTTTAAGCGCGAATATTTTTTTTAAGTTGTTGTCAAACAGTTTGATTATATTTTCTCTTATATACTCCTTTCATATAATCATATTATCATTCCTATAGATTTTTCATTTCATTATCAATTTAATCAGCATTTATATATATATATATATATATATATATATATATATATATATATATATATATATATATATATATATATACTACTAACGTTTCATATTTCATAAATTTTCCTCGGATAATTGAATTTCTTCATCGTCTTCTTGATGTTGTTAGCATAAACTTTCGGTAGCTAGCTTCTTTAATTTTAACCAGGTGTATCATTAGTAATGGAAAAAGAAAAAGAAATATAATTTCTTACAGAAAACATCGACCAAAAATAACCGATGACCATTAATAAACGAACCGGTTTAGTCCGTTTCACTAGCGCTCGACAAACATAACTACATTGAAATTCCTGTAAACTGGCAGCCCCAAAATGTTGAGAAACTGGTGGTGGTGTTACAATGTTTTCCGAAATGCATAGGGGCGCAACTAAAGGCAAAAATCTTATGCGCATTGTTCCTTTCAAATTGACCATTTTCCAACAGTACTCCTAGCTTTTGTGGATGACAACCCATCGACTATAATATATCGACAACTGTTGTATTTCCAAGAAATCCTTGCTTATAGCTTGTTTGTATTAGTGATTATTCGCAAGACATGTATTATATATTTGTGATTTACATACGGATTAGTGTCCTTATCTTCAAACGTTCAAGAAAGTATTTATTTAAAATTGTATTATTATTGTTTTATAATTTTTTCTAAATTTTCAGTACCACTATAACTTAATTTTAGGTTATTTTTATTAAAAAGTTTGCAAGTGTATTTTTTCAAGGAAAACGCTTTTCAATTAAGGCAAGAAATTAATGTCCTAACTTACTACTAACCATATGGTTGAATGGAGTGTGTACCAAATAATTTTTTTTTCTATTCCTACTCTGTTTTTTATTATCATTTTTTACATAATTAATGTTGGGGTAATTATAGCTACTATTCTTTAAAGCTTTATTATAAAAATTACTGTGTTCATAAAATATTTTTTTCATTAGCCGAATTTATACTTATTCGTTTTTCTATAGAGGAAGGGGCATGCTTTATTATTGATGGGGGATGATTTGATTTCGAGTGGATATATTAAGTATTGTATTTACTTTTTATAAGGTTGGTATATATTTTTCATTAAGTCTAACGTCATATCAAGATTGTTTACCTTTTTCATTTTGTATTAATAGTAACTTTCTAATTTAGACATTTAAATTCTCTATGTATTAGTTTTCTAATCTTATCAATATTGATGTTTGGAATGCCATCAGCCCTATACTACTCATCAATATCAAGGGAACTTTTCGCCTCTGCCCTGGCATTTGCGACTCTATACGCTGATCTTTCTGAAGAGGAAAGCAACATAATTATTAATGCAAAAATATCTGTTCTTATTCATAATAGCGAACAGTGGATAAAAAATTATGAAGACCATTTTGATATCACAATGGAAACTTTGGACTAAGCAGAGTCTTCGTATCTTGTTTGGACTATTTATTTTATATTAACTGACTGCATACTGTGAAGTTAATATTAAAGACTTTGGACGGTATAATATCCTAGAAATATATCATTTAGCAAATTTAAAAAAAAATACCCTAAAATTAAGTTATAGTTGTACTGAAGATTTAAAAAAAAATATAATAAACATAATGAAATTTTAAATAAATTATTTAGCCAGAATCAAAGAAATAGTGATTCAGAAATATGAATAAACAATAATAAAGAAATGTATGTAACTGTAGGAATCCTGTAAATTGTTCTTTGAATAATAAAAGTCTCACAGAATCTATAGGTTATAAATGCACTATCTCATCTATTGAGAATCCTAATATTGAAAAATTGTATATTGGATTCACTTAAAATGAAGTTAAATTAAGATGGAGCTAACATCAAACTAATAATATTAAGTAACGCTGACAAACATCCGTATCTAACTATTTTTGATATTTAAAAGAAACTAATAAGACACCCACAGTAAAACGGAAACTAATAAAAAACGAGAACATGTAGATCTTTAAAAAAAAAAACATGTCATTTGTGCCTACATGAAGAGTTATATATAATTACGTTTCTGAAAAAAAAGATTTATTAAATCAAAGAAATGAAATTACAGTTTTTGTAGACATTGTATTATATTTTCTTTAAAAAAAATTAATTAAAAAACAATTTGCATAATTATATATCTATTGCTTGATCAAAAACAAGACCGTTTGAAAATCTGTAATTATTTTCTAATATTGTAAATTTAAAAAGACGTAAATAGTTTATAGGTAAATAAAATACATGTAGAATTTTAGATCTTTATAAATTAAAATATAATTATAAAAATATGACTTAATCATATTCGTAAATCCCTTTAAGAAATTCTCATTGCATTTTATAAAATCAGAAAATAAATTAAAAAAAATGTCATTTGCATTGTAGTGTATCCTAAATAAACCAGACTGTGATGGCACATTTTTATATAAGGAAGCTAGTATCAACAGACAGAAAGTTGAAACCCACAACTAAGCTTAACTGATACTTACTTTGCCACCATAAAATATAATTGTATCCACATTCGTTAACTAAGCCAACACTCATTAAAAAGATTAAATTCTCTTTCCTCCACCAACTTAAACTATACAATAATTTATAAGCTAAATTAAAAGAGTAGATCATTTTTACTAAAGTTATTCACCATCGCTTGAAAAGGAAAATAAACTTTAAATTTTAATTTAAAATTGAGGTTTTGGTTTCGAAACAATGTAATTTCTGTGTTGCGATGAAATCATATTTTTAAATTTTAATAATAATATTATTTTCTACTGTATTGAACACTGTTTTTTTTAAAATAAATGCTAACGAACTCTGGCTTAAAATTTTTAATGTTCTTTCATTTTATTTATTTCATTATATATATATATATATATATATATATATATATATATATATATATAGTTTCCACAGGGAGCCCTCTAAGCAAAAACAACATTCCGCGGAAAAGTAAGTTGTAAATGGTCACAGGCATGTTTAAAAATTCGGGCTTTCAAATCTTTCTCTTGGGAGCTTCAATTAAGTCAAAAGCCTAATATACAGGGTGCGCCACAAAAACAAAAAAAAACAAAAAGAAAAAAAACAGGAAAATTTGTTATCGTTTATTTATTTACAGTTTATTTAATTGCTGGAATTCTCTTTCAGTTATTTGAAACAAAATCAAAAGATACAAATTTAGTAGCTTAAAACAAAAACACAAATGTTAGATGTGATTTTTAAACTAAAAAACTTATTTATCTATATGTCAGTTAATTATTCTTTCATCATATTGTAAATCTAAAATTTCCTGTGTTTTTGTAGCACATCCTGTATAATAAATATCATCAATTCTACATTGCCAACATTGCAATCATTTTTTTTTCTGTACTTCTATCTCTCAAATTTCATTAAGAAGCCTATTAAATCTACATATTATAAGCTCATGTGTACCATCTTTCATTTTAATTATATATATATATATATATGTGTGTGTGTGTGTGTGTGTGTGTGTGTATATATATGTGTGTGCATATATATATATATATATATGTGTGTGTGTGTGTGTGTTTGTGTGTATATATATATATATGTGTGTGTGTTTGTGTGTATATATATGTGCGTGTATATATATATATATATATATATGTATGTGTGTGTGCGCGCGCGTGTGTGTATGTGTGTGTGTGTATCTATGTGTGTGTCTGTGTGTGTGTCTGTGTGTGTGTGTGTGTAAATGGGAGAAAGAACAGATGGAATAACATTCCACTGGGCGTAGCATTTACTTTTTAAATAGCGTTCAATACAATGTAGAGCAATATGTTATGATTTTTATTATAAGAGATTATAATAAAGACATGTTGAAATCGATGCACAAAAGCTTTCATGTTTCAATATTATGATTTACTTCTTCAGGCGATAGTAAGAAACTGGTGATTTTTAAGGAAATTTAAAAACAAAGTGTTACCGCTTTTCCGAAATTAAAACTTTGGGGGGGTATTTAAAATCATTTAATCAACTAATACTTACCATCGCCTTAAGATGTACAATCACAGTATTTAAACATGATAACATTTCTGTAGCGATTTCAACGTGATTTCTTTTATTATAATCTCTTATAATATATATATATATATATATATATATATATATATATATATATATATATATATATGCTGTTCAGTTTGTGATTTGCTCGTGTTTATTTATTTAGCTGTCCTTCCATTATTTTTTCTGTAACCTAGGGAAGGTTTCTTAATAGAATAATCGTACGAAGGAAGATTGATAATGAACAATAATACTTAGGACAAGAACAACACATATAAGATTCACCAGAGGCGCGTAGAACTGCAAAAAGTGTCAACTGATAGAAGTAAGTTAAGAGAATCCCACAACGAATCTCCAACTCCAGTATATCTACCAACCGCCCTGGGCGGTCAGATGTGACACAAGGCGGATTTAATGTGAGGCATCCGATCCCGTAGGCTCGGCCAAAAATTCCCAGTAAATCCCATATAAAACAGCATCGGGTAGCTGTTTCCCGAGACGAGTTTCTGCCCTTCGACTTAAATTCGTCTAGGTATCCTCTCTGCCCGGAGGCAGAAAGTTTGACCAGCACAGCTGGAGACGAATCTCAAACTCTAGGATATCTACTAACCGCCTCCAGCAGTCAGATATGCCACACGGCTGAATTTAATGTAGGGTATCCGGGTCCGTAGGCTCGGCCAAATTTCCCGGCAGACCCCCTATCAAACGTGATCTGGTAGCTGTTTCCAGAAACGAGACTCTGCGCTTAAACATAGTCTGGAGATCCTCTCTGCTCGGAGGCAGAGAGTTTGATCAGCGCAGCTGGAGACGAGTTTCCAACTCTAGACCAATATACAGTATTTACTATTGTATTTATGTGAATGGAATGCAAACCCATTATCGTCAGGCGATATGCTACAGCAATTTTATTAAATTTTATTCGTTTGCTTTTGATTCTTTCTCTCTTATGTCTTTTGTTCTGGCCTTATTCTTCCTTCATCTTCTCTCGTCTTTTTTACCTCCTTTTCTTCATTCTCCCTGATTCTTCAATCTTCTAGAATATTCTTTATCCTTCGTGTTTTTTTTTTTTTTTTAGATTTTATGATTTTATTTCACTGTCTTACATCCTCCAACCGACCTTTCTTCCCTCACACTTCGTTGATTCTTCTAATATATCTCATTCACTTCTTCGCTTTTATTATCTTAATTTCTTATAACTTCTTGTCATCGAATTGTGTTCTTAACGAAGAATGTAATAGATCCGCGGACAGCGTGGAAAATAACAACGTAAATGTCATAATAGCGAATTCTTCACAAAACCCGAAATAAAAAAAAGAAAAAATAACAATATATGAAGAAATCAAAATAATGGGCGTTGAAAAAATAGGTAGGCGGTATTTTGTATTGAGTTTGAATCATTAGGAAATGTTTTGTACTTTGAAAGAATCACCAAATCTTACAATTATTCCCTCGACAATATGATTAATACAATGTCTGCTTCCAGAGAGTCTGTTGGCAGCTTTACTTGTCGAAGATCGAATTTCAGTCCGGCTGTTAATTTTATAGTGTACATCCCATACCCAGCTTAAAAGTCAATGAAACAAAGATATGATCCTGAAACGTTACAGTCTCGAAGCATTTCCCCCAAATCATAAAACAGACTAAACAACATGTTTCTTTTAATCTTTAGAGTTTGTTTTTTTTTTTTCTTTTTAGGTTGGGATAAAAATTCAATTCATCTTCTTCATTAAAACATTATTGCGTGTTGGCACATTTTAACCTGACGCCAATCACAAGTTATCCGTCGCCCTGTCGACTGGGGCTTCAGAATAAGCCGACTGTACATCTGCGGAGGGGTAACTGTCACTGAGGCCAACAGTATTGTCTGGGTGCGCGATACTGGTAGATGAGGGTTTTAGGAGCCCGGTTTAGATACTTCTGATTCCGAACACACCACTTTACTTGAAGTAGTCTTTTGGTCGGAAAGACCCGATCCGATCAATAGACCTAATTTAAAGTAACCCAAATGAAGTACAATAGTCTTGCAATATAAAATAATATATTTGGCTGTTTAAATACAAAGATCTCTTTAGAAAAATATTGCATTTCGGCATTAAGTGACCCAATAGATTAATATGCCGTAAAGCAATAACAACAACAAAAAAGAGTTAACCTGTTTTTATGTTCTTATCATTTAGGCAGCAACCACACGTTTTTCATTGTTAACAAAAAAAAACAAACAAAAAAAAACCAAAAAAAACTGGTACTTGGAGTCTAAGGCTCGGCCGAAAATAGAACCGGTAACTAAAAACAAAATTTTTATAGGAAGAAATATCGATATTGAAAGACTCCTTCCCACCCAAATTGACATCATTTTGTAGTTTAATAACAATTCTCACTCAGAGAACCTCAAATTTTAACAAAATGTCTAAAACTAAGTTGGCTAAGTTATCTTATTGAGAATCTACCATAAATATAGGTCGGGCGTGTCGGTGATAATGACAATATTCTGTTGAGATGTGCACTACTTTCATCTGAAGTGACATCGTGTGAATTTTTTTGTATGGGGCTATGTGAAAGGACACATCTATATCCCTCCTCTTCTTACAAGCCTAGAGGAAATTAAGTAGAGAATCACTTGGTGGAGAATGTTATGTAAGACATGCGACAGCGTGTTTGGCAGGAACTGGAGTACCGACTCGAAGTGTATCATGTCACTAGTGGTGCACATATTCTACATTTGTGAAGCTTTGGGTGATCGGTTATAAAATCTACATCCCTTTGCCTATCCTGTTTGGAATTTGCGAAACAAATCTTCTTCAGTTCAACATGACACCTATTTGCTTTCGTTTGCCTGGGACACGTAGTTACTCAAGTATTCACATTTTAAATTATATCAGTTTTGGTAGCACACATTGTATATTACATAAAAGAAGTATTTGAAAATGTTTTATTGCCTTAGTTGTGTATTAAAAATTGGCGTTTAAGGTCAGTTTTTTTACATTTGTTTGTCAACGGTTTAAACTTACTAAATTATTACTATTTGAATTTTCGAGATTAATAATATCTATTTTACACTGATTTATTCAAATTGACCCCCTCATATAATAATTGTTATAATAAAAAAAATAGGAAAAATTTTTCATCTCTTTCGCCTGTTTAATCTTCTTCAGCTCTCTAGCGATGTCGATGAGGATATCTGGCCGTCCTGGGTATGACGATAAACTACATCCACCAGTAAGGCCTCTGATCAGGTGGATCTGAATTGCGTGGAACCACCTCTTAATTGCTGGTGTTACCCGGTCCACCTTGACCCGGGGTGGTAGCTTCTGTTAGGGTCGCGGCTATCGGCATATAGTTAACCCCAAAACTTGGGTCAAAATACTATGAAAGTGTAAAAAATAGGTTTTTAATATCAGAAATACTTTGTAAAAAAGTTATTACCAGCAATAAATTTTGGAAGAAAAAGTTATTACCATCAATACATTATTACCAACAATACATTTTTTTTTTAAATATTACCAGCTATACATTTTTGAAAAAAATATTACCAGCAGTATATTTTCGACGAAATAATATTACCAGAAATAGATTTTTGGAGGAAAATAATATTATTAGAAATACATTTTTGAAAAAAAAAAAATATTACCACCAATAAAAATTTTGTCGGCGTTCATATGTATGTTGATATGCTGTAAAACAAACCAAACCAATAATATCTGAATTTCTTTTCAATTAAAAGAGATTGCAAGGTAGACTTTACGAATATTAATATAATATGCAACAACTACTACTATTCTTATACGCTATAACATTTCTTATATATCTATACACAGATATGATGCAATAATACTGTACTCGATTTATTTATACCGTGTGTGTATATATAATTTCACCTTATAAGTACATTAGATATAGAGTCCCGACCTATAATTTTTTTTTATTCGCACCCTTATATTATATCTCCACCTTGTGTTCTAGTTTAAGTTAATTGTTATAACTAAGGTATTTTATGTAAAAATTAGGGAGTTATCACCCTTGATATAATGTTTATTTTAGAATCCAAATTTAAATGATTTCATACTTCTTTTTATTTATTTTTTATTCTTCGCTTGTCGAACTTAAGAATTCGAATGGTATAAATTATTAATAGTTAATACTAATATTTTACGCAACAATGATTAAATATGCAAGTTTTAGCACACGATTTTGAATCATCACCACGAGAACGCAAACTCTATAATGGTTAAAACATATTTGCACCTGAAGATTGCTGGAATGGCATGAAACTCTGCGTCGTACTATAGACGTGGGTTATTATGTTTATTCACTAATATATATATATATATATATATATATATATATATATATATATATATATATATGTATGTATGTATGTGTGTGTGTGTCTGTCTGTCTGTCTGTCTGTATGTCAGTATGTCTGTCTGTGCATGCGTGTCTATGTGCGTGTGCGCGCGCATTCAGCCCATTAGTATGCACTGCAAACATGCTTTTAAATTATTCCGTCAGTGTACAACGCTTTCGGATTTCATGCTATAAGCAATATTGTATTTGTTATTTTAAAAGTTACAATCCCTTATGCTATTAAACAGTGAAATCCACTACAAACCACAAATTAATACAAGATACGATAAATTAATTGTATATTCATTTTCGTATCATTAAATCTTACTTCTGCCTTGGTTGGTTAATTCGTAATTCCTTGAGTAGAAATAATTAATTACACTCCTGACAGGCTATAACATTTTTTTTCATCAATTTATCGATCACTGCAATAGTATGGCATTAGTTTCTCATAATGGAAGCCCATCGTTAGATGAATGTGTAGCGTGTAATGCAATTTGAATAATACGACATTCAGTTCATATAAAAACACTTTCGCCATTACAGCGTGGTGCAGTTGTTACCAAACTTGTCTCACTAGATCAATTACGACTGAGAACTGAGTTCGATCCTCACTGGGTGCTTCATAATTTCGGCCTTGTTTCCCATTTAACCTTGGCTAAGTAAATTCTATAAAACCATATTAGGCACTTGGACGGAGTGTTATTGTTAGCAAGCTTGTCTTACTAGATTAGTTATGACCGAGTAGTGAGTTCGATCCTCACTGGGTGCTCCATACCCTTGTTCTTGTGCGACATGTAAGCTTCACTTAGTAACTCACTACAGAAACACGTTCAACAGCGTCCTGCACACATATGACTACGCTCAAAGTCCCTGTTACAAACACCAACGCTGTTTGGTTGTTGTACCTCATACCAGTTCACACTTTGATGCCAGGTTTTAGGTCTTTGTACCGTGCGGGAATAGATTTTCTAGGATGCCGTTCTTCAGGTCTAAGAACACAATCGAGGCAAGAATTCCTCTCATCACGAAATAGCGTGACTCGATCTTTCAAGGTATCTTCAAGTGGCACCGCTATGGATATTAGGGCAGCTTGATTATTGAACTTATTTTTGGAAAAGCAACATTGCACTCAGTTTGAACGCTGGAGTTTTATGTGGTACGTTCTGCCACCAAGAATTAGATTCATAGCTTTTATCGACTTTTGAGCATCTTTTTTTTTTTTTTAAATATAGTCTGAAAAATGTACAGACATGCCTAATTTCCGCAAGATTTTGCTTATAAACTGACGTTAAAATTTTACTATTTTCCCACTAAATCGAAATAAAGTTGATATCTTGTATTTTAGATACATTTCATGCAAAATATATTCAAACCATAAATTAATGCATTATTCAACTGTATTCGTTAGGTTTTTTTTTTAATTACAAAATGTCTAATCAATTAATAAGATTTAGATTATGATTAATAAAAAACAAAAATATAGATAGAAGTATATATGACACCATAATACTGCCGAGCATAAATTATGAGACAAAATGTTTTAAATTTGCATTGTTTATTGAAAATCGCGCTAATGCTACTGGACTTTATAACAAATTACATCATACTATAGCTAAATTGTTCAATGTAACTTCCGTTTGAAGTTAATGAAGGTCTTATTTGATGGCACAATGATTTAGTGATTTAGTGCGCTTGTGCCATGCATCTTGTCTGTATACAATTTTTAAAGCTTCAGTAAATTATAAATTTTGTATGGCCGTGCTAGAAGGCTTTCATTGATCACTGGAATTAAATTCCAACGCTTATATTTTGAACTTAAATTTAATATTTAAATTCATTTTCTCAAAAAACTAGGAGTTTTGAAAAAAATATTTTTGGACATTATTTATCATGTCAAATACCAGCTTTCAAATTAATTGCAATACAACTG
Organism: Acanthosepion lycidas; assembly: GCA_963932145.1. Taxonomy (NCBI): domain Eukaryota; kingdom Metazoa; phylum Mollusca; class Cephalopoda; order Sepiida; family Sepiidae; genus Acanthosepion; species Acanthosepion lycidas. Next base: position 51,552,179 of record OZ010595.1, on the reverse strand, counting down.
TTGTAGACTGGTGAATGTATTTTGAGTGATCAGAAGGATTTTTAATGTTGGTGTTCTAAAAACATTCGTCCACAACAATTAAAGAAAACATATTAGAAACAAATCATGACGTATTGTTTCAAAACGTAACAGTTGAATTTATTAAGTATTTGATATACATGCATGTGAACAGAAAAGGTTAGACAGAGTTGTGTCTCTTAGACTTGGTAATATTTGTACCTGAGCTCATAAAGAATAAATTGATTATTAAACTGTAGTTTTGAAGGATGAAGTTCCTTTAGCATGTTTGGAATTGTGGATTGGTAAAATTGTAAGAGTTCAGAAGAGATTTTAGAGTTCGTACTTGTGTGAATGTTGGTAATGTTCTTTAACGTCTAACTGCATTAGTCAAGACGGGAGTTCTTGAAGATTACAACTTGGCAACAAGGAATGAGATGTGTGAGAGAGAGAGAGAGAGAGAGTTTACACGTGTTTTTGTTTATATATGATCGGGTATCACATGACCGGGACAGATGGAGAACTCGGGAAAACAGATTTGTCGCTTGCAGGCGGTTTGATTGGTCGGAACTGACCAATCAGCGAGCTAGTTTGAAGTAGATTAACCAATGAATGCTTGTCATATATTCACCTATAGGGAATAGTTTAATTTACCCACGCAGGGGTGACTGGCTGACGTAGAAGATTCCACACAACAATAAACATTCATGAAGATGTTCTGGCGTAACTCCTGTTGTAAGTAAACGATTGCAAATTGTTCTTGTTCACATTGATAGACGGGCCACATTTGCTCTTCTTTGTATTATTCTCTTTAAGAATCAGTATTGTTTATATATGTTAGCGACGTTGGCGATGAAGGGTCTCTGTAGATTCCTTTTAAGTATTTTCCTTGAATTTTCAACTGTTTTAATGTCAAATTATTTCTTTTAGACTAGTTGTCTCCCGTGCAAAGAAAGCCAGATTTTAAGGATTATTTTACTTAATTAATGCGACAGTGAATACAAGAAAGTAGACTTGTATTTGAAATCTTTTAAACTATAAACAAAAATATGCGTATTTATTTTCATTTCTCTTACCCATTTCACATCAAGCAAGGCGATAATGCCATTAGGATGCAGAGGGTCATAGGAAATGAAATAGGATGAGAATACTCCAGTGAGGAGAATTGAGGAAAGGACAGTAAAGGAACAGGTTTCAGGAAGACAGAAGATGGCGACTGGGATTGGATTTAAATTTTTGAAGAGTGTATGTGTCAGAAAAGCAAGTCCTCGGACGGGTGTTCCACAAACGAGAAAAGAAGATGTTAGCAGAGATAAGTCGGTTGCATGTAGCTAGTTCAAAAGTAGCCCAGTGAGACCTAATTGCCAATTAAGTCAGTCAGTTATACGCCATACGGGATACAGTATTAGGCGATTATGTCACTTTCGATTCATGATTCACGATTCACTAGGCAGAGATTTTCTAGCAGTAGGTGACCGTTTCTATCTACGATAGAATGATTGCCAACCAAGGCTATAGAATCCCTCGTCTGTCTTGCTATTCAACTCATAGCAGGTGTAGAGAAAAGATGGATTCATATCTTTCTCAAGGAGGTTGGTGCGTAAGTAAACGTAACAAATTCAAACTCGGCGTATCGAGTTCTAAATCCGAGCCGAAATCCTTTTCAACACAACGCACCCTAGCCAATTAAATAGCACGCTTAAATTCCTTCAGTCGCGTCACTCGTGATAGAATCTCTTCAGAAGCGTTACCATAGATATAGTGATTTTTCAAGCGTAGCTTAGATGTGGCACAAGGCCGAATGTAGGTGACACTCATTGAGGATCAAACTCACTACTCAGTCGTAATTGTTTTAAAGAGACAAGGTTGCTAACCATTACACCGCATAATGTTACCATGAATATATTTGTACGAAAGACAAAGGAAAGCCACGTCACAGCGGCGGTAAAGTGACTGGAATAGAGATATCAAGTTAGGATCATTAAATTGCAGACCCTTCTTTGAATTTTGCCAATAATATTGGAAAATGCAGCAGAGTACAAGACTAGAGGCTATTGGTAGTGAAATAATTATTTTGTTGTACATTAGACTATCTTCTACACTTTAACATAACTATTATCCCTGAGGAAAATATTTTAGCCGTCTCTTCTACTCCAATAGCTTCATACCTCGCACCTCTCACCTGTAGAAAACCCTTCCCTATTACTATTTCCCTGAGAGCTATAATCTCCAACTATTCAAATGTAATGTCAATAGACACCTCCAGTTACCTTGATCTATCCACTATCCCTCTCCTCATCCTTTCTTCTATCACTCCTATCTGCTCTTGCACCGAATCTTCTGCAACCCCCTGCATCCTAGTGGCATCACGCCTTTCTCGGGGCGTAATGCTTAAAACAAATATATGTACGAGTAACATATAAAACTTTTTCTTACTTACATGTCATCAAACAAAATATATTTATTGAAAAAAAAATTTTTTTCTAATAAACACGGGACATCAAATCACGTCTATTATTATATTGAAGAGTCGCTCAATTATTGAGTATGCGATTAATGCATTTTCGATTAGTGCGCTAAAATTTTTATATAGCAAAATTCGATTAGTGCATATATAATACTCAATTATGACGGTAAAACATTCTTCAGTTTAAACATAGTAATTGAAAATTGATTTTTTTTAAGAGATTAAGATTAAGATTAATTAAAAATATTGTAAAATTTAAAAATAGAAAATGGGTAAGTATGTTTGTCAAGTATTACGTCCTCTAATTAATTACAATAGTGTTAAAACTGGACGATTAAAAATAGATCATTTTTTTAATATAAGCTGATAATAAAAATGTATATTTGAATATTTGTCTCTGTAACAATTTATTCAATATTTTGATGTCTTTTTTTTCATGTTTATGTTAAGGTCTTAAAAAGGAATTCTTGATTTTTTGTTAAAAAATGGACGATTTAAGTCGATACAGATATTAAGTTGGTGCAAAAATAATGTCGTTTTCTCACATATGTTACATTTATATATGATTTCTGAATTAATTCATTGATATATATAGCCATGTTATATATCGTTTTGAAGCGCGCTTTTCGCTCTATCGAATCGTGTTATTCGTTACCGTTCTCAATCTCTTCATTCGATTTTTTGCAGGCTTTTCGACAGTATGGACAAAATTCAAATTTTGCACGATTTTCTTTTTCCAGTTCAAACTAGGCCGAAAACTGCCGAGACAGCTCGTGATATCAATGATGCGTTTGGCCCAGGAACCACTAACGAACGTGTGGCACAACGGTGGTTCAAGAAATTTCGCAATGGTGACGAGAGCCTCGAAGATGAAGACGGTCGCGGCCGGCCGACTGCGGTTGATAACGAACATTTGATTGCCTTAATTGAAGCCGATCCTCGCAAAACCACACGAGAAGTTGCTGTTGAACTCGAGGTCGACCACCCAACAGTCGTTCGCCATTTAAAGCAAATAGGGAAGTCAAAAAATTTGGATAAATGAGTGAACGATAATAAAAAAAATCGTCAAAAAAACATTATTTTTGCACCAACCTTATATTTACATTTATTAAAAAATATCAAAATATAAAAGACGTATGCATTTATTAAGGAAAGATCAGTAATAAAATTTTCAGGTTAAAATACTAATGATTAGGATATATTTTGCAAATTTAAAGGTGCAATTTTTGGGTACCAAAGAAACAGAATTAGATTAATAATTATTAATTCATAGTATTGTTATTGGATCTTCTATATTTTAATTAAAAAGTACGCAAATTAGAAATTAATTGTGGATTAGACTAAAATTTGATGTACAAATTATATAATTTCCGGTTATATTCGATTAACGCGTGTTCGATTTGTGTGTATCTTTTAATGTAGATATTAGTCGCACTAATCGAGGGATTACTGTATCTCGTTTCTCAAAATATCTATTTGTGGCTAAGACACAAAATTCCCCTAAATTTTTTTTATCTTTTAAGCGTTAAGGAAAAAGCTGTAATTTTATGGATACAATCATTAATGACCTTGGAAAAAAAAAACATTGAAAAATGTATTAAAACAGTACACACTTGGCTGTCTTGCCTTGGGTGGCAGCCAATCTAGGAGAAAGAAGACATTGAATTCAGACACCCACTAACTATTGGGTATCTTCAGAAGAGAAGACTACCGAGCAAACTATATAAAATCTCGCCGGAAACCCTAAAGCAGCTTAATAAATTTCTATTACCGCAACTACTTCCGCCGTGTAAGCATTAGTCTGTTCTGCCAAACAAATGGTGGTCTATGCGTAACATCATCGTCAGAAGGTAAGGAAAATATTACCATTTTTCTTCTCTTCATATAATCTGCAACATCACAGGTTCTTTTTTTTTTTATTAAACAAGTGTCTTTAATACTTTTTTTAATACCCTGATGTCTATTAATGCAGAGTAAGGAGATTTAAATAAATAATACTTTTTTCTTTCTTTCTACTTTTTCAAGCCCCTTCATTTGAACTTGGCAGTGAGATTCACTCATAACTGCTCATAGAAATTAGATTTTCTCCAACGCTATCCTGTTTCTTTTGTCGTTTTCTAAACTTTTTGTCTATAAAGGGAAGATTTCAGGATTAATAGAATTTTGCTTTTACCTAAGCCTGAAGCAGATTCGTCAATGCGAATGCCGTATCTAAGCAGTTGTCCAGGATTAAGGCAAACGTTACTTTCAGACAGCCTCGAGCTTTTGTGCCGATAAACTTAGAATTCTTCTTTTAGATTACTTTTCCGTATTCCATTTGAAGTAAATCATGAAAATAAGTTCGACTTACCTTAAAAATGTCTTGAGAATGTCCGATATTCCAGAGGTAAGTTCCAGATATCTATGTCAATTTCCAGCCGATGGTCTCCCTGAAAAATACACAGAATAGACAGAAAGCATTATTTAACAATTCTCACCAATACTTATTGGACTTCATGAAATAACTAACTGCGAAGAAGAAAAATCAAATAGATAAGATTTACTGGCACGAAATTATTTTGGTACTTATATTTTGCTAAACAGAGGAGTGTAATTTAGCAAAACATACTTCTAATTAATCGATATTCCATTTACAACATTGAGATAGGCTGTCTTTGTAAATATTTCGTTGTCTATTCAGACGTACGTGTTTTTATCGATAGAAAAGACCATTTAGACAAGATTCGTTTATGATTACATAAGCCTGTATTGATTTAGAGAAAGATATAATTCAGTATCCAGTAGGATTGTCTTGTCATTTTATCAGAAATAGCATGACATTACTGCAGTAAAATACAAATTACGAACAATCTCTCTCACCCTCTCTCTCTCTCTCTCTATATATATATATATATATATATATATATATATATATATATATATAGACAAGGAGTATCTATCTATCTATATATATATATATATATATATATATATATATATATATATATATATAGACAAAGAGTGTATATATATATATATATATACACACACAAAGAGTATATATATATATATATATATATATATATATATATATATATATATATATATACACACAAAGAGTATATATATATATATATATATATATATATATATATTCATGAATTATTCATACAAAAAACAAATACAAACGTTAATAATTTAATTGGCGAGAAATCCATCTTCGCGAACAATTCAAATAATATACAAAACCCCGAACCTGTTTATGAATGAAAAGATCCTTGTTTTATAAATTTCAGTTGCATAAGGTCTTATTATTTTTACAAGCCTTCGTCTGTTCCTACAGACATCCTCAGGTATAGAATAGATTTTGTTCTTGCTTTTACTCTCAGTAATAAGTGGACAAAGAAAATAGAGATGTAATCCGAAAAATGCTATGAGAAATGTGTTATTGTTTTGGAACGTGCGGTCGCAACGCTGAGTTTGAATTTAAATTTTAAGGTTGTGCGTTTTTGTACAAATATAGTGATGAGAATTCTTTTTTACTGGTAGATTTTCTCTTCAATACCAGGCTACGGCAGTGGTGAACCAAAAAACTTAGAGACTTGTTAAAGTGAAATAAGTTATCAAGAAGAGACATTTACTCCTGTAGACGAAACAAAGGGTTGAAATTCCAATCATCTGCTGACGGTTGGAGCGTTCAACAGTTGAAACGTTATGAATATAGCAATCAAGATGAAGAAAGCAGTCTGAATACTATAATATCTAGTGATATAGAGTGAAAAAGTGAAAAATCCGAAAAGGATTGCATTTAAAAACAACAAAAAGAACGCTACTTACATTAGTAACAATAATATTTCGC
>OZ010595.1:51530877-51543377 GCA_963932145.1 Acanthosepion lycidas | reverse complement strand
TCTTTCTCTCTCCTGTTTCTTTCTATCAACCTCTCTCGTTCTCCCTCCCTCTCTTTCTCTTTGTCACTCTTTATCTCTCTGTTGATATACGGTTGCAACCGACGTTTGTGTTCATTTCTCTCCCCCCTGACATATATATGATTCTATGAATAAAACATCATTTAGTCTGAATATCTCTTTTGGAAGTGCAAATTCATGGAATGTATATTTTTTTTCGATTTTTGTCATTCAATTACACACCTGTAGTCTAACATATTACGTTTACATATCATATCCTTCCTTTAAAAGTTATAGAAATTCATATTTGTGTGTTTGATTGTGTATCTGTAAAAAAAACAATCCCAGACCGGTTCGAATATTTAGGCTTCAATATTCAATTCACTTTACATAATGCTTGTGTATATTTGAGCGTGCGTTATGTGTAAGTAATGCCATGCAATAAATACTGAAATCGTTATTTTACATCAGTTTATATATAACCTTATGCTGTTCAAAAAATAAATAAAACTACTAACGTCAACTTCCCTACACCGATTCTTGTAATATAGTAGACATTTCTTATATATTATCGCATCGCTGTCAATATAAATGTCTCTGCATTTATTACTGGTCAGCACGATTTCGTCAAGATTTATAAATAACATATGAGAACTTGCCGACACAACTCAGAATTTTATTAATATAAAATAAATAAGAAAATGCTTTTTAAAATCAGCTAACAGTGTTGTAGCATACCACCGAACAATAATGGCTATGTCCTCCATTCATATAAATACAGTAGTAAATACTGTATGATGGTCTGTATTCGGAGATTAGTCTTCAGCTGTGCTGTTCAAACTCTCTGCCTCTGGGCAGAGAGGATCCCCAGACGAGGCTATGTCGAAGGACAGAATTTCGTCTCGGGAAACAGCTACCCGACCCCGTTTTATATGCGTTCTACGGGGAATTTTTGGCTGAGCCTACGGGCTCGGATACTCGCATTAAATTCGGCCTTGTGCCATATATGACCGCGTTGGGCGGTTGGTAGATATCTTGCAGTTGGAGATTCATTATGGAATTCACGACTCACTTCTAGCAGTTGATTACTTCTACGCGCCGCTGGTAAATCTTATATGTGTTGTTCGTATCCTATGTATTATCGTTCATTACCAACCTTCGTTTGATTATTCTATTCAGTAACCTTCCTTAGGTTACAACACATAATAATCGAATCATATTTTACTTCTACAAATCACAAATCAGTCTCAGGCTGATCCGAGAACGCATAACGATTAATGTGTATCTTGTTCCTCTTGAATCTACTGTGTCCTTATAGAACGTGGGTAATCATGGCACTCCATAACCTCCAGTCTTTTGTAGTTCTTCGAAAGGTTTTCATTTTCGTCATCATTCAGAATAGGTGCACCGTCAACTATTTAGACTATCTTGCTGCTCTTCTATGTCCCTCTGAGTATCAATTTCCCTAAGCCCTCTTTCCGCATCCCTGCCAACTGTTTCTTTATGGTTATAAGAATAATTGTTGTGTTTGTGTCTATATCCCATAACTTCATTTTTGTTCGTATGTACAGTCCATGGTATTCTCAGCGCCCTACTGTAAAACCATATTTCTTTTGCCTCATGTCCCTTCACCATCTCTAAGGAAACGGTCCCCTATTCACTGCCATATATGATGACGAAGATTACATAAGCTTTTAGCACTATTTTCTTTGGTTCTAACGAAAATCTGTTTCTTAGTACCTTACTTAGCTCTTAAGATAATTTTATAAGATGTATTATAGTAAATTACCTTAAAAAATGTTGGCAGTTTTGCCACTGCCAGAATATCATATACAGTGACTGTTCTATAACAGCATTAATAAGGTTGATTATGATGAAGATTGTAAGAACTTCCGGGTCCAGTAGGAGCAAACTGATTGAGCGGCAGTTTGATTAAAATAGTTGTTGAACGTAGCAGGTCTCGTGTCGTTCTTGTGTTTATATATGTTAACATTAGCTACATCACAGTCGTTCTATTTTACATATCCGGGAAATTGTCAAAAATGGTAGCAGTGGTTTCAGTTCTTTCGACGAGCATCGAAAATCCTATGGAGAAAACAACAAAACTCATACATAAATATATTCCATGGAAAATGAAGTGAAAAATATATTTCGAACGTTTTCTTTCTCACGACGAGAAGATGCAAATATATATGACTCAGTTTTAGAAAAAAACAAAAACAATGCCTACTTCATGCCCAAAAGAAAAATACTACATGAAAGGGTAAAAGTTTATCTTAGAGTTCAGTTACCAGGAGAACCAGTAGAAGCCATTAATCGCGCAGAAGCGTGGAAGATGCCAAAGAAAGGTAACCAAAGTATAGACCCTCTTTCGACAGAACGACAAAATAAGGACCTATCCGAAAGATTACAGTTAATTCCTGATTTGAAACTCGAGAAATCTACGGAGATGGCCAGGAGCAGCGAACAAATAAAATCTAAAATCGAAGAAATTCACGAGAAAAATGAAGACAAACCAAAGAAATTAAGAAACCCACGAGAGATATCAAGAAGAAGAGGTGGGAAAACAAGTACAACTGCAGTAGATATAACAGAAAACTGGATTTTAAAAAATGGCCAGCGAGAAGGAAATCGTGCAAGAAGTGTGGGACAATAAAATATTTCGTCATAGACTGCAGACACTGACGACAAATCGTGTATTGTGTATTGTGACATCTAATCAGAGGAATTTCTGAAAAAATAAGACACATATTTCATTTTCAGATTTTGAAATTAGACTTCTGAGAAAGAAACCAATAAATTATCATTAGAAGGTTTTTCAAACAAATAATAATACAAGAGATAGTACTGGAAAAACTCAAAGCGGACGAACAACACAAACCCCAAAATAATGGTTTGATTTCACAAAATTACTGAGTTATCGCCCTTTGACAAAATTTTTAATGATTTATTTTGAAATTTGGAAACGTTTGAAATAAATTAACAAAGTAAATAAATTATTTTAGGAAGGGTGATATTCTAAAACAACATCAATAATATTATGATAATGATTTTAAACACTTCCGGTAAAACTAGGGAATGCTGAGCATGAATGGATCGAGCGGCAATTTGTATAAAATAGTTGTCTCGTGTTGTCTTTGTGCTGATTCAGCTGTTCAGCGACCAGTCGCATATAATGGATCTTTCTACTCTGAGCCTACAGGAAGTGTGATATGCATTCAATTATGAGTGTATAAGAATTTTGCCTAAACCATCTTTATCTAAAGAGAGTGTTTACAGAAGAGGCAATTTGACAAGCCTTATGTTCTGTGACGCATAATGACGTGAACCATCTCCACAATTTCCAATAGTTTGTAGCTCTAAAACAATATTTATTCCATTAATATTCATCTATATAGCTGTTCTGCCATTAGTTTACGCATTTATCTCGTTAAACCCATCTGAATTGTCTGATATTTACAGAATTCTTTATATTCTTGATTCGTATCGAAAATATACAGAATTTAGAGTCGCTCTATGCTAACAGTTATTCTATCCTACTTCTCGCTTATTAAATGCTCTTCCGGCTTCTTGCTTCCCAGATAACTTTTATCTTGACATATTTAAGTGCAATGTCAATCGTTATCTACTTTTTTTTTTATTTCTCTTCTTTTATTTTTCTTTCTTCTTAGTAATCATTTTTTTTTCTTACTCTTTCAAACTCAGTAACCCTTTCTTTCTTAGTGGTTTTATTGCCTTGCTTGGGGTGATATGGTTAAAATAAATATAGTAATAATAATTTTAACCCTACGTTAGTAACATGGAGTGTTAAAGCACAAAAATATTCACTCTTTAATAACTGACAGATCAAATTATGATGATTATTGAAGTATCATACTGAATAACTGCGTCATGGTACTTCGGCTTTTACTAATAAATATCTGTGTAAATTTTAAGCATATTACCATAAAATAAAAACTATAAGAACTGACCTAGAAATATATACGATGTTTACAGTAATTTTATTTTTCTCCGCCTAAACTCTATAATGTTATTTATAATTTAATTGTTTTAATGCTGTGTTTAACAGGAGTAAATAGGTTCGCCAATCCCCCAGCTCACACCTAGCCCCAGTCTTTTGAACAATGTTTCCTCTTTAGGGTTGTTTTTTCCGGTTCCTTCTAAAGTCTACTTCAATTCTATATTTCTGACGTCTCCGACTAAACTCTGAAATTTTATAAACTAATTTTATAAACTACAGAAGGATGCTGAGAATATCATGGACCGAGCATTTAATCAACGACGAAAATTTAGAGAAGATGATTTGTTCGTTTAACTGCATAGCAACTACTTATTTGTCATTTAATGCCGAAATTTAATTTAAATATTTAAACACAATTTTATGGCTTCAGCTAAATATATTTTGAACGCAATTGTATGCCTTCAACTAGAGATAAAATGTACTGTTAGACATTTTGCTTTAAAAATGTACGGTTGGTAATTCTGGTATAAAATGTACTGCTGGTAATTTTACTTAAAATTGTACTGATGGTAATTCTGGTATGAAATGTACTGCTGGTAATTTTGCTTTAAAATTGTTCAGTTGGTAATTCTGATATAAAATGTACTGCTGGTAATTTTGCTTAAAATTTTACTGTTACTAATTCTTGTATAAAAAGTACTGATGGTAATTTTGCTTTAAAATTGTACTCTTGATAATTCTCTTATAAAATGTACTGCTGGTAATTTTGCTTAAAATTGTATTTTTTCATATAAATATGTATTGCTGATGATTTTACTATAAATTATATTTTTATTATATAATATAGTGTTTTTGTTTTGTTTCGGGGTTCAGTACTTGTCAACACCAGGTACCCTAACTGATGCAACCACACCGTGTCGTGGGAGTGGGGGTCAGACTGTGTCTGGGAACAAAAGCAATTAAGAATCTTATTTTAAGTTCCACAAAACCTCCAATCTCCCGATCAGCAACTTTGCTGACAGATGTAGTTTATTGTAATACCGAGAACTAGATATACATAGGACAGTAGCCCCGGGCAGCAACGATATGCAATAAACTATCCTTTTAAGGACAACGCTTGCCTGCGAATAGCATAGCTGTCCTCCTCAGGACAACGTTCTTATGCCTTTTACATGAGCTTGCTGAGTTATCTTTTGCCTAGGGCACTGTAACATTATTTTTTTTTCATGTATTTTCTTTAACAAAAGTAAACTTGCTAATATGTATTTTACTCGTGTCTTCGCTATGTTTGTTGTTGCCTTTTGGCATTCAATATCGGTTTGCGGGTCAATATAACGCCCGCAACAATTTTCTCTGGTGAAGACAAATCCATTTCAATTCACGTACTTTGAAATCATCAAATTCCAATTCTGATTCGTTTCGTAGACAGAAACGCTGCGTGCAAAGCCAGTTACATTTAGACGAGCCTGTTTTGATAATTTATTTAATTTCGCCAGGTTGTATCTCTCGCCATGATATTCACGAAACTCGTCGCTAACATGTACGTATCGATTGCTTAACATCTACGACTGTTTTCTTTAAGGTGGAGCGCATTTTTGGCAGTGTATCAATAACAAACCCTCTGGGAATCGCCGCCCGACGCGAGCAAACAAAACAAAACGACACTTGTCGAATACAATTCAAAATGAAGGACGGAATATAAACAGGAAATCGAAACACCGGAAGTATCCAGGAAGTATCCAGGTGGCGAGAGCTGAAACGTAGAATGTAATCTCTCGAGGTAGGGGGAGATTGAAAATGCTGTCCGGTCGATGACGGCGTATCCAATGCAATCGTGCAAGATGGAGTCAAAAGGAATTATTGAACGAAATGAAAGGTCTGGAAGGGATTTCGCATGGAAGCAATTATATCCGATAGAAGAATTGAGCTGAACAACAATGATCGAATATTTTGATAGATATAGATAGGGACACACACACACAAAGACAGAAATAGAAAAATAAATAAAATGAGATAGTAGCTAACAACTACATAGATATATATGAAAAAGTAATATATATATATATATATATATATCGAGAGAGAGAGTGACAGACACAGAGCTCAAAAGACTAAGATAAACAGATCACCCCATATATATATACACACACACACATATATATATATATATATATATATATATATATGATTTTGCATTTGGGAAGCAATGACTCTTTTATACAAGTTTCATTAAATGTCACTGACAAAGTACTGTGATTAAGCTTTTATTCATTTTTTTCTTTTTAGTAAAGGGATTACTTTTTCTGGACATAAAGTTTGTAAAACTTCGATTGGTCTGTATATCCGTGCGCTTTCGGCAATTCTATCAGCCACTATCAAGGTTTTTTTTTTTTAATTAATGTTTACACTTCTATATATGTATCTAGAATGATAAGGATGTTTGTTATTTCAAATGCAGTCTGCATATTGTCAACATGTTCATAGTTGATGTTGAGTTTTGGCCTTTTCTTTTTCATTATTAATGCTTCCATTATTCCAATCATTTTTTACATGTGGAAGAAGCTATTATATTTGTATTTTCTACGAGTATGTCACGGAATATGGCATGTTTTTTATGTTAATGTCGCTTATCATCGTCACGTAATTGGTAAGGTCCAGAAACTCAGCGCATAGGTGTCACGCGTATTGACCGAGAGAAAAACTCTAGGCTGACCGTGGGTACAAAAGAAAGAGCTCGGTTTGGAAGTTCTGCCTCACCTACAATATCATCTTGATTTAGTCCCTTGAGACGACCAACTTTTGGGGGCGCTTTCTAACAATTTCACAGGTCATTCCTTCAACAACTTTGTGGATCTTAAAGCATGGCTTGATGAATTTTTCGAATCACAATCTAGTGATACTTATCGTCGAGGTTATCGAGTTAGTGGATAGTTATCAAGAGGTCCTAATCAATGAAGACGAATATAGTGCTGGACGATTCACCAGAACTATTAATAAATAATAAGTATGTTATGGTCCGGTTCCTTGTACCACGGTGATGGTTCAAGGTAGAACCAATAAAGAAGAACTCGAACACGGATATGGAATAACACAGATATATTACAAACAGGAATATATACAGAGAAGTAGAAAGTGTTAGTATGAACAATCAGGTTTAGTAGTAATTGTCTGAACGCGATTCTGTTTTGGACTGCCTCTGACTCGACTGACTGACTGACTGACTCGCTCGCTCTGACTGAAAGACTCCTGACAGACTTCTGACGGACCTCACTCCAGGCTTCAGACTGAACAGTATTTATCACCCCCACTCACGAGGGCATTATGTGGCACAAGGCCGGTTTAACGTGGAATCTCCGAGCCCGTGGGATCGGCCAAAATTATGCCCTTTGAATCCGTATAAACGGGTCGAAGGCAGAGAGTTCAACCGATCAGCCGGTCGTCCGACTTCGGATTGAACAGTATTTAGTCACCCCCCCCCCACGAGGGCATCATGTGGCACAAAGCCGGTTTAACGTGGGATCTCCGAGCCCGTGGGCTCGGCTAAAAATATGCCCGAATGAGACCCCGCCCTTCGGCGTAGCCTCGTTCGGGTTCCTCCCCGCCCGAAGAGAGTGAGTTCAACCGATCAGCCGGTCAGCCGACTTCTCTGCTTCCTCTTGAGGCGCAGTATTTATTACGTATGGAATAGTCCATTATGTTATTATGAGTAAGGTCCCATAACAAAGTAATACAATAAATTTTTAAAAATAGGACGGAATTATGTAAATATTTTTATATTTTTTTCAACGTTTTTGTCTTTTTCCTCCGGCTCTCTCTATATGTTTCCCCCCACTATCTTTACACACACACACACACATATATATATATATATATATATATATATATATATATATATATATATATATATATATATTGATTAATGTAGGCTATATTTATGGGTAAACATGTCTTTCAGCGGTCTAATTATTTTAAAATAATTATCACAGAGCGCGTCCATGCGTGATTTTAAAATTAACCATCACAACGAAATGTAACCACAATATGTTATTCTTTTCTAATTTGCTCCTGAGGATAATTTAGTAAGAGAACGAAAGTTCGTGGGTAGGAAAACACTGCATCACCTTCCTTGATAAATTTCATCTTAACCTCAAGATTACTATTAGAGAACTGGAAAGGAACAGTATAAAAATAAATAGACAAAATATGTCTATATGTTTTCAATGAAGCATGTTTAAATGAAGATAGGCTGCATATACATACATATATATATATATATATATATATATGAGAGAGAGAGAGAGAGAGAGAGAGAGAGATAGAGACAGACAGAAGGACAGAGTTCTCTGGAAAAAAGGGTAATTTTAAAAACAGTAGCTGCTGCTGGTATTAATGCATTACTCTTAAAGTACGAATTGAGATCTCCTGGTTACTAGCGTATTTTGAATAGAAAACGTTAAAATTCTACCTTCTCTCCCGTGCGCCGATCGCTTAAGGGTAGGATCTCTGACTGATGCCATATGGGTCGAGTTTCGATCCCGGCTTGAAGCAGTCGGGCATCTAGCCTCACTGAAGAGCTGTGATATAGCGAATCCGTCTGTCCGTTGATGACTATATATATATATATATATATATATATATATATTCTGTTTTCCAGTAATTTTCCTTTTTACCACTATCTTGGTGTGTATTTAATTAAAATGAAATTATACATATGTCTTTACCGGAAAACATGATTATTGTCACTGTGACTTGTCCTTATTTTCTTCTCCCTACGAAAAGGTGAAAAAAAAATTTTAATAATGTTTTCTCTTGCCTCAAGGCATAGACTAAATCTAACCAGAAATTACTATATATATATTTTCTTTTTTTTTTTTTTTGGCCACAATAATTGTTTCTAAGAATCTCAATACACAGCTGACTCAATAGCAGTCAATACGAAGTCATCGGTGTTTTTTCTCGTACAGAAGTTCGTATGAGATGCTGTAATCTCTAACCCATGCCTTCAGGCTTATTAACGGTAAGGGAAATAGTTTGACAGATTTTTTTTAGTTGTCATCTTCCGCCTTAGACACATTAACATTATCAAACACAATAATACAGAAACTGGGGCATAAATTATAACAAGAAAAAAAAAGAGTATAGTTTGAAAAGCACTAAAAAATAACAGAGTAAATATAAAGAGGAATGTATGACAAGCACTCGCTTTTTCTTTATAGACGCTGAGAATTAATGGCGTGATACCGATGTTCGAACCGCATCATGGTCGATGTTTCAAAGAGTTGACGACGTGAAAGTATTAACCCCGGAAGTCGGTTCCAGATTAGAGCATCTTTCTCTTAAAGTATTATGTTGGCGCAAAAATAATAACGTAATAATGTCGTTTTTTGACGTATTTTAACCTAAAAAAAACGACATTATTACGTCATTATTTTTGCACCAGCCTAATAATTTCGTTTACGTAATATAGGTTTAAGTTCAATAAATACTAGCAGTAGAGCCCGGCATTGCCCGGGGATGTAACAGTAAGAGATAGATCAAGTATCGACCATCATAAAAACTGCAAAGTAAAATTGACAAAGATTATTGTTTAAGGTTGACGGACACGTATGTTTTAATTAGTTTTTTTTTTTTTTTTTTTTTTTTTTTTTGTTTTGTTTTTTTACGAATTGGTCAAACTCAAACAAAAACATTGTTTTCAATCGTTATGAGTCTACCGATTGAATAGAATTTTATGATAAACAATTGTCTTATAAATGGAATTTTTAAAGCATTCTTAATTTAAAATAAAGAAAAAAGTGTGTAAGACAATAAGAAATGCTACCTGCCAAAAAAATGTGAATTTTTGTTGAAATCGGTTGAAAAATGTAGGAAATACGATCCCATATATAATCGAACACACACACACACGCGCACAAACAACCTGGGTTTTAAATATAACTCGATATAAGTTGTCCCTCTTTCATTCTTGCGATGCCTCTTAATCGTGTTTTCAAATTGATTTTGTGCAAAAACAATTGTGTTTTTCCAATTTTTGGCGCTGTCATAACCACTGCAAGGTAATTTTACGTATTCCTGTGAAGTTTTGTTGAAATCGGTTCAAAAATGTAGGAAATCTGATCCAATATATAAACGTACAGACACACACACAACCTGGATTTTATAATAAGTATGATTATTGCTTTTTGCAGTATTTGATGTAAGAAAAACAGTTTAGATTGTAAGAATTAATTTTTGGATATAATAATTGTTTACAGATACACATCTTCCTAATTTACACATATCTGGAGGGAGAAGAGGTGGATTCATTACTTTTCCATGGGTATTTGCTTGGAAGTGAATATTACGAACAAAACAAGGCCTAAAACAAGTTCAAATAAAAATATGTACAATATAAGCGAAGAGATGTTGAAGAAGTAATTCATCTTAATCGAGAAAAGAATAGAGGCCATGGTGAAGACAAAGAATATCTATTTTGAATTATATACGTAATTATGGCCTGACGACTACATCTAGCATGAAACAGACTGTTGCCTCTAAGTGTTGACTTCTATGTTCACTTTTACACACACACACATATATATATATATATATATATATATATATATATATATATATATATATATATATGTATTAAAGGAAAAACAGACCACTTTAAGGTTCCAGTGTAATAATTTATTTCACCAGAGCCCTTTTAAAGAACGATGGATCATCAAACATCACTTCCACAAGGTGAAACGAAAATGAAATGAAAATTCACACTTTTGACGGGTAGTATCAATTTTATGTAATTTAACAGAGATGGTAGCGAGGAATGGTGTGAGAGACATGGTCAAGTTTAGAGAGGGTTTATTTTATTATTTATTTCAATCATACTTAGTACTGTGGGAGGAAGGAGCGGACATTGACCTATTTAAACGGTTAACTTAACGGAAATGATATATTGAAAGGGTAAGGAGAGAAAAAGAAAAAAGAAAGAAGGGGAAAGTAAAGAGAAAGAAGTTCTTATTACGTTTTAGGGAGGAAAAAGAGGGGTGGTATAGTTTAGCAACTTATGTAAAAAAAAAACAGATTTTAGTGTTTGATAGTAATTTAATTGATTGAAAGTTTGTGTGTTTGTGTGTGTAAGATATTATCAATAAATATCAACCTGTCATCTTTAAGTAAAACCTAAAACTTTTATTTTATCATACCTATAATGCATAATGTGTAAATACATATGCGCATTTGGTAGATTTCTCATTTTTGGATTTAGAAATTAGCTAAAATGAGAAAAATAGACAAGCTTGTTTCTATTTCTGAGATGTGGTGCGCTATTTACACTATTTGTTAGACATTTTCATGACGGTCGTCTTCGAGTATAGAATCCAGAGTTTGGCAGTGAATAATTCGGATATAGTAGGAAATCGTAGTTCAGGTATACGGTGAATATCCTTAGCAGAGCGTAGTTCTTCCTTCTGTCATCTTCGCCTGTTCGCACTGGTTCTTCCGGTAGGCTGAACAAAGATGGCCGCTTTTATACACGACGAATACAATGTTCTGCGGCTTCTGGTTGGTCAACCTTCTATTGGTAGACTATAAAGGAAGTTGAGTCATCTGGATTGGCTCACTAGTGATATATATATATATCCAAAAAACCGTAACACTATTTACATTGTCCGGACTGTTGTCTTCTTTGGGATGAGGTTGAGAAAATAGACGCAGGAAATCATTGAAAAATACGGAGACTTAAGGAATCAGCGTATATATCACAAAAATCTCCTAAGGCGGCCAAGCATAGAAATGAATACAATATAAGGACCTGTAATATAGAGTGAAGTGAAAAACAACAATAACAAGTAATAATATGAGCTCTTAAAAATGTTAATTGAGACGTTGGTTGTGAGTTCAGTATTTGGCTACAGGTGAAGAAAAACGTGGAGAAATGATTTACTAAAGGGAAATAATTAAAACTAAAAAGTCATGGCACCTGGTAAAACGTGGAACTAGAACAATCTATCCCGGTGGACGCAATGAAGTGCAATCTCGTTCGTTTTGTCCCCGAAACTGCCACATTGCAGAAGGGATACCCACATGGCTGCTTCAAAACTTGACCTATTCAGGTCAAATGATAGCTTTTACCGTTATCCTCATAATGTACTCTTTTTACTATTCCCGTTGATTCGTAAGACACGTCATTTATCCTTAGCATTACGATTGCGATTTTGAAGTAAAGAATCCGAAAATGCCATATTCTCCAACCCGGACTTTGAGTACTTTTACGCATAAATATGGCTTACCTTAAAACTATAATTGTATAATTTCTTCGTAGATTGTTTAGACATTTAGATCTATATCAAACCTTAACCTCCCAAAAATGCCCTTTAAAGTAACGCGAATTAACAGCATCTAAGAATTTGAATGAAACCTGTCCTCGTGGAATGTGATTTATTAGGGTTGTTGTAGCTTCTTCATTTAATTTCGGTCTTCTCCCACACCCCTTAGCCATCTATATCGAGAGACAAGACGCATTAAATCTAAGCAACGTCTAGCCGACACACAGTGG
>OZ010595.1:51460877-51520877 GCA_963932145.1 Acanthosepion lycidas | reverse complement strand
TAACTCTATACTGATACAAATTATTAACACCCAACACCCCTACCTATTTTAAACAATTCGCCCTGGCTGTTACCATGGAAATTTTGATTTCAATAATGAATATGTTATTAAAACACGTAAAATTCAGAAATAAGTCATTTAAAATATATGAGTGTGAGTGATGGAGTGAAATGTTTAACATTACTACTGTGAATTGCACCATTGAGGTTTTTTTTTCTTGACTACAAGACAGCCTCCATATTTTCGTTTCTTCCCGAAAATAACAGGTGAAATTACAATTTTTCCAAGGCCCATGCGTTCCTTTTCAGAAAAACTATAGAGCACAGAGAGATAGATTTAATGACATATTGTAAACAGTAATTAAAAACAAAAGAATCCGGGCGAAAGCCACGAGAGACAAAAAAAAAAAGACAAAAATAGGCAGCATTAAGGAATCTTACATTAGGATTATAATGAAAAATGCATAATAATCTTGCAGGTCATTGCAAGGAAATCCAGAATTGTCAGCGACACAAAAATTCATTTTATAGATTAATAGTTATATTTTTTTACAATTTTCTGATCATGACTCTCTCCATATAACTTTAATATCTCTGAATTAATATACATTGAATTTTATTCTTTTCTTCCGGAGCTAAATAAAAACGACACTAAACACAATTTGTAACTGAATGTAAAAGACAAGCGAAAAAAAAAACATTATTAAAATGAAAGAACAATGGAGAGGAGTTAAAAAAAAGGAATGACAAATTTGATTGAAAATCGGAAGAGAATTCCAAAAGCCTGATGTGCGTGAGAAAAGAAATAGCTTAGAAAGGTTACATGTTAGCATTTCAGCAACAAAAATAATGAGACCGAACTGCTACTCTAGTACTAGCTGAAATTTGTGAAGTCGCGTTACGAAAGAAAAAAAAGACAAATTTTTACACTGTAAGTAAATATTCCACACATAATGCTACTCTGGACAAAGGAAAAAATAATTCACTACGACTGAAAGGGTAACAGAGTGCTTAACCTACAGTAAATTACAGCATATCACCATTCCTGATAGAATTTCAAATATCACAGTGTGGAATAACTACTACGAAATTGATGAAATAAACAGTGACTCTAAATGAATTCGACTACATAAAAAAATTCAAAAATTCCGATCACACCTCTACCGTACGCATAAAAATTTCGTCCGATTAAGTCTTCAAGGACAAACGTATCACAATTAAACTTTTTCCACTTTGTCATATATATATATATATATATATATATAAATTCATGAATCATTCATACAAAAAACAAATATAGAGGTTAATGATTTAAATGGCGAGAATACATCGTCGCAAACAATATAAATAAGATACATCAACCTCGGACCTGTATATGAATGATATGATCCCCGTTTATACATTCCAGTTTCATAAGGTCTTTTTAATTTTTTACAAGCTTTCGTCTGTTCCTACAGACATTATCAGGTATAAATTTATAAATAAGATTTGCACCTTTTAATTGAAATATATATATATATATATATATATATATATATATATATATGTGTGTGTGTTTGTGTGTGTGTGTGTGTAACAAAGTCCCAAAATTCTACTTGTGACGTGTTTTGTGTATATATATATATATATATATATATATATATATATATATATATATATATATATATATATATATATATATATATATAATAGCTGACCACTCGTATTCGAGGATACCCGTCTACTAGGGCGGCTAACCAATCCCTACTGTGATACGGTTGCTCAGATACATTTGTGTTTATTAAGAACCCACAGAGCCCATCTGTGGTTTATATTTCATCCATGCTGACCAGACCTTAGTAGCAGTTTCTAGAAAAAAGCGTGTTATCTAGCATGGTTATGATTCCCACAGCCATCGAAGACACTAAAGTGATCCGGTTACTCAATTCCACACAATCCGTCAACACATGGTATGGTTTTCGGGTACTATCGTTGGGATCACCTCTCACCTCCGGACCGATAACATCAGTCTATAATATATATATATATATATATATATATATATATATATATATATATATATATACGTGTAAAAAATCTATGGGTAAGTGTTCTAAGTAGATCCTATTAATATAAAATATTAAAACTGATTCACAAAACAGAGCTCAATATATTTTTTATTATCGGGAATATAAGTGAATTACAATTAATAAGATCCAAACTATTTACAGCATACAGACGACCATTGCGTCAATGGGAAAATAGTGTGTTTTTTTCCCCCCTGGACCTATCAATGCTAATACATTTACTTGTTATTTAATGCAAATACCTTTCACTTGTTATTTATCCCATAGCCCGTGGGAAAAGAAGATGGATTCGTGGCTTTTCCCGTGACGATTTAGGAAAGCTGAACGCAACAGATTAGTTCGGAATTTAAAATTGCTTCGCCAAGAAAGCACAGCTGAATTTATGTTGATTAAAAAGAATAATTAATTCCCTCGGTATTTAACTATTGGCATCTCGTAATACTTTAACACATGGCGTATCCTACAGAGTGAAAGTCCTGAGATACAGTTACTCAGAAAACCGGCACGTTTTATTGGAGATATGTCTTCCTTTAAATGTTGACATAACTTATCCTAGCCATGTAGCTAAACGATTTCTCACCAGATGACGTAATTTAAATTATCGTCTGTTTTTTGTTGTTGTTTTTTTAAATGTACGTGTAAAGCTACTTGATAAATTAATGTTTACATTTTCTAAAGTTTTATTTTTTATATTATATTATTTGAATTCCAGAAATCGATTTTCCAAGAGCAAAGAATACACATTGACTGCGAAAACTTTTATAATATAGACTTATTGTTTTCTTTCGCGATTCATTTTAATTTATATTTTTTGTCTGGATTTATTTCCGTTTATGGGTAAATAATTTGTTAGCATTTTATGTCCTTCTCTTACTTTTCATTCTTTTTCTTCTTTTTTCTTCTTCTTTCATTCTTTTTCTCATAGCCCTGAATGTAATATTTACTGTCTAAATTTCTTCTATCGTTTTTCATCGTTTCGCTTTTCATATTACCTTCATTTATTTGAACGTCATTGAAATAATTTATACAGCTCCGTATTTGCCTTTCTTTTACCTTTTTTCTTCCAATATTCCATGCCAAATTCTAACGCATCCATATTAGCGTTTGCGCATATGTATATTAGATCTTTTTCATCTTTTTTCTTCTGCAATCGTGCCATTTCTAGCCTTTTTTTTTCTCTTTTTGCTTTTTATTTCTAACATTTGTTTCTTTTTCTTTTTTTTATCTTTTTTTACATTCATTCACTGTACCAGTATTTCAGACAAATGTTTATATTTTCTCTTTATAATTACATCTATTTTTACCAGTCAACAGATTTTTAATTCTTCATTTTACATTGAGCTAATTTTATCTTTTCCGTAAGTTTCATTTTTTTTTCTCCCATTTTTGGGAAATGTTATTTTCTTTTATTCAATCTTTTTTTTTTATATTCTTCTTTCTTTCTTTGGACTATTTTCTCTCGATCTTTATTTCATTCAATATGTTTCTAATTTTTATTTATTTCATTGTTTCTCTACATTCTCTTTATTTCATTTCCGCTTATTTTTCTTTTCTTCTTTTTATCCAGAATTTTATACAATTTTTAAACTTCTATGTTTGTACTTAAGCGCATTGTTAACAATCGATTTGTTTTTAGTTCTTCCTCTTTGCATTGTACATTTTAAATTACAGTTTTACAAATGTTGCTTTTACGGTCATTTTCATTTTTCGTTTCTTTTCTCTCATCAGAATTTGTTCTCTCCAGACTTTTCAATGTTTTTCCTTTTTTTTTTTTTTTTTTTTCACTCGCAAGAAATTGTTCATTTTTCGTTTCTCCTTTTTTTTTACCCACCAGAATTTGTTCATTTTGTTTCTTTTCACTGACCATAATTTGTTCAGTTTCCTTTTTCGTTTCTTTTCGTTCTCCAAATTTTGACATTATTTTTTTGATTTTTTCATTCACCAAAATGTCTTTATTTTCTTTTTTCGTTACATTTTTCGAACCAGAATTTGATCATTTTCCTTTCACGTTTACTTTCATTCATCAGAATTGGTTCATATTTCTTTTTTCGTTTCTTTTCAATCACTATAATATGTTCATTTTTCTTTTCGTTTTTTTACCGACCTGAATTTGTTAAGTTTTCTTTTCCGTTTCTTTTCATTAACCAGAATTTGCTCATTTTTCTTTTTTCGATTCTTTTAATTGACCAGAATTTCCTCGTTTTTCTTTTGTTAAATCGTTATTTTAATTCTTTTTCTAGCTTTCGATCTTTCTTCATTTCCATGTTTGGTACCAAGAATTTTTAATTTTTTTTTTTAAAAATTCCACATTGAATGATCAAAACATGAGCTAATTTTCCGTTTTTAATGCTTGTGAAAGTTTCCATCTTTTCACACATGTATATCGGCAATTTATTGTCTTGTTCTGCAGAGATTCTCTGGTACATTTATAAGTTCACCATCCATCCGTGCATCAAGTATTGCTGCCACATCGGGTTTGTTGCGTTTGATATATATCTAAATATTCAAAAGAAGAATTTGCAAAATTATCTGTACTAATCTGGCATCTCAACTTCAGTCACGCTGCCATCTTTGTAGCGTATTTTGCCTGTTTCCTTTTCTATAAATATTTTTATGGTAATAGTTTTGGTTAGCTTCTCTCTTTAATACATTTACTTCACGAATTCAGCGAAGTTCTATGCTGATGGCGTCTCTTGTTAGACTTCTCGCCTGTGGAAATCTCTTGCGGTTTCTTGCTTTCTTGATAAATATGAAATATGATGTTCCGTAATATAGTTGAAACGTCAACTGTTATATTCCATCTCCTTCACACACACACACACACACACACACACACACACACACACACACACACACACACATACACACATTCTCTCTCTCTCTCTTTCTCTTTCTCTCTCCCTCTCTCTCTCTCTCTTTCACGCACACACATTCAGCAACCGCTTGTGCCTCAGTGACATTATCGCATCTCTTGGGGGTGAAATGCTGAGAAAAAAAATCTTAAGACCAACAACGTGCAAAAAAACTTTTTTATGCTATTGTCCCTCTAAACTAGTCCAAAGCGACATTCAGGATAGACGTTTAATGAATGAGGTTACTGAGAATTAAGAAGTGCAAATTCTGGGGATACGTAGGATAGTTAATATTTGGGCACGTGACCGAGTGGTTAGAATGTTCGCATTCTAACCATGAGACCCGGGTTCGAATCCTACCATGGTCGATTTGTCAGAAAGGAGACTTCCGGATGTTATCTTACTGGGGGGGGGGGTTCAATCCCAGCGTGCGGCACCTTTGGAAAGTACCTGAAAACCATACCACGCGTGGAACTAAGACTTGCGAGTGAAATTAGGTAGAAAATTAAGTAGACGGAAACCAAGTCATCGTGGCTGAGGGCTTGATCGTGCTGACCTTGTTCAGATTGTTGATCATGCTAGATAACACGCTCTTTCCCAGAATCTGTAACTAAGGCTTGATCAGTATAATATAAACTTTAGATGGGCTCTGTGGATGTTGAATAAATACAAATGCAATAGGGATTGGCTATTCTCGAATATGAGTGGCCAGCTATACAATAGCTGCCACCAGATTTGAAGAGTTTAAGTTCGCAGTGATGGAGTAAGCATCCTCTTAAGTGTCTGTTCGAAAACGTTCTGTGGTAGACGATGTCTTAGTGGAATTTCTTCCTTCCTCGTGGAATAGAAAGGGAATGAGGATGTATCGACGATGTGTCCGTCAAATAACGTATCCTGTCTTTGAAGGTCTATCATGAAAATAGCTTTATATTAGCAAGAAAGAGAGGATTTGTAAGGTGACTGACAGTCTTTGAGCCTGATTTGCCATTTTACCATGTTTTCTTGTACGAAAAATTAAAAGTTTTCAAAATGTTTTCGTTTTTTTATGTGCCCTGTCTCTTCAGACGATCATAGCCCTCCACATCTTCCTGTCATTTTTAGCTCTTAATAAGTATTATCTTTTTGTTATTTCCTCCAAACCATGTTCCATCACCAATTTACTCAAGCTCATAAAATAATACGTTATGCGCTGCTTTCCTCTGTCTCTGTTTCCCTCAGTCTGTCTTGTGAGTATCAGATTTTCCAAACCTTCCTTCCTCATTACGTGCCCTAGAAATTTCGACTGCCTCATCCGGATGTTAAATATAACTTTCTTTTTCTTTACGTTTTCTCTAAAACCACGTTGTAGCTCATATCTTCAGACCATGGTTCCCTCAGCATCCTTCTGTAGAACCAGATTTCTGTTGCTTTAATCTCTTCTTCATCTTTGAGGAGATTTTCTAGCATTCACTGCTATACAGGATGACAGATATCATGTAACAATTCAATACTTTTTTCTTTGATTCTAACGAAATTTCTGTGTTCTTAATACTCTGCTTATGTTTGCAAATGCATCTTTGACCATTCCAATACGTCTTCGGATCACAGTGTCGCACTTCATGTTCTCTGTTTTAAATGTTCCCATCTTAAATATTTCAAATGCACTCAGTACAATAGATAAAAAGACAAAATAGACGGCTGGGTGTAACAAGTGTTTACAAAAGATATTTGATATGTCGGCAATTTGTTATCTGGGAATCGGCGTAATTGAACGTCTGTTGTACCAAAGACAGGAAATTCACTCTGTAAAATGCATTGCTGGTCATACTGCTATAATTATTTATTGTTAGTTATATTTCTATAAAATATATTACTGGCCATATTGCTATAAACATTCATTAACGGTTATATTGCAATAAAATGTATTGCTGGTTATTTTGCTATAAAATGTATTGCTTGTTACATGCTATAAAATGTATTGGTGGCTTTATTGCCTTTAAATGGATTGCTTGTCATATTGTTATAAAATATATTGCTGGTATTGTCGCTATATTAATATATTGCTGTTATATTTCCTATAAAAATGCTTTGTTGGCAATTTTACTATGAAAATGTGTTGCTCGTATTTCTGCTACAAAAAAAATGCTACAAAAAAAATGTATTCTTAATCTTTCTTATTATTTGATTTGGACGTTCACTATTTGCCCATAGCTGTAAACCTATCAATTATTACCACCCTGTGTCGGGATAGACTTGGGAACAACAGCCCTGAAGAAGTAGTTCCACACTCCTCAAAACCTCCAATCTCCCGATCAGATACCTTGCTAACGGATGTATTTTATCCTAAAGAAAATGAAAGCAAAGGGGACAATTTTACATAACACCCGACAGAGATAATTAAAAATTCTATTAGGTTGGTGCAAAAATAATGACGTAATAATGTCGTTTTTTGACGTATTTTTAACGGCAAAAAACGACATTATTACGTCATTATTTTTGCACCAACCTAATATCATATGAGAAAAGAGAGGTTGAAACGTTTGACATGCAAAAGATATATATAATCTGTAATATAATGGAAAATGCTAGGAAGTTTCTATACCGACTTCAAACTACAGGGATATCGTTAGACTGCAGAGAAAATCACTGTTAGAACGTCTAAATAATGAGAAATGTTTATAGAAAAGTAAAGAATGCTAAAATAATGGCGTAATAATGTCGTTTTTTGACGTTAAAAACACGTCAAAAAACGACATTATTACGTCATTATTTTTGCACCAACCTAATACATTCAATAAGAAAGAAGCATTATATATTTTTGGAACTCATAAGAAAAAAGGTCGTAGAGAATGTTATACCCAGAGGGCATATGTACCGTTGAAGCTCATACCAAACAACAGTGTGCAACTTCTTCTAACATTTGTTGCTTAATACACAGAAAAAATAATTCTTTTTTTTTTTTCTGTTGCATTCTTCTCTGGTTGGAAGCGAGTGAGTAAAAATGAGGTTAGGTGAAAAGGAAAACTGTCTAACCGGCATATGACTTCATCTCTTGTTGCAAGTGGGCGGGCCCTCTGTTTTAGGCTGCCTAGGAACCACTAATACAGAACTGACCTCTGCCCTGACATATTTCGTCTAAAATATAATTAATCAAGAATTTAGGGTTCTTAGGCCGCTCCACTCAACTGGTCTCATTTGTCAGGGTCGTTTGACCTTTGTTTTTGTAAGGTCCGCTCCAATCATCTGACCTTCTTTGTCAAGACGATAATTGTCCAAACGATTCTTGCAGATGTCTTGCAGATGTCTCCTTAACAAGATGTCAGCTGACAACTGATATCAGTACACATATGAAAACAAGAGGAAAAAGAAGAGAACATTTTTGTGCGAATTGGTTGCAGAAGTAAAAATGATGGAGAGTAAAAGTGAAATTATCGTCAGGAGTAAAATACCAGGAATATACTGATGATTAGAATTTAATATTTATTGAAGGGACACGGAACATCAAAGAAAAATTATAGTCATTATACTGACAAATCAGCAGTTGCCTCCCTTTAAGATCTAGGAGATATTAGGTTGGTGCAAAAATAATGACGTAATAATGTCGTTTTTTGACGTATTTTTTAACGGCAAAAAAACGACATTATTACGTCATTATCTTTGCACCAACCTAATATAAAAAGTACCCTATAATATCTGTCAGTAGACGACTATTTAGAGTAAAGTGCAATAAAGCTTTGTTATAAGTTTATTCACTTATTAATTCATTTAAATTTTGTCATTCTTCCGACATATCCGTCTCTAGAACTACCCTTTAATGTACCCAGTATTCATATAAGGGCGGCATTTTTCTTTTTTTACAATAAGGATTTTTGGTTTAGGATCCTATAAAGTCCCTGCCTTTTTTGGCAAAAAAACATTTATCGAACATCAATATATATTACAACTAGCATGATCAGGCACTGACCGTGACATGCACTTACAGGGTTTTATGTTGATATCGCTGACATTTTGACGCAATGTTCAATGTTCACTCGATTCCTATTCCTGACGTCTCTCCATTTTCTTTATTTCCCTTTTCCTTTTCGATATCTGGGCGGGAGATTCTTGGAACAGAATGAAATAGAAAACATAATGAAAATCGAAACTGTTCGATAAGGTGCCATTACCTGTTAACCAAGAAAAAAAACAAACCTTTTTTGTAATACAATGTAAAAGAGAAAACCATGAACGATAAAATGTTGGTTTAAATCATCTCTATACGGAATTAGAGACTCAGCTAATTCGTCATTTCAGAGTCATCATTTCACAGTCATCGTTTCGTAGCGACTTGAATTATCAAAGAACAACCAGAAAAAATTGCTTCTCGCACAGTAGGGTCGGTCGATTATGGAACCGTGATATTGCACTCAATTTGAAATTTGGGGTTTGATATGACAAATAACGACACAAAGTTTTTCCTATATAATAACTGGTTTTGGAGGAGACGAGGTTGTATATTAAGTTTAGGTTCAAAATTGTAGCGTTGGAATTTCATTCCGCTGATCAGTGAAATCCTTATAACATGGCTTTATTAAATCTATAATTTACTGAAGCTTTACCAATCGTATAATGGACAAGATGCAGGACACAAATACATCATTACTAAAGCATTGCGCCATCAAGTAAGACCTTCATTTACTTCTTAGGGAAATTATACTGAACAATTTAGCGATATTATGATGTAATATGTTATACAGTGATATAGTTTTAATGTGATTTTCAAGAAGTAATTTAAATTTCAAACAATTGTCTTATAATTTTTGCCCAGCGGTATTATGGTGTTATATACACTTTTAGTTATTTTTTTGTTTTGATTAATTATGCTCTAAATAAGCTATTAAATGAGTTATTAGGTTGGGGCAAAAATAATGTCGTTTTATCACATATGTTACTATGTGAGAATTTTTGCACCAACCTAATAAAAATGTCCTAACAGACCTTATTCATTGATTATCATTTTGTTCATTATATTACAATTTTTTTTATATCTTTTTTACTTATCAAATAGAGTAAAAATACATATTTTTCTTGTAGTAATTAGAATTCTCATTTGAAAATATTTTTTTGCATTCAATGAACCTAATACAAAAATATTAACTTGGATTTATTCTTAGAATAGTAAAGATTTTGAAGAGAGTTTAGAAGCAAAATCTTGTGGAATTTATGTATTTTCCAATAACTTTTTCAGGCGATACTTTAAACTAAATGCTCAAAATTGGCTGCAAGTATGAATCTAATTTTTGGTGACAGTACTTATCACATCAAACTCCAACTTTCCCACGGTGTGCGGTGTTGATTTTCTAAAAAAGGAAAAGTGACAAATCAATCTGCCCTACTCGCAGATTTTTACAAATAAAAAAGGATTGGCATAGATTTTTATATGAATAATTCCCTTGAAAAGAGACTTTCGAGGTTTATTTGTTCTAAGATTATTACTTTTTAAATAATCTATCCCAAGTAAGGCGATAATGCTACTAAGATGCAAGAGTCTACTGGGAGTGAAAGAGAGCGAAAAGAAGGAATCGTAAACCCAATCCTAAACAAGAAACAAAGAATAAAAATCTACTTCTGTTTATAAGACTGTGATGAGAGTGAACTTGGAGATAAGCAAACCTATCTACTGATTTTGATGTTGTTATGGTCCAAGGTTAGGACCATGGAAGAACAACACGAAACACAAGAGTAGAAATAACAAAGAATATATTACATGAAAAATAATACAAGAAGTGGAAGATGTTAGTATGGCTGTCAGACTGGTTTGGAGTTAACTACTATCAGCTCGACTCGATTCAATACCGATATTTAACAGTCCCTCCCACGAGGAATGTATGTGGCACAAGGCCGAGTTTAACGTGGGTTTCTCCGAGCTCGTAGGCTCGGCCAAAAATATACCCTTTGAAACCCGCCTAGACGGGTTCAGGGCCTGTCTACCTCCCCGGACAAAACTTTTCCCTTCGGCAAAGCTTCGTCCGGGTTCCTCAGAGACTGCGGGTGACTCGATTCAATACTGTCCGTCTCTATCGAGAGAGAGGCGTAGTATACATAGCATTAGGAAGAGTTCATTCTGTCGATCTAGGTAAAGAACCCATGACAGATGTTGAACTTAATTAAAAAGTGAATAAAATTACAGAGATTAGGGGTGAAGTTAGATGTATAGATTTGACGTAGGTGTTAAAATTAACTGCGAACCCAATCCTAACCAAGAAACAAGAGAGTATTTAACAAATCAGAAATGTTTTTCATGTTTTCAAATCATAAAAAGAACCCAGATTTATATGATTTGAAAGAAAGATGAGCAAACAATAAAGGTAGGCTTACAAAATAATGTCATCTCGCTAAATAATTTATGTAATACAGGGTTGGGCGCCTAGTGTGGGTGATCATCGTTAACAAGTTTGATTGGTTGATCTTTACTACGGTTAAATAGATTTATCCCCATAATCTGCCCAATAATTATTCATTATGAGGCAAACGAATGTAAGTTGATTAAATAAATAGCCGCGGCTAACGGCATGCGAGCAGATTGGACATTATTTCTGAGTATTTCGATTCTTACTGAATGTTAATTACTAAATACGACATTGAATATCTTAAGAGCTGATCTGTTTTAAAACCGACCAACCAACAAATCCTAGTTTAATGGATGTAAAAAAGAGGATAGTTCTTCTAAATGCTGGACATTCCCAGCAGAGCTAAAGAAGTGTTTTCAAGTAATAGAAGCTACCATAGTTTGAATATATGAGCAACAACGAAACCTTAAAGAAAATGGATCTTTGATTTTGTTTAGCGGTATATCACCCTCTATTAGATATATAATGCCGACACAGAAATATTTTGAACACAATTTTATGGCTTCAACTACAGATAAAATGTAAGGCTGGCCATATTGCTATAAAATATATTGTTCGTATTTTTTACTATAAAAAATGTATCGCTCGAATATCTGCTACAAAAATGTATTCCTACAATTTGATAATGTTTTGTTTTGGTTATGACGATGACTTTTTGCCCATAGTATTAGGTTGGTGCAAAAATAATGACGTAATAATGTCGTTTTTTGACGATAAAAAATACGTTAAAAAACGACATTATTACGTCATTATTTTTGCACCATCCTAATATTACTGAAAATGCCCAAAAGCATTTTTGTATATATTATTATAAAATGTATTGCTGATCATATTACTATATAATATATTGCCGGTTATATTGCTATATAATTTATTGCTGATCATATTGCTACAAATATATATTGCTGCTCATATGACTATATAATGTTTTGCTGATTATATTGCTATATAATATTTTGCTGATTATATTGCTATATAATATTTTGCTGCTTATATTACTATAAAATGTATTGTTGCTCATATTACTATAAAATGTATTGGCGCTCATAATACTATATAATGTATTGCTGGTCATATTTCTATATAATGTATTGCTGGTCATATCGCTATATAATGTATTACTGCTTCTATTACTAAACGATGTATTGCTGATCAATTTACTATAAAATATATTGATGCTCACATTGCTATATAATGTATTGCTGGTCATGTTGCTATGAAGCATATATTGCTGCGCATATTGCTATATGGTTTGTTGCTGATCATATTGCTATGTGATGTATTGCTGATCATATTGCTTTAAAATATATTACTGAACATATTGTTATATAATTTATTAATGGCCATATTGCTATATAATGTATTACTGGCCATATTGCTATATAATATATTGTCTGCCATATTGCTATATAATGTATTGTCTGCCATATTGCTATAAAATATATTGCTGGTATTTTCGCTATAAAAAAGTATTTCTTGTATTTTTTACTATGAAAATATTTTGCTGGTAATTTTACTTTGAAAATGCATTTCGACACTTTCAATGACTTTTGGTTTGGACGTTCACTAATTGCCCATAGCTGGGTACCTACCATTTGCTATCAGCCAGGGTCAGGGTAAACCTTGGAACAACAGCAATTAAGCGGTAGTCCCACGCTACTCGAAGCCTCCAATTTCCCAATCAGATGCTTTTCTTCTGCATGTCGTTTATTCTAGAGAAAACGGAAACAAAGTGGTCACTGATACTTAACATCAGAAAGAAGTCTACTGCGTGTAACGTGGAAAGAGAGCTTGAAAAGTTTGACGCTTACTGCATATATTGAAGGCACGAGAGTCAGATGAAAGCAGTGCATAACTAGATAGGAAATTGTGGAGAGTCATGATTGCTTACGTCCTGCAGGTAAACGGAATTCGATCATCACTGGCTTATCAGGAAAAAATAAATAACCCAACAAGTGTTGACTTTACAAAAAAGCAACCGACCTTATAGAAATCTTTATCTATCAATCGTCCTCTATAGAATAGAAAAAATTAACAATTTCCTCATGAACTGAGATAGGATTAGAATCAACTACAGAGACACGGTGTCTGGGGAAATATCGATCATACTGACTATTTCTATTGAGTATTGAATTCACTTCTTAATAAGCATCCTCTAATTGTGTCCTTGCAATTTGTCAAAGATTTGTAAATATTTTAAAGGGACCCCAGCATATTTAAATGTTTAGAAACGAGATAAAGTTTAACATGCTAATTTGATTGAAACCTATTGTTGTTTTGTGTAAGCCAAGTTTAAATACCCACCAACTCAACTGTATCTGGTTTCGTTCTAATATCACTAGGAAAGATAGGGAATCTCTCTCCCATCTATCTCAGCTATGGATTAAATAATCGTTGGCTATACTGTTCTTTGTAATCATCCGAGGCAATATAAAACGACATCACACACACACAGACACTCTCTCTCTCTCTTTCTCTCCCTCACTCTCTCTCTTTTTCTAAAGAACCCACGAAAATTCAAATAAAGATTCTTAATTAATATTGCATTAAAAATATCTGTATTTTAAAAAGTGAAACTCAATATCGATTATTAATATAATACGGGGATAAAAAAAAAAGTAACACAATTTCCATACAACAATGTTCTTTTGTCAGCATTGATGAAGAACAAATGGATATGTCACATTTCGACATATATCCCTTGCACGGCGATGTTCTACTGGCATCGTTCAACGAACTTCTTCATCCATTCAGAAAAGAAGCTTTTTGGTTGTTCACGATGCCACATCTGTAACCGCTTGCTTGCTTAGGTAACCAACGCGCACAAACTTTACGGTACCCCAAGTCGTCATGCACAGTGGTCATGCTGATCCTTCAATCCCAGGATTGCCGCCACTAGTGTGAACGTGATTCGTCGGTTTTCCCTGATCAAGGCATTCACTCTCTGGGTGTGTTCTTCGGTGCGCAATGCCGATGGGCGACCAGTTCCGCTTTCGTCCATTACACTTTTTCTCGCTTTATAGCGTTCTACCCATTCATAAACATTTCGTTGATTCATGGCGCATGCTCCATAGGGCGCCAACACCAGGATTTCCGCAGGTTTGATTTCTTTTGCCGACAGAAAGCGCAATGCGATGCGTTGTTCCTCGATGATGCAATCACTGAGTGGCGCATCCATACGCTTGACCTAGCTACTTATCGTCCCATGCGCACGTTTGTAACGCGTCAGCGCGTCTTTCAATACTGTATGTCCGTTGCACTCGCCTGTAGATCATAGGGCCAAAGTATCAGCATGTGAATTTTTGAACAGATGATTTCGTCTGGAATTTGAATTCGGCACGCCAGTGTAATTTTCCATCCAGATATCCGATAGATTATACGCATACCGATTCCCTTTTTTTATCGGGATTTACAAAAAAAAAAAAAAAATATGTTCAAAGAAAATTGACAGAATCGTATTTTCAAGCGCGTTTCACTGGTATTTGTCCAGATCATATTTATTTTCACTAGATTATTGCAGAGGAAAAAATTTGGGGTTCCCATGGACTGATAATATGAGATCCACGAATTTGAATGGTGATGTTGACGTCCTCACGCAAACTGACGCATAAATAAAATCACTGCCAGATATCCCTCACCATAACATTTCATCCATAAGCACTTCGTCCGAACATCATTTAGCGTTTTTAGTTAAGGCTTTACTTTAGTTAATACCCACCAAATATTTGCTAGTGCATGTTAGATCTATGGGTGACGGTTTCTTTGTACATATCTTTTTTTTTCTTTAGAGTCTGTCTATATTTCTGAGATGAGGTATTATGTACATTATTTACATTATTCGGACTATTGTCCTCATCTTTGTCGCCATATTTATTACAACGTTTCGGCCGTTGTACGCTCCGGACTTCTTCAGGTGGTTGGAATGTCGAACTGAACCCTTTATTTCACTCTTGTTCCATGTGCCATGTTTGATGGATGTCATTTATCAGTTATATACTTTTAATTTTCCTCTGAAAGTTCTCCGCTGCCTTAACCGGGTATTGAACTCACACTCTTTGGGTCCCGTCACTGTATCTAACCAACGCCTTTATCCACTGTGCCATGTTTGAGTTAAGACAGTGGAGAACTTTCAGAGGGAAATTAACAGGATATAACTGATAACTGACATCCATCAAACATGGCACGTGGAACTAGAACAGTGAGTGAAATAAAGAGTTCAGTTTGACATTCCAACCACCTGAAGAAGGCCGGAGCGTACAACGGCCGAAATGTTGTAATAAATATGGCGACAAAGATGAGGACAATACTGTTTTTTCTTGTGTATTAAGGATTTCCCTTTTGAAGATTCGATACTGCAAAAATAAATAAATAATTATCCAATTCGGCATACAACTGTAGTCAGATTTGGATGACATCATAAAGTTGTAATCCAACATATCTTTTTTTATTATATATATTGGTATCTCTTTACATTTTACTGTTTATCGATCGTCATTTTTTCTTAACTCGAATTATGTCAAATGTCTAAAATCTAGAACTTATACGATTTTTGCCAAGAGAATTAATTAAACCTTGAATATTTCTTGTTGAAAATCTTTACAGTCTTTGGGCCTTTTATACATACACTCGTGTATACATGCCGTCAAAAATGGCGGTGATTGATAGAACAATTTAATAGTGAGATGCAATAAAATTTGAAATCTTTAAACAATGAAATGTGATTCAGTAAGGAGGAGATAAAGAAATCAAAACTAAAATAGATGTCAATGAACCGTTTAATTAATCTGAACCCTTCATATTTTTAGACGTTCAATGATATCTATGATTTAATGATTTCTCGTGGTTATATATCAATCATTTTTTGATCAATATCTATTCACGATTTAAGTGTTCATTACAACAATGAATTGGAAATACATCTAGGAAGAAAAATATTAGCATCAGAACGAGAAAGTCGGCGCGACAATGTATATTTCAAGACCAGGTTGAAGGAGATGATCGTTGAATAGACAAAGGTATCTGAGTTCCTCACATAAAAGGCTTGAACAAATAAGATTGTTGTCTAAGAAAGACTAACAATAGAACAAAAAAGTCGCCGACGCCAAAGACTATTTCAAGATCAAAACGATCGCTGAATAGACAAATGTAAATAAGGGCCTCGCAAAATAAAAAAAAGGCTTGAGCATATAAGACTGCACTCTAAGAAATGAAGAAAAATATACGGAAAAAAACAAACAAAAATCCTTATATGCAATTATGCTGTTTTAATGTTAATATAATGTCAACGTGGGACGTTTCGGTCTAATAAACCATCTTCAGGACATATTCATAAAATATAATTAACATTATCAATTCAACATGACAAAGACGATGGACATAAGAACAAGACTTACCAAAACGTCCGACGTTGACATTTTATTAACATTAAAACAGCATAATTGCATATAAGGATTTGTGTTTGTTTTTTCCGTATATTTTTATTCAGACTGTCGGATCAATATCCATATATTAGCTTACACTCTAAGAAATGTAAGATTAAAGGAACTGATTAAATAAGATATTCATTTTGCCCGGGAACTAATTTTCTAAATCTGGATAAGTATTTTATTTCTTTAGAGTACTGAAACGACTAATGGTGAGTAATCACTCATCATTTTACTAACCTAAGTTGATTAACATCCTTTCCCAATACGGACGGAAGAGGAAAGATATAGATCAATACATATTGATGACAATTATATGGATTAATGATAATTGAGATTCGATTTCGAGTAATGGCAACGTTGAACTTATTCTCAGATTTAGGCATCACAGTTGGGACTTTTGTTGCCCTTCGCCAATTTGTAGCAGAAGCACATAAATGCATGCTGGGATTTTTCCTAGCCAATAAAATAGGCCAGTTCTCGGTTTCATGTGACTCAGTCCCGGGCTGGTTTGTCTTGAAGTCAAAAAGTTACGTTTGTTTGCCCGAACTTATGTGTCAACACCAATTGTTAGTTTGTGAACTTTTTTGCCATATTACTTTTGCTTTGCTATTTACTGTTAATTTGCCTTGCACATATTGTTTGCTTGCTTTATATTATTTTTTTTACCTGTTCTTTTCTTTAATTTTTATTGTTAATGCTTATTGCAAACTTTGTCAATTCTGTTTGTTGGACAAGTCTGTTTCTGATTTTGCATTTAACAGTGAATACTCACTTCACAGCTTTTCAGTCTGGCATAGAAGTAGAAACGTTGGCTGTGTCTTGCAGTAGTTGCTACAGATGCCTTTATGTAATCATTCAATGTGTAGCGGCCATCAAGAAATTTATGGATATCCTTTTAAAATCTTTTATTGTCAACACGATTCTGCTTAAATCACTCTTATCATTGTGCCCTTGTTTCTTCTAAGACATTGATTCGAAACTGTTTTCCCTTACATTATTAGAATCTCTTTCTAAACGTTGCATATGGAGTTTATGTGACCATTGTTTGAAAACAATAATTCGAAAAAAAATTATTCGAACTATAAATTGTTTGAATTAAAATTAATCGAATGGACTAAATAATAATTATTCGATATAAAATATTTTTATTGCAGTAAAAATGTAAAAATTGAAATAGGAAATACACAAATAATAATTATTCGAAATAGAAATATCGTTAATAAAACAAGAAAAACACTTAGAACCTTAAGTTATATGATATTGCAAGCAAATAATAAACTACTGAAGAGTCCTTGTTAAAGGATGCCCCTAATTTTTAAAGTTTTCCATTTACATAATTGTATTTCTGGGCGCTCTTGATATTTTGGCAACTTGCTCTTACTTTTGCAATATGAATTTCTTACAAGACCTGTTCTCTTTTGAGAGCGTCTAAGAATTTTCATATTGTGGGATACTGAGACGACACTTGGTGCAAAAAGCTGTATGTCATTCTTTCAGGGTGATATTAGTTCTAGGTAAATCAACATTGATTCTATCAAGCAAGACCATATACGTATTTTAGATATAGGTATCTCCAATAAATGTCATTTAGCATAATTGTAATTTCGATTCCTTTTCATTTAAACAATTTATAATTTATAATTTGTTTTCGAACAATTTTTTCGATACGCATTTGCGACTCTCTAAGTAAATCTTAAACTGTTATTAGATAAAATAACGTCTATTTGTCTTGCCATGATCAGAT
This sequence comes from Acanthosepion lycidas, assembly GCA_963932145.1. Classification (NCBI taxonomy): domain Eukaryota; kingdom Metazoa; phylum Mollusca; class Cephalopoda; order Sepiida; family Sepiidae; genus Acanthosepion; species Acanthosepion lycidas. Next base: position 51,502,422 of record OZ010595.1, on the reverse strand, counting down.
GTTCTGGGAGTAATTTTTCAGAACAGATACCTTGAATCAATTCCAAAAGGGCTATGTTAAAAACATATATTGAATTCTTTTGAATATTTACTCACTATTAAAATAGTTAAATCATATATGAAAGAGGATGTAATAGCGAACGACAAATGCTTACAACATTTTACAAAAGGTTTCACAAAGAAAATAAAAGGAACCCCGTGAATGGCCGAAATCGTATTCTTTACTAAACTTGAAGTCGCCCTTAGGGTGGATTTTAAGTTTATCTCCTGCTGATGGCTTTTGTGCCTTCGGCCTTTTACATTCAGTGCCATACTTACGTAAAAGTTATATGAATTTAGATGTAATAAAATTATTTTATCTTTATATTCGACCTTAATTCGGCATAATCTTTCTTTGTATACGCAACCGATCTCCATTGTTTACATTTATTTTGAGCACAATGTTTCTTTTAAAAACAATATTCTTTATGATCTATTCGCATAAAGTCACCCTTAAAAGACATTAGGGACCCCGAACTATGAAATATTTCGAATACGTCACAGTACCGGTGCTTCAAAAACAAAAAGCAAATGAGCAATATACAATGCCCAGCTTAAATTCAATTACAGTCTAATTAGATGATATCAATTGCAATTGCGACGAAAAGCAAAATCAAACTTAAACCTTTAATAAAAAAAATGTTTTTTAAATCTTTTACTTTGCGCGATATTTAAGCTTATCTTTAAATGATTTATTTATTAATTTTTATTTTAATCGCGGGTAACTGCATTAGTTACCACCAAATGTGGCGTAATTTAAATGTATTATATTACAGGAGGGGAAAAGAAAAGAAGATGTAGTCTTTAACTGTTTGTTTTGACGTTCAAATTTCATTAACGCGTAGAATTTAAAATCTCACCTCCTCATTCATGTTCCATTTTTATAGCGAAGGCAAATACCAATTCTTGACAATGGAGGTAACAGTGGATTCCTCCACATTGCCTATTTGTTTAAAGACCTTTCAATATGAAAGTCTGTTATCAGGTAGAAACTTGTGACCATATCTGGTGTAAACTGGTTGGTGTCATTGACAATCGGCTTTTAAAATTCAGTTATTTGGGTTTAGTGTTAATCAACTGATAATTCAGCTGGACTGTGTTTCTCCAAGTAACTGACATCCAAAACAGGTCTTGATTGACGCTGTAGTGATTTTTAGTGTTGGGATCTTTTGTTGATGATTGCTGTTCAGTCCTCTACTCTGTGTGAAAAGTATTTCATCGTTAAATTTCACAGTCTTTCTTAGAGAAGATCTTGTTAAAGCAGGTGTTAAGACGGCTGATGAAGTTTTGGGCGTTTTTACCTTACGTATAATATGTTCTTTTTTTCTAAACGTTGTAACTCTTCTTGAACTTTCTTTTCTTCAAGGGAAGTTGCAAGAATCCAGAAGTTGCTATAGACATTGGTTACGCAGACTCTTTTAAACATATTTTAGATATATTCTGGTTTCTACCAATGCTTGTGAAATGTTCTGAAAATTCTTTTCTATAATTTTGCTCTTCACGTTTTATAGAATTCACCATCCTCAGTATTTATTGCTGGGTAACCCAGTAATAGTGACTTTATATTTTAAATAACAAACAAATCCTTTTTAGACTTTGCTTTTGGAGATTCTAATAAAATCTTCACACGGCCGATAACTTTTATCTGGTGGTAATCTGGTCCATACAGTTGTTTTGTTACATTGAATAATTGGAGAGTTTATCTAAAATAACTAGATGGAACTACCGTTAGATCTGCTTCAGTATCCAATATGAAATGAATTATTTTACTACATTGGCTTGTAGTACTTTGAACTTCGGTTTTCTAGGCTTCTTCGTGACCGAGTTAATTCTGTTGTTAGTTGTAATAGACTCAAGGGTGTAGTGTGGTACTTCATCACTTCATTTCTCGAATTTTAGACTTGTAAGTGCTAGATTGTTTTTTGGATACTGTCCCTTTTCTTGAACACTTTCGGCAAACTACATTAGCTTGACAGTCGTTTTGAGTATGAGATTGAATATAGCCATAGTGTTTACATTTATTTGTACTTTTATGGTGTACTGTATCTTGAGATTTCTTTTTATATTTCTTTGATGTTAATCTGCTAACGTTTGCTTCTGTTGCATTCGTGCCTAAAGAAATATAGTGAGTTTGTTATTTGGAAGTTTTATAGGCACTGCCTATGTATATAAATTTGTCCTTTAAGAACGTTTCCCTGACTGTATCATCTTTAACCCCTACAACTATTTCGTCTCGAATTAGCCTGTCTTGCATTTCCCCAAAACTGCAGCCTTTTGCCAACTGCCGGAGCGCAAGGAAATATGCTTCTATACTATCGGAAGCTTCTTGATTTTGAATATGAAATGTGAAAGCTTCAGGGGATTCTGCAAGAAAATGTCTTCGAATTTCGGTATTACTACTTCCAAATTTTCTTTCTCCTCTTCATCATCGTATTTCAACCCATCGTAAATGTCGTATGTGTCTTCTACTATTGACAAAAAGACAGAGCTTTTGTATATAATATAATAGCATGTATGTAATATCATGTTCTTTTTTGAGTCGACTTGCTTTTGAATAATTTCGAAAATTTCGAAGAAACATTTCCATTGAGTTGCCAAATTGCCTGATTAAACCATTTTTGCAGGAGGTAAGACATTTGCCGTAAATTGCCTTTGGTTATCGTGTCCTTGCAATGAACAAGCCGTAAATTGGACTAAATATCTTTTTCAATAAACAGAAAATTTTTTCGTTTTAATTTATAAACGGTTCGTAATAGAAATGAAACGAAAAATTAAAAAAATTAAAATGAAATGACTTTACTTACAATATCTTGTAATTTTAATTCATTTTCTTACTCCACTTGTATATTCCGATGTCTTTTTTAAATGTTAACCTTTTCTTTTTTCGGACACTATGTGGCATAATTTAAGTGTATTAAATTACAGGAGGGGAAATATGAAGTCTTTAACTATTTGTTGTTATCCAAACTCATTAACGATGTACAATTTAAAAGCTCCCCTCCTCATTCGTGTTCCGTTTTTATAGCGAAGGTAGATACTATTTCTTGACAAGGGAGATAACCGAGGATTGCTCCACAACAGTTACTTCAGATTGTTCATGATTTATCGAGATCAAAAAACGAACGAGCACACGTACACTGCGCTTTATTATTATAGAAGTTTTTTGCAAACGTGCTTACATCGATATGACGCTGAAACGCCGGTTCCCGTGCGATCAACGAAGTTAAGCAACGAGGAGTCCGATCAATACCTAGATGAGTTACAGGTTGTGAATATCAGGTGCTGTAAGCTTGGACGTGAGTGTGGTGTGGTGTGATGAATAACGGCTCGGAATTGACAATCGTAGAGCCGAGGTTGAACTCCAGTCGGCTTCGTCACGCTAAGATACCCTTTCGAAAGGTATGAATCCACCTCCCCACTCTCTAGCTATAGTTTAAATAGTGATATCTGTATCAGGAAATCACTATTATCTCTAAAAATGTTTAATACAATATTCACTCACAAAAAGAAAAGAATAATTATTCTTACAATGCAATGTTTCGGCTTTAAATAACCCACAAATGGTTGATAAACTATAAATGAAAACATTATTCAGGCGAATTACGAAGAGTCTGTTTAATTGGGAATTGATGATGAGAGATTGAAATAAATATAAATAAAGCAATATCAATCAAAATTTTATGTAGCTGGACAATGCGTCAGAAAATGATAAAATTCATGATACTATTATTTTCTTACGGATGTCACTAAAATATCAATATGTGGCGTGTCTTGAATATTAATAATGTTTGCCAAGGCTTCAGATAATAAATTTCATAAAATATCAATTACATTTCATAATAAATTTGTCTGTCGAATGATTTGCCGAGAAGTTTTGATGAGAAACCAATCCAAATTAAAGCAGAAGCAATAATAATTTTTGTTTGAATTTCTTGTATGAAGAATTATCATTATTTACATTATTTATATCTGGACTATTGTCCTCAACTTTGTTGTTGTTATTACAACGTTTCGGTCGTTGGCTCCTCCGGCTTCATCAGATGTACATCGATCCGAGTAACCTAAATTAAACCCTTTATTTAATCTTCAGATTGAGACTGTTCTCGATCCTCTGTCTTTGTCTAGGGATATCACGTCTAGTCCTTATTCTTACTGCAGTTCAATTGCTACTCTCACTTTTTCCACTGAGTCAGCGTACACAGTTCCCCGTCCTTGGATTGAACTCGCAATTGCTATCTTACTAAATTTGGGAGGCAACTCTTTAATCTGCTAGGCTATTTTGAGTTCAGTCCCTTGGCGCGACAGCGTTTACTTCGACTCAAATGAAACAGACAAGTAATAACTGAGTTGTACTAAAAATAAGAACTAGATAAGTTATCCTTAGGCATGAGCAATGGATCGAGAATATTATATCATTGTAGATTAAATAAAGTGTTCAGATCATAATTCCCTGTATATTACACAGATCAATATAAACCTGATGACGGTCGGAGAGCACAACGGCCGAAACTTTTGATAGCAACAGCAAAGATAATGACAATTGTTAATATTGTAAATAAGAGGTAATAATAGTTAAAAACTATTAATATTTGCTAAATCTTTATTTAATAAATAACATTTAATAATGGTCTACTAAACAAAACTTAATTGTGTGTAGTAATGCTTCGCCTAATATTAAGATTCCTGATTTATATACTAATGACTTGGACGCCATCGATAGCTGTGCTAGCACGAAGACACAAGTCATCGTGACCGAGGATTTGAGCGTGCTTGCCATGTTCAGATTCTTTATCGCGTTAGATAACACGCTCTCTCCAAGAAACTGTAACTAAGGTCAGCTCAGCGTAGTTGCAGTATAAACCGCAGGTGGGCTCTGTGGGTGTTGAATAAACTCAAATGCGCCTGGGCAATAGGGATTGTCTAGCTGCCCTAGTAGACGGGTATCGTATAATACGAGTAGCCAGATATACATATACAAAATGCCTGTAGAATGACAGTTTGTGTTGTTCTGAGAAAAAAAAACAATGATAATTCAGATGAATGAAATCCTAGTCCAAATGTAATTGTGCGTGAAAATGTTTCAACTAATAAAATATCCAGATTATATTGATATCTGTTTACTAAGGATTTGTAGAATGACGGTACATGCTGTGGCTAAAGAAAAACAGTTATAATTAAGATTAATGGAATATAAGGCTAAAATGAATGATGGCTTACAATGTTTCAACTAATAAGAATATCGTAATAATTTTATTATTTGTTTATTAAAGGTTTGTGGTTTGGTTTGTTTTACGGCATATCAACCTCAATGGATCATTTAATGCCGACAACTTTTTTTTTCCTGATAATATATTTGTTTTGTCAGAAATCTATTTCGGGTAATATTTTTTCCTCAAAATTGTATAGCTGGTAATATTATTTTCAAAAATGTATTGCTGGCAATATTTTTTTTTTTCAAAAACGTATTGCTGGTAATATTTTTCCTTCAAAAATTTATTTCTGTTAATAATTTTTTACAAAGTATTTCTGGTATTAAAACCTATTTTTACACTTTCAAAATGCTTTTTACCTCAATTTCGGGGTTAACTATTTACCCATAGTTGGAACCCTAACAGGTGATACCACCCCGAGTCAGTTTGAACCTGAGAACATCAGCAATTAAGAGGTGGTTCCACGCTCTTCAAAGCCTCTAGATCAGAGGCCTTGCTGTTGGACGTAGTTTAACTTCTTACTCTTGTGGAAGGTGTAGTTTATCTTTATACCCAGGACGGTAAAGGTTTGTGGAATGACCGTTCGAGTTGCTGTGTTGAAAAATAAGTTATGATGAGGAAGTAAATAATTGTCAAATGATGGATGATAATGTTTCATCTAATAAGAACATTCGTTAATACAGTATTCAGCTTGTTATAAGACGCATTTTGTCCTATAAATATTTTCCCAAACCACCTTGCGTCCTATAAATCGAACGTCGAGGGTTATACGTTTGGTGTCTGTAGGTGAGCATCAGCTTCCAACTTATATCCGATTCTGAACCCTTGAAAGTAAAATAAACTTAGTGTTTCCAAATAAAATTATGTTTTGAGAGAAGCGATATATGCTGTTGGGACACTGGGAGTATTGACAGGAAATCAAAATCCTGTTACAGTAACATTCGCTTAAGTAACAATTCCCTTCCTTTCTTCTTTATCTCTTAAACCGCTTTCTTAATCTTTTTTTTTTCTTTTTTTAATCATTTTCCGTCAAGCTGGGAATGCCAATAATACGAAGGATGTTTCAGGGAGTAAAAGTGAAAGAGAAAACTGAGTATAGGATTGATTGAGACAAGGACAAAAGATGAACGGGTTCAAGAAGACAGAAGATGGCGATTGATGTTGCATTTAAAATTTTGAAAACTGTAGTAATCAGAGAAGCAAGTAAACGGAAGGGATTTCCATTAGTAGGAAGTGAGAGAAAAGAAACTGTTGGGGTAGGAAGGCGATTGAATTTAACTATTTCAAAAGTAAAAGTCTGAGATCTCGATGCCAAGCTTAAATTCATGAAGTCAGAGTACCAGGGGAAAAAAGATCATCAAAGCAGTTGTCATGAAAATATTTTTTTTCTAAATGACAGAAGTTAGCCACGCCACGTCCACTGAAGATAGTTGTTCAGGATCGATTACGTTACAGACCCTTATTTGGATTTTGTTAACAATCTCGAGATGTACAGCAGGAACACTAGACCAGATATGGTGAAAGTATTAAATGCATGGACGAATGGTACATTTGTAAATGTGCAAGATGGTTTCTGACAAGAAAAAGCTTCTGGCACGTCACAGTGATCCAACTTTCTTTGCAGTGGATGCAACTATGAAGTCTCATCACTTCATTCAGTGGAAAACATGAAACCAAGAAGGCAGAGTGTGTTGTTCTCCTGAAGTCTAATGTCAGCCATGTTGATGGCAGGCAGAAAAAATTCTCTATGGTGGTTAAAAGAAAGCAGTTTTGCTATGGACGCGTTAAAATTTAAGAGCGACTCCTTGCTCCAGTTAACCATTGATTGGAGGTACTTTTCAAGAGAAGGTATCAAGTTTACTTTGTCAGATCTGTCGCATTTTCTACTGAGGCAGGAGTAAATCTACGCATAAATAAAACTCAACTTTATTTTTGTATTCAAAGTTGCATGTACCTAATTTATAATGTATTCGTCACTGTTAGTTGACGATTAAAGACTTCAGTTTTGTTAGGATTCCCTGATATTATTCACTCAAACTTCTCTTCTAATTATTACATTGTAAATAGTTATAAATTTGCTGTTTCTCTGTCTGCGAGTAATTTGTACCAATTATTCCGCCTCTGTCTATATCTCTGAGATGAGGTACTTTCCTTATTTACATTATTCGGACTGTTAACCTCATGCTCATTGCAACATTCACAACGTCTCGGCCGTTGTACGCGCGGGCCTTTTTCTGGTGATTGGTATTTCGAATCGAACCCTCTATTTCGTCTTCCGGGGGGTGGGGGGGTAGATTGTTCTAGTTCCACGTGCCATGCCTCTTCCGGATGCCTCGGTTATTTCCCTTTAACTCAACTCTCCAAGTTTTGGTTCATTTTGGTATTGAACTCACAACACTTTTGGGTCCAATCACTGAATCTAAACAACGAAGAAGACCGGAATGTACAACGGCCGAAACGTTGTAAATATGGAAATGAAGATGAGGATATGAGTGCGAATAATGGAAATAACGTAAACATTTATTCAGGTTTTCATGCTTAAATATGTTATTCAGTGGTTGAAATTAAGGATAGTTGGTAGGGCTATAAAGAACAAGGACTTTTTTTTTCGATTTCTTCTTTCGAAATATTGGACGCGTCTAATGTCTCGGATAGTCTTATAAGCAGCGAAATACGGTATATCATTATTTGCTTTCTAAGTTTTGTTGAATAGCAGTTAGATGTGTGGCAATAGAAAACCAGAAACAATTAAAATAAATGGAAGAGTGGTTAAAAATTAATTATGGCTGCCAATGCTTCATCTAATAACAAATCTGAAATTATTTAGAGTCTGTCTATATTTCTGAGATGAGGTATTATGTACATTATTTACATTATTCGTACTATTGTCCTCATCTTTGTCGCCATATTTATCACAACGTTTCGGCCGTTTTACGCTCCGGCCTTCTTCAGGTGGTTGGAATTTCGAACTGGACCCTTTATTTCGCTCACTTAAATTAAATTTCGCTTAAATTATTTAATTTCCGTTTCGTAATTTTTTTCTTTCTTTATATTACCTCCCTTTGTTTTCATTGTTTCTTTTACAACTTCCTCCCCACCCGATGAATCGATTAACTTCTATGTACTTCTTCATATCGTGCTTCTTATTACCTTTTTGGAATTAATGCAACGCTCATCTCTTGCATCACACTCAAACCACAGGTTTTGTAACGTTTCTCATCGGCGAAAAGAATATTAATGTAAAAACTTCCCTCTAATTGAGATGTAATCTTTTTCAATTGTATTTGGATATGCCATAATGAAGCTTCGTTGTGGTTGTTTCCTTTTGCTTTTCAAAAACAGGCCAACATATTTTCAGCAGAACATTAAAGATGCACTTAGCCTCCGGGCAAGAGGCGTTGAATATTGTATTCGTTGGTTCTGTAAGGAGGCGTTGCTAACAAAGACGGTAACGAACGCTGAAAGGACTACCCGAGAGGCACTGATTTTACCGCTAGCCAGCCATGTTTGTAAGTATTCTTTCTTTCTATTCGGGCGCGTTGAGTCTATCGAAGTCTGATTGACTTCGCCCTGAACATTGCTGCAGGGGTTTTCGTGTGGCACACTCGCAGACACTGGAGTGTGTAGGCGGACAGAAGCATATTGTGATCAGAGCTATACACGAGGTTGCAAACAAGTCTTAGAGGATAGAATTAATGCTTTGGTTCCACCTCTAAATAACCAGTAATTGTGACGGATTTTACTAAATTTACGTAAGAAATTTTCACCTGCCGGTTACATATCTCTTCATTCGACATTCTCTTGAATCCAAAGAAAGTTAAACAGTGACCACAAAATTTATGTTGCAGCCATTTTATATCGCATCATAGGAACAGCTAATGCTTGAAAACTGATTTTGATACTATTTTTGTTATATTTTCGAAGCAATGAATCCTAAGTTTCTAGCATCAAATATTTAAATTGTATAAAATGGTCAATTACGAAAATAAATAAATGCGAATATCAGTGAGTCACTTTTTAAACTTTACTCCCAGAGGCCGTATCCCAACATATCATATCATTTTGGAATCAGGCCGACTCTGCGAGCAAATTACAAATATTCCTGACTGGATCCGGACCCGCTATACTGAAATTTGGGATTTCCCAATTTTTCCTGGCTGCGATTATTTTGCGTTATTTTTTGCAACGAATTTTTTGTGCAATAACAATTTTCATAACTTGGAAATAAATTTGGGAATAATCGAAATTAATTGCAAAATCCAGCAAAAGTCACCCATGAAATAAACGTAATTGCTTGTACGGAAAATAAGGAGATACATACGTAAAATTGTCCTTAAATTATGTGGCGATAAATGAATTATCGTTGAACATTTAAAACATAAGCTTAACTATTAATGCAATACTTAAATACAGCTATCAATTTTGATAGTTTATTGTTGCCTATCGCATACGGCAGCAATATGCCTTGCAAAAAGAAATCTCCACCAACAGAGGACCAGATTGCAATTAAACTAGCCAAAGCTGCAGCAAGGCAAAGAAAGTCCCGTGCAAATGAAAACCCAGATCAAACGACAGCTAAAAGAGCGTTTAATGCTGAGAATAAGCAATGACTTAGGGAATCTCAAACACCTGAGCAAACCGAAGACCCAATCAAGAGCACTCCGCAAGAGCTAGCTTAAATACTACTTGATAGGGCGATTTTAAGCTAGTTATCAATACTTCTTCGTATCTCGAATTCCCGAATTTATTGGCAACCAGGTCCGATAATATCACTACAAATTACTAGTTGCAAGAAGAATTTATATGCTAATTGTTTATTAGCCCGACATATTCGCTTGTAACTCATTTCCAACTTCCTGCTTTCCTGTCAACTTATTCAATGTATCGTATCTCTTCAGGAAGTAGGAAATGAAAGTTCTACATTTTCCTCTGTCCTTTGTACCTCATGACAAATTTTGTCTTTTTTCTATCTCTCCTAATCCTTGTTCTGTCAAACATTTACACGAGCTCCTTAGGTTATTCGCTGCATTTCTCTCTTTTTCTTACCTTTTCATATATCCTGTCAGTGTCAACTTTTCTAAGTCGTCTTTCCTCATTAGATCCCTCAGAAATTATTTCTTTCCGATGTTAAGTATACAGTCCTTCTTGCTTCCATTTTCCTTAAATCTTCATCATTTTCCCATGTTTTCCGTCCAGGATATTCGCATCATCCTGCTGTAGAACCACGTTTCTGTTTTTATGTACCTTCTTAATTTGTGAGGAGATTGTCCAGGATTAACTACGATATACGAGCATCTATATTGCCTAACAGTTAAGGACACATTACTTTTTTTTTTTCTAAACTGCGATCCGAGTTCCAATTCCAGTTGGGTTCGTTATATTCAAATACGCTAATAACTTTGGAAAAGGCATGAAATCTTCCCCCAGTTATGGGTTAAGTAATAGTACTTGTATAATTAAATACTTATTATCTTCAAAAATGTTTTAAAATTTAAAATATTATGGCTTTAAATAACCTGCTTGATAGCCGGTAAAAAAAACAGAAATCAAACAGAACAAAACATTTGTTTCTAACGAGATTTTCTTGTTTCTTAATACAGAGCAAACTTTGTTCTCGAAATTCTCACATGTTGAACAAATCGGTTTTCCAACAGAAGATTCAAGATGAGAATGCGTCGGGTATCGAAGAAACTTTCGGTTCTTGAACAACATTTTCGAACCGATTTAAACCGAAAGTAAAAATTCGACCGACGCGTTTTATATTAGGTTGGTGCAAAAATAATTTCGTTTTTTAACATATGTTACTATGTGAGAAAACGAAATTATTTTTGCACCAACCTAATACATTCGTGCGTTGTGGCGTGCTTTTCTTTTCCAATTTTCTTGCACTGTGACGTTTTTCTCTAAATATATATATATATTCTCTCTCTCCCTATATATATATATATATATATATATATATATATATATATATATATATATATATATATATATATAATTAAATAGAAAACAATTCAGTAAGACGAAAATGATTAGAAAATATTTTTATGGATTATATCATCTGTAGGCAATTTGTGTCCAATTTCTTTAATGTGTCACTATTTTAAATTTAAAAATCCCAGTCCCTCTCTCGTTTGTGAGCAGTTGTAGTGCATCAACGTGAATATTAACTTAGTCCGATGAAGTCCTAAAGAATGAAACGCGTCGCATCAAAACTTTTTTTTCACGTTGTCATACATCTTCCCCCAAAATAGGATCTTAATATATAAAAAATTATATATCGTTATCATATATATATATATATATATATATATATATATATATATATATATATATGAATAAAAATGACAATAGGAAAACTGGTAATTGCTGACGCGTTTCGTCCAATGTGGACTTTATCAAAGCAAAATATGAAAATGAAATTAAATGAACAATGTAACTAATAAAAACAAAAGCACAATGTACCTAGCAACTGGAATTTAGAGAAACGCTATTTTCATATTTTTAACTGAAAAATAACGTCAGTAATTGTCACGTGTGGAGAATATTGTCACTATAACTGTGTTGATGTATTCAACCATTTTCTTTTGATTTTATGAATATATACCCACGTATATGATTGGTGTATATGGAATGAATTCCAATAACCAACAATTACTATTCTTAAAAGAGTGCTCAATACAAAGTAGAGCATATATAATTATTTATTTTAAAAAAAAATTATAACATAAATATGTTATAAAATCACTACAAAAATAGACAAACAAAATGGCTATTTTTGTAGTGATTTCATAACATATTTATGTTATAAATTTTTTTAAATAAATAATTATATATATATATATATATATATATATATATATATATATATATATATTTCTTATTAAACGTTATTTTTAGTGGATACTCGTATTTGCGTAAAGGTTCCGTTCATTTATCAAACAGTGTAATTATTTATTTTTGTCTGAATATTCTAGAAATCTTATTAAAGAAACATATGAGGTCTCCGGCATGATTAAAGCCTCTATTCCCTTAGGGGAAAACGTCATTGGAACTGACGTCTCGGCCGCAATAGTCAAGAAAAGCTGTTTAGTATCATTAAAGCCAGATTTTTCTCTGATTCTCGAAATATAAATATCTTTTCAGTTTTATGTAATATTCATTGCGGTAGAGTAAGTTCTTGAATATCTTAATTCAATTGTGTATCAATGTCTTCGTTACTTACTTTTCTGCTTCTAAAGAAAATGAAAATCTTTACTTCATAAACTGAACAAAGCAAATACGGCAAAGAAATCTAGCGAGTAGGCAATTTTACATACAGAAGCCATTTCGTGGTTACGGTGCCATCTTCCATTATATAATACGTCGTTACGCGGCACTATATGAAGAAGATGGCGTTGTTTCTTCACCGGCTGTACGCCGTATTGGATTGCGCTACATTCGGTATCTCCAGTTTGTGTCGTTTTTTTGGGGGGGTGGGAAGATTTTGCCCTTCATTATGGCCCCCAAACGTAAGGCATACTCGTTTCGACCTACGTCGAAAATCAGGTTACGTCGAGCCGTAGGAATGGATCTCCGACGTAAGTCGAGGTCACCCTGTATTGTCTTCCATCTCGCTGTTACTTGACAATGATTTTTATTTATTTATTTTTACAGTGGGTTTCACTCTGTACAAAGCAAGGAGGTGCACACGAAGTTGATGGTTAGAGTAAGAAAGATATCTTATTCGGATAGATAATGGTTAGCACTAGATTGGATAGATTAAGTTTGTAGTGATCGTGAAAACATCCTGTTAGGGGAGGTTTTGGTCACATAAGAACAGTGTTTCTCAGGAAGAAGCTGATCGAGTTGATCTTACTTCTCACTAAAGGAATACAGAGTGAACGAGGATTGTTTGATACAATGTGAGTAATATGCCGGTTCATAGCCGTGAGAGTTCTCAATGGCGGAATCAAACAAATCGTTTCATCCTTGCACACTCCAGGGAAGTAGCGATAAATCAGTGAGAGGCTTGTCATATCCGGTCTGTGAGAGAAAGTGGAAAATAATATGTATTTGCGTATAAAATTCAAACTGGACTTGAAACCCTTAAGTCACAAAAATAGAACATATATAAAATAAAATACTGCAAGTTTTATTTTATTTGTTAGATTAATATGTAAAAGATAAATTATTTTCACTAATGTTTATTTCCCAAAATTATATATATATTTGAAAGTAAAGTCTTTAAAAGGGCTGTGGCGAAATAATTTATTACGTGGAACCTAAAAGTGGTCTGTTTTTATTTAAATTATATATTACTCTTGTATAACGAAAAAGTATATCTTAATTATTTTTGATAGAGAAGTTTATAAACAATAATAATCACCTAATGTTAATTTCATTTTTACATTAAGCAATGCCTTGAGATACGAGATTAATTCGTTTCAAAACCGAGCTCGAAATTTAAAAGATTCGTTTCCCAAATCATTTTTCCCTATTCACATTAATGGAAATATTTCCGATCCGTTCGAAGCCCCTAAAAATTCCCCACTGCTCTTTAGACTCATTTTCTTCGGACACATGGTCTCATCAAAGGGATTTTGTAAAATAACGACAAAAAGACAAAGCACAACAGCAATTATTACAGCGCAGAGGTGAACACGTATATCTCAACATTCAAACTCGTACCTCAAGGCAAAAAATTAGACAAATTCCGGCTCGTATGTCAAACAAATTGTATGTCGGGACGCTCAGATCTCAAGGTATTATTGTATATACATTAATTGCATATTGGAGGGATTTCGCGTCATTTATCATCTCTCAGTTACGTCTGGACAGAGTGCGCTCAGGGGCTTCTTTGTCAAAGGACAGAGGGGCAACTGAGGAAAATTATACTGAAGTGGTGCCCAGCCCTGGCGAACAGCTGCCCGAGGCCACGCCCTCCCATCGCACAAGAGGGAGGTATCGGTGCTCGCACCGAGGCCAGCGCAACCGACGGCTGCAGGGACTGAGGGTAATTTTTGACCCTGCCCGGGTGCACGCACGCTTGGATCCCCACATTAATCCGACCTTGTGTCACATCTCATTCTCGTTGGGGAATGAGTAAACACCGAGTAAACATCGAGTATATACATTAATTGTATATTGAAAGAGATGGGCATGTGGCCGAGTGTTAGAACGTTCGCATTCTGACCATGGGTCCCGGGTTCGAAATCTCACCATGGTCAATTTGTCAGGAAGGAGACTTCCTGATATTATCGGACGGCGGGGCGGTAAATCCCATCGAGAGGGACTTTTGGAAATTCCCTGAAAAACCAACCATCGGTTGACCCAAGCCCTGTAAGTAAAATTGGTTATAGATTTGTGTTAGACGGAATTTGTGTTGGTGCCGTCGATAGCTGTGCCTGGCTCAAATTGTTGATCACGCTAGATAACATGCTCTTTCCCAGAAAATGTAACAAAAGTCTACCCAGCAAAGTTGCAGTATAAACCACAGGTGGGCTCTGTGGGTGTTGAATAAACGCTGAGAAAGCGTCTGCAATAGGGATTGTCTAGCCGCCCTAGTAGACGGGTTTCCTCGAATATAAGTTGACAGCTATATATATATATATATATATATATATATATATATATATATACATATATATATATATATATATATATATATATATATATATATATATATATATATATATATACATATATATATATATATATATATATATATATTAGGCTGGTGCAAAAATAATGACGTAATAATGTCGTTTATTGACGTTAAAATACGTCAAAAAAACGACATTATTACGTCATTTTGCACCAACCTAATATTATATATATATATATATACTGAAATTGTGTTCCCCGTTAACCTGATCATTTCCCTTTCGTCATTTGAAAAATCTTCATACGCAATGGTATAGTTGAATTATATTTGATATTTAGAGGATTATTTTTCTTTTCTTCATTCGCTGATTTCTAAAGAAATATGAAAATATTAGGTTGGTGCAAAAATAATGACGTAATAATGTCGTTTTTTGACATTAAAAAATACGTCAAAAAACGACATTATTACGTCATTTTGCACCAACCTAATAACTACATTCTATCTAGCATGTTAATTACTAGGACTTTCGTGCGTAAACATATGGGCTACATTTTTTTTTTTTTTATTTAGAGTCAATTATCCTTCTGAATTATCATCATAGCGTTGAACTTCGTTGAAACATTAGCGTAGGATTTTTTTAAAATTTATTTAATGAACAGAGTTCATAAACCTAACGTCTTTCCTCTCTTAGGGAAGTTAAATAATCGCACATTGGGATCCCATGAGAAGAAACATTAAAGAAGGAGAAAAAAGCGGGAACTCTTCAAGATATTCTCAAATATGGAGGAAAATTCAGTAAGCGTCGTCTTGCTCAGTTATAAAATTTGGATGAATAGATTTACTGAGAAAAATGGATTATAAAAATGACTTTTTCATATGTTTGGTTGGTTTGTTGGGTTTTATGGCATATCAACCACTGTGGGTCATTTAATGCCAAATTAAGTTATATATATATATATATATATATATATATATATATATATATATATATATATATATATATATATATATTAAATATACAGTACTATTAAACATATCGCTTGCAACATTATCTTTTCAAAAACGCATAGCTGGCAACATTATTGTTTCAAAAACACATAGCTGGCAATATTATTTTTTCCAAAAAACGTATAGCTGGCAACATTATTTTTCCCAAAAACGTATAGCTGGCAACATTATTTTTCCGAAAACATTATCTGAGGCCTTGTTGTTGGTCGTAGTTTATCGTCATACCCAAGACGCGGATGTAGTTTATCGTCATACTGACGATGCGGATGTAGTTTATCGTCATACCCAGGCCGCGGATGTAGTTTATCGTCATACCCAAGACGCGGATGTAGTTTATCGTCATACCCAGGACACTTTTTCAGATGGAGAAATTATCTTTTAATTTATATTCTGTCACGCATTTTTTAAAGTCTAAATTGATAGTGACGAATGCCAAATAATTTGCATATACCTACACATATCTATTTATAGATAATCAATTGTGTCAAAATTGCTTGGAAATGTTTTGAAAATATTTAAATTGAATTCTCTACATCAACATGAAAGGATAAAGAATCCTATGTCATAGAAATGTACATGAGAAAATTAAATTCTTCATACGAAGAAGTGTTGTGTGTACGGTAGGATTCAAAAGAAATCCTCCATCATAAGCTCTTTATGTAGAAGCAAGTCACTGAATAAAACTTTGTTTCAACCAATATACCTTTGCAATCATCGAAGAAAATACGCATTTCGAAACTGGGGGAATATTCTATCAGGGAGACTTGAGGTTGTCTTCCTTCCGATTCTCTGCTACACAGCCATAGTCGCTTTGTATAATCTTTGAACCCTTATATAAAAATGTCCTCTTAATGAAAAAAAAATTACAGAGGAAGACTGTAAAAGGAACAAGAACCGTTGTTGATCAAAATTAAAATTGGAAAACATGGAATTTTGAAGTTAGCTGAAAAATGTTGGTAGATACTGGAACTACGTGCCAAATATACTGGTCAATAATGTTTAATTTTACTTAATAAACGCAATTTATACTGCAACTACATGCGTATAGATATGTCTATATCAATATAACATATTATTCGGTATTTTAGTTATTGTTGTTTTTAAATGGTTGGTTTGATTTTACGGCTTATCAATTCTGTGTGGATCATCTAAATCCGAAACATATTACTGGATTATAAAAATAATGTTTGTTTTTTTTTTGTTGTTTTTTTGTCCGGGTGAAGTTTGCGTTAGCAATTTCTTAAAATATAACAATGGATTTTACAGATGCCAGTCCTACTATAAAATATACGTTGGTGGAGAAGATGGTTATTTTCACACACACACATATAAGAACGAAATTGTAAACGGTCATCATTACTGCTGATAATACAAGACTTTACTAACGATTGGGTTCTCTGTGTGACTGGTGTGTTTATATAAAAAGAAATACGCAAAAATTCGCCTTTCTCTCTGCCGAGAGTCGATGGCTTAGTGGTTAGAATCTCCGACTGATAGCAAATCTGTCGGGCTTCGGTTCCGGCTTGAAGCGATCGGATGTCTAACCACACTGTGATCGAGCGAAACAGTCTGTCAGTGGATGAGGATGTCTCTCTCTCTCTCTCTCTCTCTCTCTATATATATATATATATAGATAGATAGATAGATAGATAGATAGATAGATAGATAGATATCTTTGGCTTCCTCAGATTGGAATGTTGGAAAGACGAATATGAGGAGTAATAATTGAAAAAAAACAGTTTTCAACAAAACGAAACAAAACACTTCAGAATTATGTCAAAATTACCCGACTCAAAAAAGGAACATCATTTTGAAGATTATGACTTGACCACGTCAATCTTCTAACCTTTCTCCCATTCAATAAGTACGGGATGAAGTGGATAGACGATTTGGAAGAGTGTGGGTGAGGTTTTAAGTGCTTGATCAATGTTAGGGGGTTTAGCAGGATTTCTTTTAAAAAAACTGTTGGAAAGAATGCAAAGAAATTGTAAAGCAGTAATTAAACCGTGTGATGGCTTTATTGACCAAAATAAAATGTTTTTCTATGATATTGTTTTATATGTATGTGTCATTTTTTGTTAAAATAAATGCACATATACTATAGTTGCTGAAAATTTATCTTTCATTCGAAATAAATGCAAAAATACAGTGCAACCTCGGGTCTCGAACGTCTTACATGTCGATCAATCGGTTATCGAACAGAAAATTCGAGATGAAAATGCTTCGGTTATCGAACATAATTTCGGTTCTCGAACAACATTGCCGAACTCGAACGGAATAATTTCTGAGTCGACCGGTGTGTTTTATACATTCGTGTTATGCCGCACCCTTTTTTCAATTTTATTGTACTGTGATATTTTTTTCTCTACATTGATTCCTATTGGAAAAATCGTTTCGGTTTACGAATATTTCGGGTTACGAACGGCCGTCAGGAACAAAATAATTCGTGAATCGAGGTTTCACTGTATCTCATATTAAGGGTTTTTTTTTTGTTTTTGTTTTTTTAAGAAATGCAGTTTGGTCCTAAACATTTTCCCTGTAGTATACGTTATATATATATATATATATATATATATATATATATATATATATTATAGATATATGTATCTTTGTAAATAATTAATGGATTTATAATTAATATGATATTTAATGCGAATCATGCCGAAAAGATCATTCTCTTTGTTGGGCATCATATATATATATATATATATATATATATATATATATATATATATATATATATAATTATTTATTTAAAAATATGATTCCAACTCGCTACATAAGAGGTCTCATGTTTCAAAACAACAGCAGAAAACTTCAAAATAATATTTGAATTAACTTGAGTTAAAGTAGGCTCTGTTCCATCTTCAAGCGAAATTTTTTGGGAATGACTTATTTCTGAAATTTACGAGTTTTAATAGTATGGTTAGAATTGAAATCAAAAATATCCATGGTAACATCAAGGGCGGATTGTTTAGAATCGGCAGAGGTGATGTGTTAATAATTTGTATCAGTATAGAGTTACTTTCATAGACGCCGGGTCACGGTAAGGTGGAGGTGGAGGTGGCTAAATTTACGACGGAGGAAGTTTTCGCATAGTCTGGCTTGAGCGTCTACGGAGATTTATTTATTTATTTTTATTTTATTCTTTTATTATATCTCTTTATGAAAGGGATTTGTGTATATGAAAAGGCCGTAACGTTTGTTATTTGACGACTTCATAAAGGGTTATCAATTTTTGTAGGTTATTAAAAATATGTATATGGGCTATGGATTTTACAATTTATTTTTTTGTATGCGTGTTTTTAGCTAATTATTCAGAGCGTAAATTCGGTTGTGTCGGCAGAAAACCGTTAATTCTTGCCGGTTGTTTAATAGGTTTTTATTGTTTAGAAGCTTAATAATGTGTAGTTTCTCATGGAGGCACAAAGGGCATGGGTCATCCCAAGTTTTGCAAGTTCTAGTCCTGTTAATGATTTTCCATTTTACTTTAGGTGTCCTATTTTTTTTCTTTCAGGTGCCAAAAATATTTAGATAGAGAGGTCTGATGTCTAAAGTTTATGTTGTTGAAGGAGCATTTATGCTGCCTCCATCTGGTTTTAAAGGCATTTTTCGTGGACACAATGTATATCATATTATTGTTAGGGTTCTCCGTGGATGATATAGTGCATTGGTATACCACAGATTTGATGCAGCACTTATTTTCTAATGGGCAGTCTACCGGGTTTCTACAATCGCATAATTTTTCCCTATCATTATCTGTTTAAGTGTAGAGTTATTAAAACTAAGATAAGGGGGTTTGTTCAGGATATTATTATTGTGTCTTCTTATTATACCTTCTAGATTTTCAGTGCAGCACTAACTCAATTTTAGTGTGTTCTTATTGAATATATTACTAAGCCTACTTTTGGTGGGAAAGTGTTTATCGATTAGAGCTAAGAACTTCTGTCCTAGTTTAATACTAACCATTTGGTTGAAAGGAGGTGTATACCAAATGATGTTTCTTTTCCTGTTTTTTTTTTCTTTTGGTTATTGCAATTGTCCCTATATTTAATGTTAGTATTTTTATAACCACTACTTTTTAGGGCAGTGTTGTAGAAGTCATTATGTGGGTGGAATATTACTTTGTTAGCGGAGTTACTGCTAATTCTATTTTCTATTGATGAGGGTATATGTTTAATTGTGGATGGAGGGTGGTTAGACTTCGGGTGTATATATAAGGGGTTAGCATTTGGTTTTCTATAGGGTTGGTACGTGTTGCTCGGTAAGTCTAGGGTTACGTCGAGAAAGTTTACTTTTTCAATTTAGAAGAGACCTTTATCTTTAAGTTAAGTTTTTTAAATTCACTAAACATAATTTTACGGATCTTCTCTATCTTAAAGCTAGTGGAACTCCTCACCACCATGAGCCCGTCATCTATATACAGTCCGATGTCCTGGATATCAATCTCGCGGTGTGCCGGTAGGTTGTACAATATTAAAAGACCAACCAAGTCAGAAGACTCTGCAGAGTCTAGTGATCCCATTGTGATATCAAACAGATCGTTATTGTTTTTTATCCATTGCTCCCCATTATGAATGAGGACGGATTTTTTTGCGCTGAGGATAATGTCGGTTTCTTCCTTTGTCAGGTTAGAATATACAGCAGCAAAGTCCAGGGCAGTCGTAAAAAGATCCTTCGAAATTGATGGGTAGTAGTCCACGATATCGAACTGTAGTAATGTGCAATTTGTTTTATCATCAATATTGTTGAACCAGTTGATGACATCTTTAGTATTGATCCATAATTTTAATTTGAGTTGTTTTTTTATTTGGTAAGTAATTTTTTCCAGGATCCTTTTGCTGATCTTTCCTATATCGGGTCGGGTAGGGTTAATTATCCTCTCCTAATTAGCGATAGAGTAGGCAAACTTGCAGAAAAGGAATGTTACGTAACCCTTAAGGACCATAAGCCTGACTTTCTGGAAAGCCCGACCACTAGTTGCGCGCTGTTTTCAAACGCCCGGCATTAGTAATGCCGATGCTCTGACACTGCTTCATTTAACACTTTTTTTTCTGATGTAGGATGAACAGACTGAGATAGATAGATAGATAGATAGATAGATAGATAGATAGATAGATAGATAGATAGATTATGAACCGACTGAGATAGATAGATAGATAGATAGATAGATAGATAGATAGATAGATAGATAGATAAGGAACAGGCTGTGAAAGATAGATAGATAGATAGATAGATAGATAGATAGATAGATAGATAGATAGATAGATAGATAGATAGATAAGGAACAGGCTGTGAAAGATAGATAGATAGATAGATAAGGAACAGGCTGTGAAAGATAGATAGATAGATAGATAAGAAACAGGCTGTGAAAGATAGATAGATAGATAGATAGATAGATAGATAGATAGATAGATAGATAGATAGATAGATAAGGAACAGGCTGTGATAGATAGATAGATAGATAGATAGATAGATAGATAGATAGATAGATAGATAGATAGATAGATAAGAAACAGGCTGTGTTAGATAGATAGATAGATAGATAGATAGATAGATAGATAGATAGATAGATAGATAAGAAACAGGCTGTGTTAGATAGATAGATAGATAGATAAGGAACAGGCTGTGATAGATAGATAGATAGATAGATAGATAGATAGATAGATAGATAGATAGATAGATAGATAGATAAGGAACAGGCTGTGATAGATAGATAGATAGATAGATAGATAGATAGATAGATAGATAGATAAGGAACAGGCTGTGAAAGATAGATAGATAGATAGATAGATAGATAGATAGATAGATAGATAGATAAGGAACAGGCTGTGAAAGATAGATAGATAGATAGATAGATAAGGAACAGGCTGTGATAGATAGATAGATAGATAAATAGATAGATAGATAGATAGATAGATAAGGAACAGGCTGTGAAAGATAGGTAGATAGACACACAAATAAGGAACAAACTGAGGTAGATGGATAAATACATAAGTGTCCATACGTCCATGAGGCGTAATGATTGTTTAAGATGTGAAACTTCAGATCAATAGGCGGTTTTGATTTCTATGTCGACACTGTTTATATATCCAAACACCCTATTCGCCTTATTGAGCGCTCTTCCACCGTAAACACTTCAAATTTACACAATATATATATGTGTGTGTGTGTTATATCACATTAGGCATCCATATTATTATTTATTTGGATCTGTCAGATGGATAGCGTTCATTTCCTTCCCGGAAGTAACGTTCAGTATTCGAACTGGAATTAGCTCGTCCCCTACGTGTTGGCCCCATGAATTACTTTGGCCCATAATTAGCACTTCGGTAAAGCCTCTAGGATCGGTCATTTATTCTTTTATGTCACTAGGCAACGGCTCGCAACAGATGACAATATTCAGCACCCCAACCTAGACTTTACTGCTACAGCCCAGCATGCTGTATTCTCGATTTCCCGTACTAAAGTGAGATGGCTGGGAAATAATTTGAATCGTCGGCATAAAATGGACACTTCAAAGGACAGAAAAAAGAAAAGGCGATCAACCATGTATATAACTTGCTGAAGTTCTCGCCAAGCGCCAAGCGTTATGAATAGATTTGATGGATTTTTGCGCGTGGTGAAAAAACTGCTAGTTTTTCTTTTTTGTTTTTTAATCATTTCACCCCACGCAAAGCTATAACACCACTAAGATGCAAGGCGTTACTGGGGATGAAATAGAATAAGAAAACTTTAGCGAGGGGAAATGATAATAAAAAAAATACAGGATATCGGAAAGCAGAAAATGGCGACTGACTTTGTATTTACATTTTCCAAGCTCATAAGGGAAGAAAGAAACCAGATTTGAATTACACAGGCGTAGATTACCAGAAAAGAAACTACTAGAATAAATATAGCGGTTACATCTATTTCAACAGTAAAACAATAAGACTTAGTTGCCAATCCAATAAAAACGTTTACATCCATGCGGTCATAAGAAAAATTACCGTGAAAATATTTATAGACAATCAAGTGGGAGGCCATGTTGCGACGGTTGGTGAGTGACTGAAGTCAAGATGTCAGGTCTGGACAGATTACATCACAGACCCTTCTTTGGATTTTGTTGAGAATCTTGAGATATATAGCAGGAGCATCAGACTAAGATAGATAGATAGATAGATAGATAGATAGATAGATAGATAGATAGATAGACAAGGAACAGACTGCGAAAGATAGGTAGAGAGACACTCAAATAAGGAACAAACTGAGATAGATGAATAAATAGATGAGTGTCCATTCGTCCATGAGGCGTAGTGATTGATTAAGATTTGATAGATAATAAACAAAATGAGATAGATAGATAGATGTAAAACACAAACAGATATATAGGCAAATATAGATAGATAAAGAACAAACTATGATAGATAGATGGATAAGTAGATAAGTATCCAGTTGTCCCTGAGGCGTAGTCATTGAGTAAGATACGATAGACAATAAACAAACTGAAATATTATGTTGGTGCAAAAATAATGGCGTAATAATGTCGTTTTTTGACGTATTTTAACGTCAAAAAACGACATTATTACGTCATTATTTTTGCACCAACCTAATAGTTGGAGATTCGTCTCTAGCTGTGCTTGTCAAACTCTCTGCCTTTAGGCAGAGTGGATCCCCAAACGAGACTATGTCGAAGAGCAGAGTCTCTTCACGGGAAACAGCTATCCGACCCCGTTTTATAAGGGAAATTTTTGGCCGAGCCTACGGGCTCGTATACCCCACGTCAAATTCGGCTTTGTGCCATATCTGACGGCGTGGGATAGTTGGTAGATATCCTTGCTTCCGGAATTACTAGCCTGCCACCCGATTCCCTGTCTTTTCGTAATGTATTCTCTATCACGATAAAACTCTCTTTTTTCATCTATGTGCGTGTTGCTGTTCCTTCATTCGTGTACCACCTTTGTTTGTTTTTAAGCTCTTTTAGGATATAACAAAAAGTACAACCACCAAAGTTAAGCAACGTCGAACCTAGTCTGTATCTTGACGGGTGACCGCTTGTGAATAGTAGGCTCTTTAACCTTGGATGTGCGGTTAGTGTAATGGATAACGACTTGGAATTGTTAATCAAAGAGCGGAGTTCGAGTTCCAGTTAGGTTTGCTATATTCACTTATGCGCAAATAACTTTCGGAAAGGTATGAATGCAACACTTCTCCCACCCAGCTATGGGTTAAGAATTGTGTCACTAAATCATTATTATATTTTAAGAAAGATATTCTTGCCGTCTAAAAATATTTCTGGCTTCCAATAACCTGAAAAGTGTTGATAAACCGTAGAAAATGATATCAGTCAAGAAAAAAAGAGGAAATACCAATAAATTTTGATCGTTCAATACCCTGTTTAATATTTTCAAGTGAACGACATAGAGTTATTTTCATGAACAATAAAACGTATGTAACATTGTAGAAAGACGCTTAAAAGTTCAAGAGTGTGTAAATCAGATGTAAATAATATACAGGGTATCCAGTAAGTCTCTTTACAATTTAAAAATATATAATACAAAGGCAATTGATTAGATAGCTTAATCAGATTTATTTTATGTACTCAGTAGCTAACAAAATTTTTAGTCACATTGCATTTGTGCATTTCAGGTATCCTGTTAATGAAAGTGATACTGTTAAATGAACCCTTAATATTTCCCGATCAGTGGATTAGAAGGCAAGGCCCAGATCCCTGGACAACTCGTTCACCAGATATCACTACCCTGGACTTCTTTCTATAGGGCTATGGTAAAAAATATAGTGTGTGGAACAAAGATACAGGACATCAATCTAAATAAAAAAAATCGTTGATGAGATTATAATCCAGTGAATATGGCAAGAAATCGAGTATCGTCTTTATTAGCTTCGTACTACTAATAGTGCTCATATTGTTTTTAAGCATTTCACCCCTAGCAAGGCGGGAAGCCACTGGCACGCAAGGGGTTATAGAGGATTTGGAGCGAGAGCAGATAAGAGTGATAGAGGAGAGGATGAGGAGAAGGGTCATGGATAGATCAAGGCAACTGGAGATGTCGGTTGACATTACATTTGAATAGTTGGAGATTATAGCTATCAGGTAAACAGGAATAGGGAAGGCAGTTCCACAGGTGAGAGGTGCGAGACATGAAGCTATTGGAGTAGAAGAGACGGATACATTTATGAGTTTCGACAGTGAAAGAGTGAGAGCGAGATGCCAGCCTCGTAGGGCGCTTGAATTCATGGAGTCTGTGAACCAGCGAATGCAGCTCATCGAAGCAATTGCCATGAAAGTATCTGTAAAAAATACAGAGAGAGGCGACGGCGAATCTATGAGAGAGCGACTGCAAACGAGGTGTATTAACATAATTCAAAAACCAAAATATCTACTCCTCATTTTTTATCAATTTTTACTTATTTTTCTGTTCATTTGCATTTGTAATATTTTTTTAAATTGTAAAGAGAATTTATGGACATCCTGTATATTTGTAAAACTAATGCCAGTTTCAATTTGGAACAACTCATTTTTGCAGGTGGAAAAATTGAGTAAGAAATCTTGTATCTTAATTTTCCATATAGCAATGTTATACACGGTTTCAATCAATCTCCAACGCATTTTCCAGGACCGCCGAAAGCGCACAAGACTCCTGTCCAAGCTGCAGGGCTCTGTCGTTACCTTTATCGTATCTCCGGACGGTTTTTTAAGAAGAAAGAATTTTTTTTCGATGCTCTCGGCAACGTGTCCGGTTTCGTTTACGTCACCACGGTTTCACTCGAGAAACCTGATATGAATTCTAGTTTTCCCACAGTAAAGGTTAAATAAATCCGACGAGAACACACACCCCTGTCTTTGTAGTGTACTAGTCTATGATACGTTCCTACTGAAATATATATTCTCGTTCTCTGATGTCTGGTGAGATTCTGCCCAAATCATCCACCGGAGTGATTGTTTACATATCTCTTTGTTCAACTGTTTTACGAGACCATATGTCAGGCCCTCAAGTGTTCACCTCTAAGCTCAACACTGTCAAGAGTAGAAATCTCTAACCCTGACTGATATTACATTAATTTCTATCTTGTATCTGACTTTTCATCATTTTGTGTCAAAATGAGTGCAAATTTTATTTCGTCCAAATACAATATGAGTAAGTAGGAGATTTTCAGGAGAATAGCAACTGCAAGGAAACTGTTGCTAACAAATTCATTTTTCTTTTTTTTTCTTCTTCGTCTTATTTGTCTTGTTCTTGTTCTTGTTCTTGTTCTTCTTCTTCTTAGAAGAAGAAGAAGAAAAAGAAGAAGAAGGAGAAGAAAATAACGAAATAATCATGATGTCGATATTCTACACTACTTCATACAAAAGGTTAGAAAGGAAACTGCCATCAATACGGGAAAGCGCGATAACAGCTACTGGACTTGAGAAGAGATAATAATTACATAATGAAAATGTTGACATTCCGCACTACTTCAAGCAAATGATTAGGAAGGAAATCCCATTAATATTTGGAAAGAGAGATAACAACTACTCGATTTGAGAAACTTATTTTTCTAAAAAAAATTGTTTTAAGGAAAAATTTTTGATCAATTTCAAATTGACTGTTTCCTTATAAAGAAACGGCTTATTTTACCATTAACATTTTTGTCTTGATTTTACTTCTTCGAATGTGTAAAGCCTTTGACATTTTGTGCAAGCGTGTTAACAAAGTAGATTAATATATTGAGGATATGCTGTTAGGTCTTTAGTTTTTTTTTCTTTTTTTTTTTTTCGTGTGATCTTCTCCAAATTGAAAAAGCAAGAAAACACAAAAAAGCTCGAAAATACTTATTCGTGTTAGACTCACTAATTCTATTCTTTCAGAGGCTATGTGAAAATCATTGATGATAATTTTATTTTCTTCGCTAATCTATTATCAAAAGAATCTTTTCCAAAAGGATTTGTACGGTACGAAGTGATTATGTCTGACCCTCTGCAAGAACGGTTTTATTCTTGAAGGCACGGTGTAAATATACGAACAAAAAAAAGAAGAGAAGTGGATTCGTTGTCTGTTAAAAAAACAAAAAACAAAAAAATAAAAAAGGAATAGGTAAATAATTAGCCGGACCGTTTTGAAGCCTTAATAATATAATTCCCCTATCGAAGTAGATCATTATCTGCCTTTTAGAAATCAATAAGAAAAACAAGAAAAAAAAAAAAACATAGGGAAATCGATGAAGAAAAAGAACAAAATATAGAAAAGGTCAAATGAGGTATCGTTGTTAAATGTATTATTTGCAGCTAATGCACGGACGTAAGTCCCATCAATGCCAATAGGAAAACAAAGCAGTTGCAAACTTCTTATAAAAGAGTTAAGATGAGGAATATATTAATCTATGGGCACAGAACTTGCCAAATTTTTTAAACCAACAGATACCGGATGAAAATGATGATTAGTGACTGCGGTAAAAATGTTGGTCGTAATAACGTGAGTTTGACAGCGAGCAATAATTATTTTCTACCCTACAACCCATTTTCCCACAGACGAAACGTCGAAATTCTCTCGCTAATCTATCCCTATTTCCAGGGGGAAATCTTCAAATGAACTATATTTCTTCGTTCCACTATTTCTTACCCTCACAGTTAAACCATCTATACCGTCCACATTATAGTCCACAGTGATTGGTGAGATGTAAGTTCCACTCGAGCAGCTTCTTCCTAAGAATTGCTGCTTTGTTGAACCGACTCCTGTGGGGATGCATTCCTGATCAATAGAAACTTGACCTCTTCATGTCTAGAATCAACAGCTCAATTTCTTTCCAACATATCCCCATATACTAGCTTCTTACACTGTAACTTTCTACCTCGAGTGGCTCTTGGGCCTTGTACAGGTGAACAACACTGTTAAAATGTAGACTCCTAATGAAAATGAATGGGTTTAATGGTGTAATTTATTTATTGCTAACATGAATATAGATATGAACAAAATTGAATTGTGTCAACGGACACTTTTTAACAGATCAAAATCTTCCATAACTCTCTACAAAATAAGCCTAAGTGAATAGAATATGACCGCTTATTAGCGTGAGATGAGTTTCAAAACCTCAGTAGATATACGAAGCCACGAATTATATATTTCATTGTTACCATAGACTTAGTTTTTGTTTGATATCAATTCTTGACAAAACAGAATTCTACTTTTTCTTACATATAAATGCACGCCAATGAATTGGACAGACCGGATTGGGAGAAATATTATTTAAAACAAACAAATACTCAAAGAATGAGTTTAGTAGTGAGAAAATCTTTTCGAACGAACCGGCAAGAACAAAATGAACACAACTGACAGATATTTATGTGTTATATTAAACTAGCTGAGGTACCCGGCGTTGCCCGGGTGTACATGACTGCTCAACCTGTATACCCGCACCACCAGTCTAGAAACGTCTACCTGCATGCATCATCCGTGCTACTCCCCTCCATCTTTGTTACGGTATGTCCGTCGCAAGTTTTTGATTGTTCTTAATAAAAGAATCCCATCAATGTAAACTTCTTGTGTGGTCATTGCCCGGTGTTAAATTGTTTCAATGTTTTAGATATTCAGTAAATTTCCTATGGCCGTAATAACTTACAAATACTATCAAATAATCAAACTAAAACAGAGAGGAAGCGACAGAGCTTGATTAAACTGCAATTGCAAAGACATAAACGCCTCCTCCATCTTCGCACGATTACTGTAAAGCTGGGGTTAATAAGAGGTTTTTCGGGAATTTTTTCCCTTTTAACGTTTAATGAATGACAATTAAGGATGGAATCCTATAAAAAAAATATATTGGCTAAATGGCAAAAACCGATTTGTGACATAGTTTGTCGCAGATTTCGTCCACTTACCTGAAATAATCTAAACCAAACTTTCACGTATGAAGGTTTCTGTGTTATGCAATTTCCATGGTAAATTTGGAAAGGGTTGGATGAAAAACCAGGGGATTATGGCCGAAAAAACAGGCTTTTTGAACAGTTTTTTTTGTGTCGTTTCGTTATACACGGGGAGGCGAGCAGGAGTAAAATCACACTAACTTATTTTTTGCATGATGGCAAATAGTTTGCGACATACTTGAAGAAAATCGAATTAAAAATGAAGAAGTTATTCAAGTTTTTTTTATTTTAAGTAGTACGAAAAACTCGATTTTTTCTTTATTCTTTGGAAAATATCGTACCTACCATAGGTTTAATCGATTTTCTGCCAGACCCAGTGGTCTGGAGATTGAAAAGTTAGTCTTGGTAAATTTGCAAGAGGCGTGTATAACTTCATCGAAATCGGTCGAGAAATGTGTACGTGCATAAATAACATACATAAACACAGGCAGAGAGACAGACACACAGACAACTCATGTTTTATAGATATAGATTCACCTGAAAATAGGCATATTAAAATTTACCAGAAACTTCTTGACTTGCCTTTGGTTATCGATCTGCGACAAGACGACCGGTCTACTTCAACTGTGTAATACGAAGGGGATTATAGGCTCTTGATATGAACAACGAACCAGTATTAATGGAAATAAAATTACTTTTCCTCCAATTATATGTTATATCTATATATTGAACTAATAGGTTGGTGCAAAAATAATGACGTTATAATGTCGTTTTTGACGTGTTTTTTAAAGATAAAAAACGACATTATTACGTCATTATTTTTCCACCAACCTAATATAAATTCTACTATATATTATAGTAGTAGTAGAATTAGTAGTAGAATTAGCAGCAGTAGTAGAATTGGTAGTAGTATATATTTTGAGATAGAATTAGCGATTTGGTCGGTCCAGTTTTAGTGGGGGCAACGTCTTCCGCTTTGTATCCCAACCGAATAGTAAGTGTGAATCGATAGCTCCAGTGGCGAAAACTTAGCAGAATGGTAGGCTTGCTTCCTGCTCTCGGCCAAAGAGAAAAGCACAAATTTGCCTACCTGAATCCATCTATCTATCTATCTATCTATCTATCTATCTATCTATCTATCTGTCTTGTGAACATAGGAAGCACCCCATTTACACCTTACTTTAATAATTGTATACTATATGTCTATATTACTGAGATGTCCAAAAGTTCTTTTCAAACTTTCGTTGTAAAAACCCAAAGATACAAAAGAACAAAAAATAATCCTAAATTATTTGACATTGAAAACTTGCATGGCTGGGGTAAATAAGGAGCTACGACTCAAATAAATAGATTATTGAAACAATAAATCGATGTAAATATGCTAATGGTCAGTTAAGGCACATCGCATCTAACGATAGTTTCCCTCTCCCTAGGAGGACACGGGTTAAAATTATGTGATCCATAGACAGACTGTTTCGCAGCTCATCACTATGGCTAGACATCCGATTACTTGGTGTGTGTATATATAGAGAGAGAGAGTGATAGAAATTATTAGGAAGATTTGAGATAATTATAATTAAGTAATTCATCGAGTTATATTTGGGACTTATCAGCAGTACGCATCCACTACTGAGAATTGAAACCCGGACAGTTACGTTATCAAGCAAACATCATAGCAAATGTACAAACGGGTCTCGGTGACGAAGAGATAGCGAATTAAACTCGTGTTAGAACTAATCCGAATTTCTATTTTACCCATTGGAACGTGCCTCCACGAGCCACGACTACTATCCCCAAGCCGCTCCACCCACAGCATTAAAAGCCAGTTCAAGCAAGGGTATACAAATGATAGAAATTATTAGGGGGATTTGAGATAATTATAATTAAATAATTCATTGAGACTCGAAGAAACCCCAACAGAATACAGAAAGTACTGGACGGCCGTTTCGTCCTATATTAGCTTGGTGATAGTAGTCGTGGCACGTGCGGGCACAGTCCTATGGGTAAGGCAAACTCAGATGAGTTCCACCACGAAATATGGGATCGAGCGGCGCTATAGCGAGTTGTCTACTGGTGCTAATAAGATAAATACTTCTCGATGTATAATAGCATAATATATAATTTATATTTTTATTAAGACACACACACACACATATTTATATACATAGATGTGTGTGTGTGTGTGTGTGTGTGTGTGTGTGTGTGTGTGTGTGTGTGTGTGTGTGTGTGTGTGTGTAAGTGTGAAAATATATAGAAAATCGGAAAGAACTAACTCGTCGGGTAAACAATCCGAAATTCTTTCGTATTTTTGTTTTTATTTTTAAAAAACAGTGCACATACTTACATACATACATACATACATACATACATACATATATATATATATATATATATATATATATATATATATATATATGTATATATATATATATATATATGTATATATATATATATATATATATATATATATATGTATATATATATATATATATATATATATATATATATATGTATATATATATATATATATGTATATATATATATGTATATATATATATATATATATATATATATATATATATATATATATATATATAGGGATGCTGAAAAGCTCTATCATCCCTTTTTGTTTCAGTCTGCTACAGGACCATATTTTGGAGAGGGATCGAAATTCAGTGATAATTTTCTCTTAGACTCTCTCCCAAGATGAAGAACCGAATCAGATCTTCATTTAACCACATAGATGTCCTGAAAAGAAATATATTTATATATTTCAAAGCAATTTGGACCTTGCCTGTAGATTCCATTATGAAGCGTTAATTACTTCACGACCATTTTATTTTGACTCGTCTCAAATGCCGTGATGATGGCTGTCTCCTTGGCTATTTTTAACTCAGCTATAAAATGATATACATATATAATTATTTCTGATTAAAACGGGAACAAATAGGAAAACTTTTAACAGTTAACATTGTTCGCTATTTTTTTTAGCTTCTTCTGAAATATGTTTAAATCCTCTCACCTTATGTAATGTAATATCCCTGCTATATGGCATGGATTTGAGAATATGAAAAAAATATTAGCTTGGTGCAAAAATAATGTCGTTTTCCCACATAGTAACATATGTGAGAAAACGACATTATTTTTGCACCAACCTAATACTATTAAGGCATGAGAACAATAAAAAACAAGAATTAAGAAAACAGAAGATAATGATTATTATGACATTGGAATTTTTGAAGGTCAAATTTACCTGCAAAGTAAGAATTCGGTAGAAGAAACTATTAGCATACAACTTACCGTTACATCTAGCTATTTCAACGTAAAAAGATGTGACTTTGACGGGTATATTCTTAAAGTTTAGGTATCGTAGAGGAAAGTTCCCCAAAAATGTTTAGGAAGAGAAATAATGTGGTGTTAGTTTGATTTTTAAATCCTATTCTATATTTTTTTTTTTTTTTTTTTTTTTTTTTTTGTACACAACTCACGTGTTCATTTTATGGTGTTGGTGTTTATGTAAGTATAAAACAATTTTTATGCTGGTCACATGTTTAAACAATTCCTCGGTATGACGATAAATTACGTCTGGCAGCAAGGCCTCTAATCGGAAGATTGGAGGTTTTGAGAAGAGTGGAATAACCTCTTAATTGCTGTTGTTCTCAAGTCCGTAGTGAATTGCGTCATAGTGCTCTTCTTCTCACAAACGTTGCTCAACTTAACCTACTATACTGTGCCATAGATAAATTGAAAAAAAAACAACAAAAAATCAAGCAACGAGCATGTGTGAAATTAAAATATAAAATGACGATAATTTACCCATCGCAGTCACAATATGGTTGTTTATTTGTTGATGATTTTGTTTCTGTAAGAAAGTAGCTACCAACGAGATAAAGGGTAAAGATGTGCGTACGCACACTTACAAAATAAGTGCACCGTTATTAAATTCTTGATTTCAAAATTTCAGCTCCTTTTCAATGGAAACCGAAAATATATGACTTAAAACATTCATCTTTCTTCCAATTATAACTTCTACCATAAGAGAATAGTGAATGACTGCTTATAATATCGACAATTTAAAAATACACTTATTTGCTTCTGCATTTTTCGAGACGGTGCATACCAATGAGCTCTATTTAATTTTATCGCAAAAAAAAAAAAATCTCTGTTCCACCCTTTCACTGTCGAATCGGTTAAATGCAGCCATCTCTTCTACTCCAATAGCTTCATGTCTTGCACTTCCTGTCTGTGGAACGGCCTTCTTCTTACGATCTTCCCTGATAGCTATAATCTCTAAATATGCAAATGCAATGTCAATCGACATATCCAGATGTCTTGATCTATTCCCCCGTCCTTCTCTTCACCCTTTCTTCTATCACGCCTCTTTACTCTTGCTCCCACTCTCTACCTTGCGAGCTGGTAGCACTTACGCCTTGCTTGGTGTGCAATGCTTTATATATTAGTTTGGTACAAAAATAATGACGGTTTTTGACGTATTTTTTTAACGTCAAAAACCATAATTATTTTTGCACCAACCTAATATACATATATATATATATATATATATACACATATATATATACATACACACACACACACACACACACACACACACATATATATATATATATATATATATATATATATATATATATATATATATATATATATATATATATATATATTAGTGTTATTTTCAGTTGTTTACTTGGAAGCTTCAGGTCTGACAGAGCGAATTTGTATCTGAGATATGCGTATAAATGTTTAAGTTTCCCTTCTTTAGAATACATTTCTACGTTCCTTATAATGAAGATTTATTGCATATAAATTCACTGGACCTTTCTAAAAAAAGAAAAGAACCTATATTGACAAAGCTATGGACACTACGTTATTTTTTTTTCTTTTCTTACACACTTAATCCATAAATATCTCTGATAGTAAAATGGCTACAACACATGTTTTATACGACTTTGATAGAAGAAATTATTTTTTGTATACTTTACAAGTATATTAGTTCCAATTAACATTTTCAAATATGAGATCTGATCAAAAAGTATCGGGACTGTTGCTATAGTAACGGAGCTAAACTACCAAGAGTGAAACCGCTTTGGCGCAGATATGTCCGTTGCGCATGCACACTAAGTTATAGCGTTCTCCTTCACTTTCGTTGTTTATATAACTGATTGTCTGTTTAACAGCGTATCAACTCCATATGAGTAATTTAATGCCAAGCTTGGATGTAATAAAAATACCATATATGTTATTCTGCTTTCACAATTGAATACATGGTAGGTAATAACTCATATTTTGTGTATATACATCTTTGTGTGGATATAATTACTAGAAGCAGTGACGTGTGTTCTGCCCACCAGTTTTGTTGCAATTATATGCTGGTATACAGTTTGATTTAAGAAATAGTAGAATATTATATGGAGTAATCTCATGAAAAAATTATTTTATGTTGGTGGTTTAGTTGGTTGATTGATTTGGTTTAGAGGCATATCAACATATCTATGCTTATTTTACGTCTGAAATCTATATATTTTGAACGCAATTGTATGCCTTCTATCACAAAATTTTTTATTGGTGATTTTGCTATAAAATGTAATGTTGTTATTTCTACTATAAATAGGCTTTGTTTGTAATTTTCTATACAAAAACGAATTTTTATACTTTCATAGACTTTTATTTTTGTTTGGGGGTTCACTATTTTCCCAAAGCTTGGATTACAACAGATGATACTACATGTAATAATAAGCGACGAATAGCGGGTCTATGGCTCTGATCCTGACACCAAGGCTCAGTTTTCACAGTCGAAGATCCCCAAGTCTCCAAAACCGAAGAACGCACGAATGAATCGAAGAAATGTGAAGACATGTTAGCAGTTTTCTTTGACAACAGGGTCATTACTCCTCATGAGTATGCTTCACATGATCAGACAGTAAATAAAGAATACTACCGTGACGTTTGCGCTATACTCTTAGTCGGAAAAAAAGACAGAATGGCATACGTCTGTGAAATGGAAAGCCCAAAGGACATACCTATTCAGCGCAGATTGTGCAATAGTTTTTGCACTGACATTCCTCAGGTCCGACGACCAGTATATTTCCCTGATTCCACTCCGTACGACTTTCAAAAATCAAGTCACACTTAAAAGGAGCAAGATACCAAAATGCCGAGGGAACTCAATAAATTACGACGAGGTAGCTGCTGGCTATCCCAAAAAAGAAATTCCGGGAATTCTACCATCAATAGAAACGATGCTGCTTAAAGTGTGTGGCTTCAGGTGGGACTACTTCGAAGATTTAAAGGCTGAATTGATATGTATTGTACTTTTCTTTTTTTATAGTGCCTGTCGCAATTTTTTTTTCAAACCTCGTATATGTAACATTGTTATTTTCTCGGCGTAGCTTAAATGTAACACAAGGCCAAAAGAATGGGGCACCTAGTAAGGATCGAACTTACTTTTCAGTCGCCAAACTTGCTAACCATTAGACCCCGCCGAGGTGCCCGACTCGTATATCCAATAAGTATCGTATTGAAATATAAATGCCGTCCTGAGTATGATGATAAACTACATCAGCGCCCTGGATAAGATGATAAAATGTGTCCAGCAGCAAAGCCTGTGATCAGAAGGTTTTGAGGAGCGTCGAAAGACCTCTTAATTGCTGGTATTTCAAGGTTCAATCTGGCCGGGATGGTAGCACCTGTTAGAGTCACAATTCTGGGTAAATAGTTTACCCCCAATGCGGTTAAAACATTATGAATTTGTAAAAATAGGTTCTAATACCAGAAATACCTTGTAAAATAATTATTACCAGTAATATATTTTCGAAAAAAAAAAGAAGATATCACAAGGAATATATTTTGGTGAAAAAAAGATATTACTAGCAATATTTTTTTTTTTTAAGTTATTACCAGCAATACATTTTTGAAAAAAATATTACCAGCAATAATTTAAAAAAAAAAAATATTACCAGCAATACATTTTTGGAAACAAAAAAAAAAGTTATTACCATCTATATATTTTTGAAGAAAAAATATCACCAGTAATAAAAAAAAAATTGTCAGCTTTAAATAAACCACTGAGGTTGATATGCCGTAAAAGAAACCAAACTAAATTAAGTCGAAATATAAAGGTCCTTCCTTGTTGAAACTGTAGCGGGCATTCGGCACACAAAAACCCAATTCAAATAAAACTATGTTTTCTACTAAATCATGACAGAACCTTTAGTAATTAATTGATATTTTCAATCATTGGTATTATTATAATTATATTTGCTTAATATCTACCTCAGTCTATTTGTATGAATCTATTAGATTGGTGCAAAAATAATGACGTAATAATGTCGTTTTTTGACGTTAAAAATACGTCTAAAAACGACATTATTACGTCATTATTTTTGCACCAACCTAATATATATCTACCTAACTATTTAGCTAGCTAGATGAGTCTCTTTATATGTAAACGTGTTTTTTTTTTTGTTTTGTTTTTTTAAATCATGTTACCCTAAAGAAGGCAATCGAACAAAAAAACATGTTATTGAGAGAGTGTACCGATGAAAGAGAACTATAAGGAAAACAAGATTGAAGCAAACAGAAATGGCGGGTGACGTCGCATTTATATTTTTGAAGATCGTAATTAAGCTAAGTAAAGTATTAAGAAACAGGAAAATTTCATTAAAAACAAAGAAAAGAGTACCGAAATGTTATTTTATATCGGTCGTCCTATATATCAGTGGGTTTTGCACAATCACTTCGAAGAAACTAGATTTATATCAGGTCATCCCATAAGTTCTGTCCGAATTTTAACTTTTTATTAAAATGAACGAAATTTAAAGAGTATTTTATAATGTCTAATGGAGCTGAACATTATTTTTAATTTAGTTTAGATGCATTCAAACTGATCACATTTTATTTCAGAGAACAATAAAAATTAAATTTTGTTTGATTAAAACCCTGCTAACATGGAAGTACCCAAGAATCATTTGAGGCACATAATGCTTTATGAGTTCAAGAAAGGAAACTCAGCAGCCAAAGCGGCTAGAAACATCACTCAGTTTATGGAGAGGAATGTGTGAATGAAAGAACTTGCAGAAGATGGTTTGCAAAATTCAGAGGTGGAGATTTCACCCTTGAAGATGAAGATCGAACCGGACGTCCAGATGAGTTTGATGAAAAGCTTATTGAAGCAGCCCTTGAAGAAAATCATGCTTTATCAGTGGAGGAATTGGCAGTGGTTCTCAGTTCAAACCATACAACTGTTTATCATCATCTTCAACAAGTTGGAAAAGTTCCTAAACTTGAAAAATGGGTGCCTCTGAAAACAACCTCAAATCCCGAGTTGACATCTGCTCTTCTCTCCATTCTCGCCAACTTGTTTCACCTTTTTTGGATAGACTTGTGACTGGCGACGAAAAATAGATCTTTTATTGAAATGTTAAGCGTCGTAGACAGTGGCTTGGTAAAGGGGAAGGACCCCAGCCACAGCCGAGAACAGAACTTCATGGGAAAAATGTTCTTCTTTCAATCTGGTGGGATCGCCAATGAATAATCCACTTTGAATTCTTACCACCTAATGCAACAATTAATGTTCAAATATACTGCCAGCAATTAGAGAGTTTGAACCAAGCTTTGAGTGAATGAAAAAAGGGGTGATGTTTCATCAGGACAATGCGCGACCCCACACAGCAAGAATCACGCCACAAAAGATCGAAGAACTTGTTTGGGAGAAAATTCCTCATCCATCTTATTCTCCCGATCTTGCTCTTTCAGATGTAAGGCTTCTTTTTATATACCGTGTCCTTTCAGGACGTAGGCGATCATAGCTATCCACCTCCATCGAACCCTTGCAGCTCTTTCCCTCCGCCACCTAACTCAGACCACGTTCTGTCATCCACTTGCTTAAAGCCGCTAGGTTTGTCATGCGTTGTCTTCTCTTGTCTCTCTTTCCCTTTATTCGACGGGTGAGTATCATATTCTACATGCCCTCGTTCCTCTTCATGGGTCCCAGCAACTTCAGCTGCTTCTTCCTCATGTTAAGTATAATCCTCCTCTTTGTTTTCATCCTTTCTAAGTCCTCGTCGTTGCCCACACGCTCGGTTCATGATATCCTTAGCATCCTTCTGTAGAACCACATCTATGTTGCCTTTGAGGAAATCGTCCAACATTCGCTGCCGTAAAGAAGAACAGATGTAACGTAACAGCTCGGTATTCTTTTCTTCGTTACCAAAGAAATCCTCTTGTCTCCCTGCTCATCTTTTCGAATGCGTCCTTGGCTATCCCAATCAGTGAGCTAAAATATTACCAAAAGAAAGCGCCTCCCAAAGTGAAGTTTTATTTTTTACTGCGGAGGCTTACGCAATAGAGCTAGCTCTCAATATAATTACACAGAGCAAGCGAAAAGATTTCTTAATTTGTTTCGCACTCACTATTCGTCCTAATGGCTTTGAAAAATAAAACCAACAATCCACTCATTATCAAACTATTAGGCAAAGTGAGCACTACTTGCAAACAAAGTTAGATTCCTAGAAACATCGGAGTGGAAGCTAACAATAAAGCAAACCTAGCGGCCAAATGCGCTTTCAGTATGGATACAGATTCAACGACAAAAATCCCATACATCGACTTCGAGGAGGTTATTAACAAATATATACAAAAGGCTGATAACCCACGCAATAAACTCTTCGCAATTCAGTTAAAAAAGGAGAATGGAAGTCAGTTTTCAGAAAATCTTGAAAGGAAGAATTAGTACTAGCCTGCTTACGAATTGTCCATACGAGTATAACCCAAGCGTACTCGCTAAACAACGGAGATCAACCAGTATGTCATGCATGTAAAATGGTGTACACTATTAAATACATATTAACCGAATGTTCAGACCTTGCACTCTCAAGATAAAAATGATATAAACAACATTAGATTTTCTAGAAAGAAAAAAGTAGATGACATGATATAATTTCTTAAAACGGTGGGCCTCTGCCCAAAAAATAAACCAAATGAGAATCTCAATAAAATCAATTTCTCTATAAAACTGTATATCTCAAAAGAATACATCTATGAAACTCTCGACAAAAAAAAAAACCCTCTTTACAAAAAATATGTTAATGAAACCAGATCTACAACCTGATACCTTACAAAAAATGCATATTCTATTCATACAAATCTATGGTAAAAAATTTATAAATTAAATAATCCCTTAGGTTGATATGCCGTACATCAAAACAAATCCAACCAAACCTACATACATACATCAGTCCGTTTCTTTCTTTCTTTCTTTCTTTCTTTCTTTCTTTCTTTCTTTCTATCTATCTATCTATCTATCTATCTATCTATCTATCTATCTATCTTAGTCTGTTCATAATCTATCTATCTATCTATCTATCTATCTATCTATCTATCTATCTATCTATCTATCTATCTATCTATCTTAGTCTGTTCATAATCTATCTATCTATCTATCTATCTATCTATCTATCTATCTATCTATCTATCTATCTATCTATCTCAGTCTGTTCATAATCTATCTATCTATCTATCTATCTATCTATCTATCTATCTCTCTATCTATCTATCTAGCCATCTATCTATCTATCTCAGTCTGTTCATAATCTATCTATCTATCTATCTATCTATCTATCTATCTATCGATCGATCGATCTATCTATCTATCTATCTATCTATCTATCTATCTATCTATCTATCTCAGTCTGTTCAGAATCTATCTATCTATCTATCTATCTATCTATCTATCTATTTATCTATCTATTGTCCAGAAAACGCTATCGATCCCCCAGACGGACAGAGACTTGTCAGTTCGAGGGAAAAAATATCACCCACCTTAAGTTGTATAACCGTCTGATGATTTGGTAAAATGGAAGATAATTTGAACAAAAGAGAAACAGATTTCCTCTCTTTTTATACAACTTCAGGGATCATACGGTAACCCTATCACGTGACCACCTATTATAAAAGGCCAGTAAAGATAATAACGAGCTTTTTGTTTAGTAAGTATTTAAACAACTTAAAGTAAGTACACTGCGCCTTTCTTTTCTAAACAACAGTTAAATTCTCCACACTATCTATCTAATATTAATACCTATTTAACAAATGACTTTAACTTCTATATTTCTATTTGTTGGGTGTGTGAAAATATTTCCAGCATTTTTACTTCTTTTTTAAATATAAGTTTCCCCTGTTTATTCAGTCCCTAAATTTCAAAATGATGGCGTTGGGACTTTTTACGCACTCCTAATATATCGTTTATTGTAAAATGTTAGCTTGTGTATTGGTTTGTGCCAGATTAATGCTCGATTTGTACGTAAACTCCCTGTTATTCTCTCCATCATCTGCGCCTGTTTGTTTTTCGATTGTCTTCTCCTGAATAACATGTCACCGGGAAAGACCGGAAAGCCTGCAGTCGAAACGTTGTTGAAAAACAAAAACAGAAATAACTTTGAACTGAAAGCGAGTTTTCCAATGTATCGACCTATCTATCCCGATGCTTGCTAAGCTGTCTATTTTTGTTGTTTTTATTTATTTCTTTTTTTTTTTTTCTAATTTTCTTGCTTAGTATAAACGCAGTGCCGATGACACTCACCGATATATAAACACACCCATACACACGACACACAAATCTTCTTTGGAGAAGGAACATCAAATCGATTCCACTTCCGTTTACCTGATCTGCTCGTGCAGCTGCCGCGCACGAATTTTCCCATACCGTGTTAGGCTACATCGACCATCAGCGTATCGGAAAAGGATGTGAAACCACCCCTCTATATCCCCCACACGTTACATCAAGCCTCGACAATCATTTACAATTGTCCTCTAGAGATCTTGAGATCTCTGCTGTTAAATAAAAATAAAAAATAAAATAAAAACACGCACCGCATGAACTTAAATAAAAATGTAAAGAGCAATGATTCGTAGGGGTTGCAAGACCTCTAAAGGAAAACTGATAATATGAATAGCAAAAGGAAACTCCGACCAAAAAATTACGACATAGAGAGCTTGCTTCAAGTTATCAATCTTCTGGGAGTCATGGCTACTGAGACATTGGATTAAATCTCATGTCTCTCAGGAGTATATAACGCTTAAACTTTACAAGCTAAGGTTTGAGGGACCTCCTAGGCCCTTATTTCATTCGGGAGAATTACTCCTCAATTCTTTATTCACAAACCAAGACATAATGCTCCATCAGCCTGACACTTACATAGTACTGGATCTGAAATTATCGCTTATAATTTTCGATCAACTTAAGTGAATTCGCAAAGACAGAAAGGTGATCTAAAATATATTTTTTTGCATTAATTATTTTTTTTTAATTTTTGATTAGACTCTAGACTCTCTTTCTTTCTTTTCTTTCTTTCTTTCCTTTCTTTTTTCTTTCTTGTTTTTTCACTATATATTAGGTTGGTGCAAAAATACTGACGTAATAATGTCGTTTTTTGACGTATTTTTAACGTCAAAAAACGACATTGTTACGTCATTATTTTTGCACCAACCTAATATATTTGTGCTTCAGTTTGTGTGTGTATGTGAAACATAAAAGATGTATTTTATAATGAATTAATTCATTTTAACTTTTTAATAACAAGCTAAAACTAAAAAGAGAAATTCACCTGTAATAGTTGCCGCAAAAAACACCTAGCGGGAATATCGAAAAAAGTGAAATAAAATATTATATGAAAACAAAAAGGAACTTTTACAAAACCATGCACACAATTCACCAGATGCACACCGTACAGAGTCCATAATTTACATTAAAACTGTTACTGTAATGAAAAAAAGAAAGACATTTACTAAGACGAAAGTACTTTCATTGATAGATCATTCGAAATAAACTTACATCCTCGTTCTTTCA
>OZ010595.1:51440877-51455877 GCA_963932145.1 Acanthosepion lycidas | reverse complement strand
AAAGATGTCATCAATTGGTTTAACAATATTGATAATTATCCGAATTGCACCCTAATACAGTTCGATATCTTGGATTACTACCCGTCAGTTTCAAAGGATCTATTTACGACTGCCCTGGACTTTGCTGCTGTGTATTCTAACCTGACAAACGAAGAAACAGATATAATCCTCAGCCCCCAAAAATCTGTCCTCATTCATAATAGGGACCAATGGATAAAAAACAATAATGACATGTTTGACATCACTATGGGATCATTAGACTCTGCAGAGTCTTCGGATCTGGTTGGTCTTTTAATACTGTACAACTTAACCGCGCACCGCGAAATTGATATTAAGGATATCGGACTGTATAGAGATGACGGGCTCATGGTGGTGAGAAGTTCTACTAGTTTTAAAATAGAGAAAATAAGAAAAATTATATTTAGTGAATTTAAGAATCTAAACTTAAAGATAACAGTCTGTACTAAATTGAAAAGGGTAAACTTCCTCGACGTAACTCTAGATTTAGCAAGCAACACATACCAACCTTATAGAAAACCAAATACTAACCCCTTATATATACACCCGAAGTCAAACCACCCTCCATCCATAATTAAACATATACCCTCATCAATAGAAAATAGAATTAGCATTAACTCCGCTAACAAAGTAATATTCCAACAACACAATAGCTTTTATAACGCTGCCCTAAAAAATAGTGGTTACAAAAATGCAAACATTAACTATAGAAACAATTGCACTGGCCAGAAAGAAAAAAAAACAGGAAAAGAAAAATCATTTGGTATACCCCTCCGTTCAACCAAATGGTTAGTATTAAACTAAGACAGAAATTCTTAGCTTTAATTGAAAAACACTTCCCCACCAATAGTAGGCTTAGTAACATATTTAATAAGAACACCCTAAAATTGAGTTACAGCTGCACTGAAAATCTAGAAAGTATAATAAAAAACACAATAATAAAATCCTGAACAAACACCGATGCATGAATAGTATTAATAAAAACCCTACACTTAAATCACGTAATAATGTCGTTTTTTGACGTTAAAAATACGTCAAAAAACGACATTATTACGTCATTATTTTTGCACCAACCTAATAACATGGTAGTTTCAAACGCGGAACAAAACAAGAAAGAGTTTCTGCTTTAGCATTTACAAAAAAATGAAACCTACGTTTGGTTATGAATTTAAACTTAAGCCCACACATTCAGTTATAACGATATTAAAATACCTGGATGCATTCTCGATAATTTTCATCTTAACGTGCAACACCTATTACGTAAACTAGAAAACGTAATTAAATATTAAGATATATAGTATCTGTCGATTTCATATATATATATATATATATATATATATATATATATATATATATATATAATTATTTATTTAAAAATATGTTTCCAACGCTACATAAGAGTTATCATGTTTCAAAACAAGAGCAGAAAACTTCAATATAATTATTTGAATTAAATAGAATTAAAGTACCAAGCTCTGTTCCATCTTCTAGCGAAATTTTTATAAGTTATTCAAAAAAAAATTCGCTTGAAGATGGAACAGAGCTTGGTACTTTAATTCAATTTAATTCAAATAATTAGTTAATAATAATCAGCCAAGAATCGAAATGTGGATCACGTATGGCACTTGACTGATTGATATATATGTACAATAAGTTTAATTGGAAAATAGTATTCATAATGTTATATGAATCTTTTTAACGCCTTTTCATATTGTCTACGAATATCATCGAAAATTAGTTAAAATTCCTGTTCAGATGAAAATACCACATTCATGTTTCAAACAGAAATTCAATCAGTGAACAGACCTTTTCAAAAAACGTCGACTACTAAAAATTAAATTAATGTCCTACAATATCACCTTATTTTATTTTTTATTTTTTCTATTCACTGTTCTTTACAATTTCGAAATATACGAGGGTGGGCTGAAAAGAAAAAAGGCTGACTCTGAGGGATTAATGCTGAAGCAGTAAAATCTTGCGTGCATTCATTTCAACTCTTATCAATAACTGCATTGTTTCTTCCCAGGTACGACAATGGCTGAAATGTTCATAGACTGACTACGAAATAATTATTCTAAGGCTATGAAATCATGCATGCATTCATTTCAACTCTTCTTATTAATAACTGCATTGTTTCTTCCCAGGTGACCATAACATGTTACGCAACTACAAGTCACAGATTAGTGAGGAAACCCCCATCAACAAAAGATAAGAGCGATAAAAGAAAACTATTGAACATTAGAAAGCAATTTTCCTGGAAAAAAATCGTTTTCATAGAACGATTTTATAAATTTTAACAGACAGTAGCATTGATCAATAAATCCGTATGTTTTCTTATAAGGAAACGGCTAACATTATAATCACAATTACCATATTTCGCTATTTCCTACTATTTTTACAACTGATCCAGAAGGATTTTTCCAAGGATTTTCCAAACATCACCTTGACGATAACAATCAGCACTAAGGACAAAGCTTCACCCCACCTACACACGACCCATTACAACCCGTTTCTTTTCAATCACGCTTCCCTGTGGTTCTTTTCCCTATTGTTTCTTATTCTTGCCGTCCGGGCTGA
Source organism: Acanthosepion lycidas (assembly GCA_963932145.1). NCBI lineage: Eukaryota > Metazoa > Mollusca > Cephalopoda > Sepiida > Sepiidae > Acanthosepion > Acanthosepion lycidas. Next base: position 51,453,282 of record OZ010595.1, on the reverse strand, counting down.
TGTCTCAGCTTTTGTATCTCTTTGCAATGTAGTTCGACTAACGACCGGCGGGCGAATCGCACAACCACATCAGTCCCGGGATGCGGGTCGGTGATGAGGTGAAGAGAATAGGACAATTGTGCGGACGTGCGACGGATGGACAGTGAGGAATCCATGAAGAAGTTGTATCGATACCGAAAAGACTCATTATACTTATCTGCTTCACTATCGGCCATTGTATTAATGTAACTATGGTGACGGTTAGACAACATAATCGTCCTTCAACATTCTCTGAAACTACCCAGACCACCGTCGGCACAGGCAGGTTTTGTAGCCGACAACCACTATTCTCGCATTCCACTACAGTGTCCATCATCATTGATACAAATATCAGTAGCAGCAGAAGAAGAAGCAGCAGTAGAGAAGCAAACATATTTCCGAAGCCTCAAGCTAATACGATTGGTTTCTCCTATCAGACGGTCTGCATGTCGTTCAGATCGAAATATTATCACAAGTCAGTTGATTTACCGCCCCATCATAGAAATCGACGTGCAATGTCATTAAACCCTTCATATCAGATTGTCTGAAGGACTGTGAAGAAATGGACTTGCTTGTCCCCTCTCTTGACTACGTGGGACTTAGAATGGAAGGGGATTCGTCTGCGCTTTAGAAATCAGTACTTCCGTCAATATTAACTTATCAGTAGATTCTTGAAAAGACGTGTGAATTTATCAGCAACTTTCCCAGTCTTGTCTTCAAATAGATGTCATTATTTGAAAGCTTGGCTTTTATGAAACAGCAGTATTTGTGAAAACGATTATAGCCACCGATATAAGCGAGCTCCTGACAATATGTCCCAGGCAAAATGCAATTTTCTTCTCCATACTTTATGGTTTTGTGTATGAATTCTCTCATCGTTCACGAGCTTTTTTTTTTCGTTGCTGGCTTAAACAAAAATGAAAAAAAAAAAAGAAATATCTGAAGAAAGTGAACATGATCGATACTGTCAAAATTATGCCAAATATGAAGATATCTTGGGAAAGATAAAAAAATGAAAACCCATATTGCATTCAAACAAGCACTTTAAAAATGCTTGCATTTTTTCATGCAATCTTGATTCCGACCATTACAAGGGGTCTGTTGCAAAAAAAAAAAAAGCACTTAAAACGCTCAGATAGTTCACCGTAGCAAATCTGAAAAAAAAAGTCGACCTAAAAATGCCAATCTGGTTAAAAGAGTAAATAGTTTACCAAGACAATATATGGAAATTCCAGTGACCCAACTACTCCCTAAAATAAACATAAAAGTGTCAGTCAAAAAAATAAATGTATGCTCCGTTTTAATTACAAAATATTTTATAGTAATGGTAATATTAGCCGTTTCCCTATAAAGAAATATTTGGCATTCATTGAACAGGAAGCCGGTATTATTTTCGGTTGAAATTCATAAAATCTTTCTTTTGAAGCAATTTTTCAGGAAGACAGGCTTATTAAGTCGAGTAGTTATTTTCTGATATTCCAGTATTGATTTGCATATCCTTCCTGACCAATCATCTAAAGTAGTGTGGAATATTAACATATTGATTATCTCATTAGTTCCTCCTCAAGTTACATGTGATATCCATTTTAGTTGTCGCTGCTCTTGGTAGTCCTCAAGTGATGTAGTTATCTGTTATTTGGTACAGTCCTTTCTTTGGGATTCTGTAGGGCCAGTCCACAATGTTCACAGAAGGATGATTTTTGTTAAGAGCCCCAGGATTCATCAGATCAAAGACTTTTTTCACAATTTATCGTGTATGTGTGTTTATATATATATATATATATATATATATATATATATATATATATATATATATATATATATATGTGTGTATATAATGTTTTTATGAAAGTATTTGTTTATTCATATATATATTTGACCTCAATCTGAAATATCAAATATATATATAAATAAATAAATACTTTCATAAAAAAACATTATTATTTTTTTAATTTGCAACCTTTTTCTATATATACATATTAAGAAAGTATACGTGGCTTCTAATTATGCGATATATATATATATATATATATATATACAGAGAGAGAGAGAGAGAGAGAGAGAGAGAGAGAGAGGCACGGTGGAGTAATGGATAGCGGCTTGTATCGAGGAATCGGAGAGCCGAATTCGAGTTCCAGTCGAATCCCTGACAACTCTGAATTCAAAACCTGCGGAGGGTCGTTTGAGGACCTTGTGGCACGTAGTGCACCAGGTCTCTGCATTCGGCCCTTCAAAAAGTGTGGATGGTCCTGCACGAAACCTTCACCACTTAAATCAAATATCATGTGCTGCTGTCGGTTTCCTGGGAACTGATCTGCTTGACCCTCATACGGGAGAGTCGAGTATATATATATATATATATATATATATATATATATATATATATATATGAAATTATATATATATATATATATATATATATGAAATTATATATTTATATATATATATATATATATATATGTGAATTTATATATATATATGTGAATTTATATATATATATATATGTGTGTGAATTTATATATATATATATATATGTGAATTTATATATATATATATATATATATATATATATATATATATATATATATATATGAATTTATATATATATGTGTGTGTGTGTGTGAAACGAGGTTTTACTGCTTCCTATGTAGAATTTTTTTTAATATACGGGTTTTCAACTGTAGAAATAGTACTAAAATAAACCAGGAAATTAGCTAAGCATTTATTTTGTAGTGGGGAATTTAATTTTTATATTGATTTCTAATATTATCAAATCTTAACTCTATTACACTGATGGTACTGATACTAGTTTACTGTAGAATATATATATATATATATATATATATATATATATATATATATATATATATATATATATATATATATATATATATTACATACGTGTATGTTAATAATACCATTTTAAGAAATAAAAGCAGATAATTTTTTTTCTTGATGCTTAGATGTTGTAAAAAATTATTAGCATATTGATTTCACGGCTTTTATATATCAACTGATTTTCTTCAATTATTCATAAATGATAAAAATATTAATAATGATTACAGAAAGTGTTCCTATGCTTCTGTTTGGAGTGGTCATTTGCATAAATAATATTGAAAGAAAATTGTCAGAAGTCAGAATGAAATGACAAAGAAAAGATAATTTATTTACATACTTCCTTAATGGCATAAATGGAAGTGACACACTTTGAAGCATGTGGGATTTCACTCTTGATGGAAACTACCCTGAACATTGGCTCTCTCAGAAACTTTCACAGCTTATTTTATCTTCAACAAGAAGGAAATCAATCTGCCTACATATAACTTCATTATATTAATCTATTATCAACTAGATTCATAAAAGATATCTCCCATCATCATCCAGCCGATACAACTTACTGAAACTAATTGTCACAATGAGCGGTTGTATGAAGCTGACAGTTTAGTTAGCTCTGAACGATTTTGGCGCCATACATAGCATCAATATCAAATTCTCTATCCGACGCGGCTATTTACGAACTTGACTCGAGTTGATGTTTTGATATCATAGCAATCCGCGGACTTCAGAGAAACTATCTCTTGCGCATATTCTATGTTCAATTTTCTTTAATTCTATAATTAATAACTGATGCATGCGTCAAGGTATCTGAAGCGCTTCGTATTTACTAATTTTATACAGTTTCCTTATAAGGAAACATGCCGGCGGAAACAGTCGATTGAAATTTAAAATATCTTTCTCTTAAAACTGGCTTCAAGAAATAGGTTTCTCAAATCCAGTTTTACCAAAGTTAAGCAATGTCAAGCCTGGTCGGTACATGGATGGGTAACCGCTTGGGAATATCAGATTCTACAAGCTTGGATGCACTGTTGGTGTAATGGATAACAGCTCAGAATTGGAAACCAGAGAGCCGAGTTCAAGTTCTAGTCGGGTTCGTTATATTCTTAAGAGGGAACTGTATGAATCAAATCCTTCTCTCCCAATCTATGGGTTAATTAGTATCACTTGTATCATTAAGTCATTAATATCTCCAAACAAATCTTACAATCTATAAAGTATTTTATGGATATAACCCGTGAAAACTTGATAAATCCAGTTGCTGCTATCGTTCTTCCTAGAATTGATTATGATTTCCGTTCTCACTTCTTTAAAGTGGATTTACTTTCTCACTTTTTGTTTAAAGTAGTGAGGAACGTGTTGGAATTTTTAAGTGCCCTGGTATACTAGTGGGCCAACCAAAATGAGCTGACTCATTTTATAGTGCACTAATAGAAGGGTTGACCAATCAGAAGGCTCAAAATATTCAATGCGACGTGTATAACGGCGGCCATGTTTTTTCCCGAATATTCACTGCCAGCCTTTAATATCGAAGATTGAAGAATTACGCAACAGCTGCTGGTGGCATTGGCGATATAGTCAGATTCAGTAAAATATCTGAATCGAGAGTATTAATCTTTAACGCTGTTTCATTGAACAGATTACGTACTGCACTGTCTTCTATATTCATAGACTATGGTGAACAGGGTCAACAGAACGTCATCATAATGTTCAGATCATTAGTTTCTCTTCGAATTAAATGTACATATACGTCTTTGCAGATGTTGAATATACTCAAGTGATATATCTTTTTATGTTTTTATGTTTTTATTTTTTTGGTAATGTTTTTGTTTACGATTCTCTAACGTTAAAATCAACAGTAAAATCCCAGTATTCCAAATCGATGTTCTCAGCATAGATTTCTCCAATCGCCAATAGGATATTCCAGGTTTAGATTAAGGACGGTATACGCTCATCAGAGAAGTTTTTGAGCCTCTATCTTACTCCTAAGCCATATTAATCTTTAAACATATCAATGTCCGCTGAGTGATGTCCTCATCTCCTTTGATTCTATGTCATTTGATTATTCTGGAAGATTTCATTGTTTGGGATTCTGTAGCGCCAGTTCACAAGATTCTAATAAGGATGATCTTCTCCAAAGCCATTTTGATAAAGTGGTTGGATACAACTAAGTGTTTAGATATTTCTGAACGCGTTCCGTGGAAGGCATACGCCCATATGAAAGTCTTCAACGAGCGAGATAGTTTTAGAACACAACTCAGATTTTCAGATTAATTTCTGTCTGAATTTCTGGTATGAGGAATTATTATTACAGTATTTATATTCAGACTATTGTCCTCATCTTTGTTGTTATCACTAAGACTCGGCCATTGTGCTCCCCGGCCTTCCTACGGAGAATTCTGAAGTGAACCTTTTTTTTTTTTAATCTACGGGGGTAGACTGTTCCTGTTCCCCTGCTTATGTCTAGGGATATCAACAGCATAAACGTAGTGATAGCAATAAGGACGATAAGGAGAATAGTCCGAATATAAATAGTGTAAATAATTTCAGGTTAATGCTAGGTTTTCGTAGTAAATTGCAGTGTTGTTCACCTATAATACAATCTATTATGATATTAGATTAACAGAAAGTTAATATGATTTTGGAAAAAATAAAAATGACCCAAACACTGACATAATATATCCAGCATATTTTTTTTTTCAGTTTTAGTCGATTTCACAGATTACTGCAATTGTTCATGCAGAAAACAAATATTGTATTTCTTCATATGTTCAGATTTTACAAGCCATACGATCTCTTTGTGATAGGCGGTTACAGAGCAAGAGGCATAATTTATGCGGATATGTGGGTAAGATCACGGTTAACACGAGACATGAACAGATTAAGATTGTAGTGCAATATGAAGGCAATCATTATGGTTTGCTACAATGAGCATGAAAGTTACAACTGGTGGAAATAAAGAAAATAGTTCACCTGAACACTTTCCATTAAAAAAAAAACGATAGCGGAGTGTGAGGCTTGCAACATTTCATTTTTAAGAAAGGGATTATAGAGTGGAAAATAATTTATCACCTACAAGGACGCAGAGAGGCTTTTGGACTTTATTAAGACTGGAAATATTCTGGACTCTGTCGAGTCTACCCATATCTAACAGGACTACTCTATTTTCGGCCTCTAAATGTAGAGACTTACAAGAGGAGTCATACACTTACTTGAACGATACAGGGAGCTGACCGTTTTCGGACACTCTTTAGTAATGGATCGTATATACGTGTTCCATTTGAATGTCTGGTTGATTTTATCTGAAACTAATGATGTATTTTTCATCTGAATACATAGATTATTTTAAAAGAAAATCTGGTGTCACTCTGAAATAAGAATTTATTTTTATTCAAATTCCATACGAATGAAAAAAAACACGAATACTTGAAAATCGATTGAAACGAGGTGATACTGCTCAAAGAAAACCACCATTTTTTTTCGTAAGCGTTTTCCGATTATAGAAATAAAAAAGAATCCATTTTAAAGTAAATTATTGAAACAGAAGCGGTGAATTTCCAGTAAATAATAAGTAACGACATGTTTCGTACATTTATAGTACACTAGCAGCATAGCCCGGCGTTGCCCGTGCTTGATTAAAAAATCATACGACTCATACAGCAATCGCTATCACTTGACTTAAAATATTTTTACCCTTCATTGCCTTTAAAAGAGTGCCCTTTGCCGTGCTGATGTTGCTACATGCCTTGCTTCTTGCCTATCTCACACTGCGAATTTTTTCTAAGCTCTATACTAAACATTAAATCTGTTACGAAAAAAGAACTAAACAAAATGAACACAAAACGATCAGCTTTAAAAATGACTGGTAACTGGAAAAACCGAATGAAAAAAAGAATGTTAACAACAGATAATTTTTCACACCTAACCCAGTTCTGCGGAATCAGATTTAACGTTGAGTTTAAGCAAGCGAATGAGCCAATTGGAGTAAAGTGCCATGCAGATTTAAATTTTTCTCACTTGTGACGAATGCAGCTATCGATTTTTTGCATGCTAGTTAAAATTCGTGACAGTCAGCTGCTGTCTCTCACGCTGGCCAATAGAATCTTCCTGCCTATTCGTGGCAGCCATCTATAGGCTCTCACTCTGGCCAGTAGAAAATGGCTGCAAACATGAAAGCTGACGTAGAAGCATGAAAAAATCGATTATTTCCACTATCGATGGGAGTTGGGAAATGCAAAGTCAATCTTGGCCTTCCCGCTAACTTGGAGCATGTGCATGTAAATTCTGCTGCAAATCCGTCGAAAATTGCGGGCGTGCATTCGTTACACACACACACACACACACACACACGCACATCTTGCCTTTTATAGATAGAGATCTGGGTTGAGAAAAAATAAAATTTCAAAATGTGTTCTTTTAAAAGTTTATTGTCTGTCTCGAAATTTTCTTAGTTTATCAAAGGAAATACGCGCTCAACAAACGCCAATTGGTACCGCGCCTATTTTACAAGATTTGCCAATGTGTTTTGTACATTCGGCTCGGGTTAACTAGCAAGGTTTTCTAACAATTATGTCGGGAAGCCTCAGCAAACTTTGCCGATATAAAACAAAACTAAGAGAAGGAAAAAAAAGTTCCGATATTGAATTTGGTATGCGGCACTCTAAATATAATACCGAAGCCTTTATTCTTTATGCCAGACAATGTATGCTTGTCTAGCTTTTGTTAGATTACCATTTATTTTTCTTATGAAATGACATTGTCCGGTATACAATATTGTAGCCATTTACATCCGCCCCGATTTGGCATCGGTTTGCTGTCTTTGATTCTAAATCTACGGGTCATGATCCATTTAGGAAAGGCAGTCTCTTAATTTATGCTTCTTCCCTTACCTTTAAATTTAACGTGGATCATTTTGATTGGTTGATCTGTGTAAAGCCCGCATAACCACTTTCTCTCTCTCTCTCTTTTCTTTGTTTTTTCTTCTTTATTCATGTAAAAAAAGGTTGTATTTTGCTTTTAAGTTTCAATAAATTGTTTATTTACCACTCATTTAAAATCACTTGATGAGATGACTTCATTCGCATCAAGACACGACTGCAATTGTGTAGCATTTTTTTTTTTTTTTTTTTTTTGACATGTTTTTAATGTAATATCCAAAAATAAAGAATATTGCTCAACATTGTACTGAGCCCTCTTTCAAAATAAATGTTACAAACGTTGGAATTGTACGCTATTCGTCCTCATCTTACTATATAGCAGAGATTTAAGGTAGTGGGAGATTTTATTCTCCCTGTTCGGAAGTTTTTGGTGCTCTCTTTTTTTTTCCTTTTTCCTTGGATACCAATTTATTTGAAAATTGTCCTATCTAGGTCTAAATAGATTTACATTATTTATATATATATATATATATATATATATATATATATATATATATATATATATATATATATATATATATATATATATATATATCTATATATATATATATATATATATATATATATATATATATATATAAAGATTTAGATAACCGCCATAATAGACTACCCACCACTGGCCCGTATATGTATAAATAGCCGAGAAAAATAACAGCATACGTGGCCTGACGATTGCATATAGCATGAAACAGACTGTTGCCTCTAAGTGTTGATTTCTATGTTCACTTTATATATATATATATATATATATATATATATATATATATATATATATATTCTCTTACATATAGGTCTGCTCTAATATCAATATTTTAAGTATTTTTTCAATATTCATAAAAGTATTGTCCATTATATATTTTTAGTTAATAATATCAAATCATATTTTAGGAAAGTATTCTGTATAATTTTATATGTTCTCGCTCACTAAATTCTCGAAGATTACCCATTTTGAATTTTGAATTTTGAATTCAGTGACTTATCTCCTTAGGCTGATTACAATCAAAGCTGAAAAAAAAACAGTTTGCTTTAATATTTAATCCATAGCTGGGGAGAGAGATAGAGAGAGTGTGTGAGGGAGAGAGAGATGCTGGATCCCTAACATCTCAAAATTTACTGAAGCGAAATTGAATATGAAATCGTCTGGAATAGGAACACGTTTCGCTTATTTCTCGTTCGTAGTCCGCAAACATTACCCCGTCTTTATATACATATATATGTATTTTGCAGGGTTTTGTCTAAGCTAACCTTTGTTCAATTTTTCTTCAGACTTTCTTTGTCGTTTTCCACTATATATTCATACTTTAATCAATTTATTTAACCTCTCTCTCTCTCTCACACACACTTATGTATATATATATATATATATATATATATATATATATATATATATATATATATATATATATATATTCGGTATAAAAACTAAATAAAAGTACCTTGTCTGGCGTATTCAGTGAAATGTCCATGAAAGAAAGATTGCTGCCTAAATACCCCAATATATATACATATATATATATATATATATATATATATATATATAGATAGATAATATTAGTGGTAAATATACATATATATGCAAAATCTACAGGTGCATATATACACATGTATATTTTAGAATAAAAAATTTCCGAGAGGATAAAATCCAGGTAGAACTCAATGTCCAGGACAGAGTAAGGATATAATAAAAAGGCTTAAACACTAATATTCCATGGTCATAATTTATTCCATTGGAATCGTAAATACGATCCAATTCAACAGACCTACAAATTCAAAAAGAAAACAGAAAAAAACCTACTCCGGAAATAAAAATAGAATTTAGAGAGAGTGTAATTATGGGAGTTTATTTAAAAACTAGGTGGGAGTGGAAGGGGGAAAAATGATTGTTGTCGGATGTCTAAAACAATAAGGATACACTTCGAGGTGACATACACACACCATGGCCGATCAAATCTTAAAGAAGGATGGAGAGGTAAGGAAAGAAGTGGTGGGGTTAGAAAGATGGGGCGGGTGAAATTAAAATTGCAAGGGACGCTGTGTAATTTAGAAAATTTGACAAAAATAATATCGACTGCAGGTTACAAATCAAATATTATAAACAATAAATATAACGATTATCTAATCTGGCGAGGACCTATATTTTTATGTTCAAAACGCATGCAAATCCACACATACACAATAACTTATACACGTATATACATACACATCGCCGTGTACCTACATACACACATACATATCCATCTACACATACGCATATATCCACATATTCACACATACATACACACATACATATACATACACACATATACATATATCTGATTCAATATCTCTGATACTAAGCGCTTTCTAATAATTACCGCGCATAAATAAAATAAATAAAACTCTCTCTGTTAAACCCCTCTCTTATGAACTAACATTCGTCCCACACTCTCATAATTACACTCTCTCTAAATTCTATTTTTATTTCCGGAGTAGGTTTTTTTCTGTTTTCTTTTTTGAATTTGTAGGTCTGATGAATTGGATCGTATTTACGATTCCAATGGAATAAATTATGACCATGGAATATTAGTGTTTAAGCCTTTTGATTATATATATATATATATATATATATATATATATATATATATATATATATATATATATATATATATAAACGGTTGTTTTCCAGTTTCTTAAATAGGTATTTTATTTATTAATTACAAAATTTTATGTAAGAAGCTGAACGAGCATATAACTGGTTAGCATTGTGTTAATTTACCTACCCTACTCATTTGCGTTTGCTTTTGCTTCTTAAGAAGTTTGAGCGTCAGATTTCGATACATCTTACGAAATAATGTAACAATCTTTATCTGTCTATGAGAAAATTTTCTAATTTATATGCTGTCATGAACCATATTAATGGTTTTCCCGTGAATTTCAACTTAACGTAGGACACAATCAATTTGTTAATCGTGGCAAAGGGCACAAGTCTATTTTTTTAATGTATTCTGATTTTCGAAATTAAATGAATCTTTTACTCTCTAGTAGTTTAACATCCCTTGAAGAGATACAATTATGGTGTTGAAATTGCGCATAGATTTTTAACATCGTTTAATATCCTAAAATAAATTTTATATATATATATATATATATATATATATATATATATATATATATATATATATATATATATAAAACTATTGTAGTTTTGCCTCAAGTGTGAAGCAATTTAGGAGTAATCGAAATATTAACAAAAATGGTTTTGGAGCTTTTTTATGATTAGCAAAACTGAGGACGAACAATCAACATTTAAGATGTGTTACACTAATTTTCCAGGGACTTGCTCATCTCGAAAATTAGCATTCAACATCTTGATAAATTCTAAGCTTTAAAAGCTTCCTCTCTTATCAATGGAAAATATGTACCATTCTTTTCAGAGACAGGCTTATTCACCGACAAAACAAACGAAAACAGCAACACAATCAATTCTCTTTTCAGGGGCAACAAAAGAACTCATAAATCTATTTGAAAGTATTAAACGAATATATATACATATATATATATATATATATATATATATATATATATATATATATATATATATATATATATGGTTGGATAGATGTGAGCTTGTGACCCTGGGTTTTACGCTTTAGCGATCGTCAGACAAACTGATTAATTTTTTAAAAAAATTGGGGTTTATGTAGATTGCGTGTATTGGTGTTATTGTGGAAGTGGTGGGGGAAACTTCGTCGTTTTTTCATCGTACTGACGCAAACATTGATGTATGCAGACATATATACATACTTGGTCGTCCGACGGGACTCATACATATATAAAAATGTGTGGACAGTTTCGGATATGACATATGTATGTATACGGGAGACATTCACGAGACATTTCCGCCAGACTTACAATCTTTAAAATTCAACATATAAATGCCTATGTATAGACACAACACCACCCGTACAATCTAGATAAACCCAAAAATTTTTTAAAAATTAAAAAGTTTGTCTGACGATCGCTAAAACTTGAAACCCAGGGTCACAAGCTCACATCTATCCAATCATATATGTTAGCTCTATCTCTGATATTGAGCGCTTTCTAATAAGTACCGCGGATATAATATATAAATAATTATACATATATATATTTATTTATATTTATATACACACACTTTTCACACACACACACACACATATATATATATATATATATATAGATAGATAGATAGATAGATAGATAGATAGATAGATAGATAGATAGATAGAGATAGAGATAGAGATATATGTGTGTGTGTGTTCAAATTATTATGAAATATAAGCAATTTTGTTTCGTTATTTCTGGTGTCTTGTCTAGTGATGATGTTGAATGGAAAATAAACAGTTTTAAGAGTTTCAAAAGTCAACCAACCCTTTGTTACGCAACCTATGGTGACGAATCAGAATGCAAGTATATGGTCATTTAAATAAAATGACAACTTAATCTGGTATGAGTTCAATCAATTAAGGCCATAATGTTAATATAAGATTAAATTAGAAATCAATATAAAATTTAAATTTTAAGTTATAGTTAAATTTCAAATTTCAAATGTCAAAATTCTAAAGTTAACCGAACAACAAATTCATTCTTCCTAGCG
>OZ010595.1:51383377-51433377 GCA_963932145.1 Acanthosepion lycidas | reverse complement strand
ATCAACTGAAAGTCCTAATACTAATATGATATACATTGGGTCCACCAAGAATGAATTTAAAGCCAGATGGAGGCAGCATAAGTGCTCTTCCAACAATATAGATAAAAGAAATCAGACATCTCTATATAAATATTTTGGCATCTGAAGGAAATAAATAGGACACCTAAAGTAAAATGGAAAATTATAAACAGGACTAGAACTTGTAAAACTTGTGATGGCCCATGCCCTTTGTGCATCCATGAGAAACTGCACATTATTAAGTTTCTAAATAATACAAATCTATTAAACAATAGACATGAGTTAATGGTTTTTTGCCGCCATCTTCAAATTTATGCATTGAATAATTAGCTTAAAAACAAACATACAATAAAATAACTTTTATAATCCATATCCCAAATAAATAGTTTAAATACCCTACAAAAATGATAACCCTTTATGAAGTCGTCAAAAAACAAATGTTACGGCAGTTTTTATATAGACAAATCCCTTTCATAAAGAAATAAAATAAAAAAATAAATAAATCTCCATAGACACGTAAAACAGACTAGGCGAAAACATCTTCCGTTTTAAATTTAGACACCCCCACCTTACCCTGACTGATATAGATAGATAGATAGATATAGCTACTATTAGTGGTAAATATACACATACATATGCAAAATATATAAATATATATACATAGGTGCATACACATTCATGTATATTTTTTGAATAAAAAATTCCAAGAGGATAGAATCCAGGTAGAACTCAATGTCCAGGACAGAGTAAGGATACAATAAAAAGGATATGGTGTGTGTATGTCACCACGAAATGTATCTTTAATTTATTAGACATCCGACCACATTCATATTTCTCTTACTTAAACCCCTTCCACTCACCTCTCCTAAAATTCTCTCTGTTAAGGTTTAATCTCCCTCCTTCTCTCGTCTGTTACCCCTCTCTTTAGCTCAAACATTCGTCCCAAATCTCATACTTACACTCTATCTAAATTCTGTTTTTTATTTCCGGAGTTGTTTTTCTGTTTTCTTTTTGAATTTGTAGGTCTGATGAATTGGATCGTATTTACGATTGCAATGGAATAAATTATGACCATGGAATATTAGTGTTTAAGCCTTTTTATTATATTTTTATTTATTTATATATATATATATATTTCTTTTTTTGAAATTGTAGGTCTGATGAATTAGATCGTAATTACGATTCCAATGTAATAAATTATAACGATGGAATATTAGTGTTGGATCATTTTATATTATGTTATAAAGTTTTATAAGAAACGTCGTAAAATTCTAGTACGATATATTTAATCATTTCTATGTTACAACGGTTCAAAGCTTAATCTAAGAAATGGACGCATTTACTTTTAGACGATTTGGACAATTTTTCTGTTACAGGTAGTATATATATATATATATATATATATATATATATATATATATATATATATATGGCCGCAAATGCAGTATTAAATACGTGAACAACGTATCAAGCGCAAATATTTATTGATTCCGAAATTACAGGAGTGTTTTAAATAAGAAATTCAATCAATATTATCTACTTGACCTACAGACCGACGCACAGACAAATGCCTATCACAGTATAACATTGAGAAAAATAACAATATCAGAAATGATGCATTCTCAGATGGAAAGATATGAAGAGAGTCATATTTACGTAGATAGAACTTCCGAAATGATATTAAAAAAAAATCGGACAGATAAAAAGAGAAAAAAATAACAGATTTTCTCTTGTGAAAAAAAAAAAAAATTCATATGAATATCTCGCCAAACGGCAAAATGTCGGAATACATCAATGACCAATACATCAAGTGTTGACAGATTTGAGAAATAATTATAAATAATAAAAAAAAGACATTTTATTTGCATCTCGTCTTTCTCTCTAAACGAAAGATGATTCTGTGTTCATTCCATATATCCATCATTAAATTTATTCTTAGTTCGGGGCCAACGAATTTAACCAAAAGAAAACATTCTCAAGTATCCCGAGCCCCGAACTCTGCACACATGATATTTTTTTCAATTTACTCCGCTGTCTGTAATATTCTTTGAAGTGATACACCCAACTTTTCTGTAAATATTTTTTAAATGACTTCCTCCAATAAATATCAGCTCCATAGAGTCCTTACACTTTTATATAAGCTATACGAGAAAAATAGGAAAATATTCTAAAATTAGTTTTAGGAACAAAAATCATTAGGTTTTTTTGTCGATTTCTTTTCATTTTACTATTGATTAATTGCATCCGATGAAGCCTTTTCATTAAACATTATACAATTTAATGCTGGGATCATATTTGTTATGTATATTCATTGTAAATTGATACCCATGCGGAAACTCAGACCTGATTTCTTAAAATTAAAAAAATAAATCTGGTTGGTTTGGTTTGGTTTGGTTTGGTTTGGTTTGGTTTGGTTTGGTTTACGGCATATCAACCACATTAGATATTTAATGCCGACAAGAATTTTGTTTCTGGTAATATTTTTTTTCGGAAATTTATTGCTGGTCATTTTTTTTTTCCAAAAAATATATTGCTAGTAATAACTTTTCAAAAAATGTATTGCTATTATGAAACCTTATTCTTTTACTTTCATAGTGTTGTGACCCCAGTTTGGGAGTTAACTATTGTCACATAGCTTGGGCCATAACAGGTGCTACCAACCCAGGTCAGTTTGAAACTGGGAACACCAGCAATTAAGAGCTAGTTCCACGTTCTTTAAAACCTCCTGATCAGAGATTTTATTGCCTGATGCAGTTTATTGTCAACCACAAGACGCGGATGTAGTTTATCATCATACTCAGGACGCCTCAGTGTAGGTAGGTGGCTTACTCCTCTATAGAGGTTCAGTCGGCTTATTCTGAAGGCCCAGTAGACAGGGCATTGATAATCTGGAATGCTTAGTCGATAGAACTATTAGATTGGGCAGAAAGGCCTGGATCACTTAGGAATCGGATAGAAAACAACAAATCTTGATCTTTGTCTGGTAGAATTTTCAAGGAGTACTGCATTTCGAGGTTGTGACACACGGTCGTACCACCAACTTTAAGCTGTATTGCCAGCAGTAGACTGTGTAAACGACAAACTAAAGAAGAAGTATCCTTCTTTGGTTTATTAGAGGTCGGACTTTGTTTCGGTAAGACAATGCCGAGGTCACACGCTGCCAGGTTGACTCAGGAGTTCAGATGGACGGTGTTGAGATTCTTCCACATCTACTATTCATTCCTGATGCTGCTCCACGTGACTGTGGTTTATTCCGTTCAATGACGCACTTCCTCTGCGACAAGCGATTCAACTCTTTTGTCGAAGTTAAGTTATCTTCTTTACAGTTTTTTTTAAATTTTCTTTTTATTCAAAGCCAGTAGATAGGTACCTGGGACAGATTCGAATGCTGGCTGATCGCTTGCAGAAGATCATCAAGAATGGTGGACATTATTTTGAAAAAGAAATGATAGGGTGATGCATAAAAAAACTTATTGTTTTCTTTCCGCTTCTCAAGTGAGTCATGAATTTCTGGTTAATAAGAAAAAAAAGTTCAGTTTAGGAATTTCATTCTTTTTCCAGCTTTTAAGAGATCACGCGGTATGAACACATCTTGCTTTGCTTCTGTAGAGACAAAATTTACAATGAACTTATATAGCCAACTGGGCTTCCATATTAACTTTTATATTTTTTTTTATATTCGTGGTCGCGGAATGCGTTATCTATAATATACAAAAACATTTTGTATATATACATATATATACATAACATATATATATATATATATATATATATATATATATATATATATATATATATATATATATACATATATATACATAACATATATATATATATTCATATATATACATAACACATATAAATATAAACATATATATATACATATATATATATAACACATATATAGATATATACATATATATACATAACACATATATATATACATAACACATATACATATACATATATATACATAACATATATATATATACATATATATACATAACATATATATATATACATATATACATAATATATATATTATATATATATATATACATAACATATATATATATATACATATATATACATAACATATATATAAACATATATATACATAACATATATATACATATATATACATAACATATATATATATATATATACATAACATATATATATATATACATATATATATATACATAACATATATATACATAGATATACATAACATATATATATACATATATATACATAACATATATATATACATATATATATATACATATATACATAACACATATATATATATATATATACATATATATACATAACATATATATATATATATATATATACATATATATATACATAACGTATATATATACATATATATACATAATATATATTATATATATATACATATATATACATAACATATATATATACATATATATACATAACATATATATATATATATACATATATATACATAACATATATATATATACATATATATACATAATATATATTATATATATATACATATATATACATAACATATATATATAAATACATATATACATAACATATTTATATATACATATATATATATACATAACATATATATATATATACATATATATACATAACATATATATACATAACATATATATACATAACATATATATATAAACATATATATACATAATATATATTATATATATACATATATATACATAACATATATATATAAATACATATATATACATAACATATATATATATACATATATATATACATAACATATATATATCTACATATATATACATAACATATATATGTATATACATATATATAAATAACATATATATATATAAACATATATATATATATACATATATATATACATACCATATATATATATATATATGTATATACATATATATATACATAACATATATATATATACATATATATACATAACACAATATATATATATATATATATATATATATATATATATAACAAAATATATTTTATTGTGCATCTCTATAAATTTAGTTCATTGCAAACAACTCTAGTATGAAGAGTCTGAAGTTGGTTACTATTCGATGAGATGACAAACGAAGTAAAATGTTTGTTGCTGACACGTCATCCAGGTTTCAGTCACTTTCCCACAGCCGTAACATAGATTCTCTGTGCATTTTTTATAAATCTTTCCGCCGTAATTGTTCTAATGAGCTTTGCTTTGTGGTACCTAGAATTTACGAAATTAAGCACAGTCCTAGATTGGCAACTAGATATCATCATTTTACATTTACTGGATGTAACCGAAATTACTTGGCTAAAAGTTTCTTTTCCCGCACTGGTCGCACGTGGAATCCTCTTCCGGCTTCTTGCTTTCCAGCCAGCATTGATCTTCAAAAAAGTAAATGCAATGTTAATAGTCATCTCCTGTCTTTTTACTCCTATTTATTCTCGTTTCATAATTTTTTTTTATTCTATTACAGTGGCTCTATGTTTTAGTAGTTTTTTTGTCTTGAATGGGGTGAAATATTTTTTCAAAAACTGTCAGATATATCCCAGATTCTGTGATTGATATAAACTTCTTAAACCTTCAGATTAAAATGTAAGTAAAATGCTGCGTTGTTTTAAATAGGCGGGATAAGTAATATTAATTTATAAAAGAAAATGATTACATTTTGTTTCACGTACATTTTGCAAAAGCCACAAAAAGTCGATCATGTTTCTTCCATGATTATCTGCATTCCGTTTCTCTAAGTAACTTCTTTTCTTTGCTGCCCTCTCCGTTAATGTATTACAACCAAACTTTCGGTATTTTTCTTCAAAATTGTCTTCGTGGAATAACTTACTTTCGTTGACTTCTTACGCGGGTATAAAAAGTCATAGGCTAAAAATAGAAACAAAATCTTTCCAACATGTCATTTTCTGTACTGACGACCCATAGGCTACCCCTACATTTAAGTAACGGCTTTATCTCTATCTATAAAAGGCAGGATATGTGTGTGTGTGTGTGTGTGTGTGTGTGTGTGTGTGTAACGAACGGACGGCCGCAATTTTTGACGGATTTGCACATGTTCCAAGTTAGCGGGAAGGCCAAGACTGACTTTTCATTCCCAAACTCTCATCGATAGTGGAAATAATTGATTTTTTCATGCTTCTACGGCAGTTGTCATGTAGTTTGCGGCCATTTTCTACTGGCCAGAGTGAGAGCCAATAGCTGGCTGCCACGAATAGGCAGGAAGATTCTATTGGCCAGCGTGAGAGCCAACAGCTGACTGACACGGATGCTAACTAGCATGCTAGCATGCAAAAAAAAATCGATAGCTGCATTCGTCACAAGTGGGGGAAATTTAAATCTGCATGGCACTTTACTCCAATTGGCTCATTCGTTTGCTTAAACTCAACGTCGATTCTGATTCCGCAGAACTGGTGTTGGGTGTGAAAAATATTTGTTGTTAACATTTTTTTTTCATTCGTTTTTTTCCAGTTACAAGTCCTTTTTTAAAGCTGATCATTTTGTGTTCATTTTGTTTAGTTCTTTATTCGTAACAGATTTAATGTTTAGTATAGAGCTTAGAAAAAATTCGCAGTGTGAGATAGACAAGAAATAAGGCATGTAGCAACATCAGCATGGCAAAGGGGACTCCTTTAAAGGCAAGGAAGGGCAAAAATATTTTAAGTCAAGTGATAGCGATTGCTGTATGAGTCGTACGATTTTTGAATCAAGCACGGGAAACGCCGGGCCATACTGCTAATATCAACTAAAATAGCCCAAGAAAACGGTGACATTGATGAAATATTTGCACATGAATATTATAGAAAATTCAGATATTCAGTATCGCTAAAGAAAAGAAGCGTTTGCTTGATTCTTCCTACACTGTTTTATGTTCCATGTCCCTTCAGGACATTGACGATCGTGCTCTCCACAATGTCCTGTCCTTTGTCGCTCTTAGTAAATTGTGTCTTTCTCTAATCCCTGTTCTGCTATCCATGCACACATGCGCGTTAAGTAGCTTTTGTCCGTCTTTCCTTCAATATGCCCTGCGTGTCAGGTTTTACAAGCCCTTAAGACACCCTCAATTCTTCTATAAATAGGCTTTAAGCCTGTTATGAGTTGTCTCCCCCCCCGCTCTATACTAATGTGAATCAATGTCAGTAGCCCTTTCATAAAGCTATTAGCCGAATTTTGATCTGAATTTTTAATATATTAGGTTGGTGCAAAAATAATGAGGTTTTTGACATATTTTTTAACGTTAAAAAACGTTATTATTTTTGCACCAACCTAATATCAATGAATAATGTTCTCTGGTGGTTATCACGTTGGAAACAAACATTTGTTAACATAATTTTTTTTTTCCAAAATAGACTACGGATTTTATCCTGTTACCTATTTGCTAGTTTTCCAATCGCTACACGGTTGAATCAATATGTCTATAGCTTGTATTGTGATGATAACCTAAAATATATCGGAAATTTTCAATGTATAATATTCGATCAGTGTTATTAACATTCAGTACTGAACTTTGTGCAATAACAACGAAGGCGATTCTGTTTAAAGAGTGATGAAATCTAAATACTTTTTCATCAATAAGCAAATGATATATTGATATAGCTATGGCCAATTCACTTGTGACTGCATTTTTCGACTTTGCTGCTATCATTCGTTGAGAAAAATAAATGATTCTTAACACATTTATTTCAAATAATTGTGCATACTTCTAGTCAGTGTTATGTCACGTCAAACGGGCAAATTGCCGAGTGGTTAGAATTCTAGCATTTCATACACCGGGAACGGTTTCGAATTGCCCCAATTTATTGGCGAGGTGATTTCTTGATATTACTGTCCTGAGCAGAGAAACCCGGCCAATGCCACTGTTGTGAATTGTTGGAAAAAAAAAATGCCGCGTTTTAAAAAGCAGTAGACGAAGCTGTTCCGAAACCGCCGCTGTTTTCTCGCGATTTATTACTCTAAAATACAACAATTTTGCCAAACGATTTTCTAAGCATAGCTTGGAGATCTTAGTGAGAATCGATCCCACTACTCAGTCGTAATTGCTGAAGTAAGACAATCGTGCTAACCATTACACCACGCCGGAGTGATCACCGCCGAGGCTTACGCTCGCGTGTAGCCATAAGTTATCGTAACCGAATTTTTTACCATACCGTTCTTGTTCAACGCCTGATTATGCATCTTCGTCGATGTCTCTTTAGGACATCAGCGGTCATGTCTCTCCACAAGTACCTGCCACTTTTTTTCTCTCTTTGCTATTTCCCCTAATGCACATTAGGTACTTCAGTCTGTGCTTTCATCTGTCTCACCCCAATTCACTATGTCCTACTAGTATCATATTTTATAAACACATTTTCCTTATTGGGTGCCCTAGAAATTTCAACTGTCTAGTGCTAAGCATAATTGTCCTTTTTGTTTAAATTTTCACTAAAGCCTCGTCATTGCTCACATGTCCAGTCATAGTCATACGGATATATCACGTTGAAACAACGGCTCTTCCGCATTCACGCAAAGTTAAGCAACATCGAACCGAGTCATTACCTAGGTAGGTGACTGCTTGGGAATATTAGGTAATGTGAGCATGGAAGTGCGGCTGGTATTAAGGATCATTTCTCGAAATTCGAAGTCATACAGTCACGTGACGATATTTTTATATATTTACGAAGCCACTATCTCTGATATTGAGTGCATTTACCCATAAATATAACATTCCTATATATATATATATATATATATATATATATATATATATATATATATTACCCACCGTGCCTCATCGTGCTTGGATTGAAGAATTCCAGTCGAATCCATTACATTCACTTACGTGCTAATATCCATGTGAAAGGTGTGAATCCCCTTCTTTTCCCTCCAGCTATGGGTAAATAGCCGGACAGATTGGGTTCTATAGCCTTGGATGGCAACTGGTCTAGGAGAAGGAAAACTCTGAATTCAAAATTGCCGAGGGTCGTTTGGGGACCTTGTGGCACTTAGTGCACAGGTCTCTGTATTCGGCCCTTCAAAAAGTGTGGCTGATCCTGCACGAAATTTTCACCATTATAATCAAATCTCATGTGCTGTTGTCGGGCTGTCGGTTTTTTAGGAATTGATCTCCTTGACCCTCATACGTCGAATTCGACGAGAGAGTCGAGTATATATATATATATATATATATATATATATATATATATATATATATATATATATATATATGTAAAGCCATTTTATTATGTTTATACATTCTTTTTATAAATACAAATATTAAGTAAATTCTCTGTTTATAATAAACAGTATTAAACAACATTACCGACCTGAATATTCGTATCTATAAAAAGAATGTATAAACATAAAAATGTCTTAAAATAATTTTCGGACTTAGTCCATTTCACACACACACACACACACACACACACATATATATATATATATATATATATATATATATATTGTTCATAAATATTTTTAGTTTTCACCAGTCGAGGTTCAATTGAAATGCACCGAAACGAAGTTGCATCTCTGTAGTAAGTAAACTGTTTTTGTCTATATGAAAAAAAAAATATAATAAATAATTATCTCTATACTATCGGTATCGAGCCATCTTTTGAATAAATGCTGTGAACGTTAAGATTTATATATTACTTTCGTACCTTATTATATCTGATATATATATATATATATATATATATATATATATATATATATATATATATATATATATATATATATATATATATATATATATATATATATATATATATATATATAAATACCTGCAGTAGATGGTGTCCAAAACTTGTATCCACGGTTTAGATGAAAAGTGATGTCAGGGTTGCAGCTTAAACCACCAAAATAAAACTTGTCAAGTCCATGAGTTATCCGTGAAAGTTTTGAAAAACATTTATTAAAACTATCCTTTAATATCACATGAATATCTGCACCAATGTGAATAAATTTGAAAGACGAAGGCCTAAAATGATTCCAATTATAAGATGCCATGTCAATAGATCCATCATTGATGACTGCAAAAGATGGCGGAAATACCGTACGCACGAGATTTTAACATTTGAACAGGAAAAAATAAAATTAATTCTTTTTATAGTTTTATTCAGATTTTGAATAAAAACATAGCAATACATTGTTCTGTAATGTTTTAATAAAAAGAATATAAAAATACAATGTACAATCCATTCACGCACAAACAGATTTCTATGCTATCTAATGATACAATACAAATTTTATGAAATTAATAAGAAACAACATTTTTAATAAACTTATATATATATATATATATATATATATATATATATATATATATATATATAGAGAGAGAGAGAGAGAGAGAGAGAGAGAGAGGCAGAGAGGCAGAGAGAGAGAGACTTTACTATATGTTTGTATAGCTTGGAAGAAATACTCGCATAATCTGCTCAGAGAATATTTGATATAAAGATTATTTTTGTCCAAATATACCTAAACAGAAATATTTGTGTCTAAATAATTTTCAGTTCTTAGAAATATTAACTCTAAAAAAGAAAAGAATATGAGGAAAATTTTGCGGAGTTATTTCACCAAAGACTGATTTTATTGCTGGAGCATATTTTCCTGCGTTCAAGTTAAATATTTAGAGCTTCTTGAAAAAAATCCAATAAAGAATCCGTAACATTTTTGTTTCTGATCTGGCGTCTCGATTTCAGGTACTCTTCTATCTTCATAATGTAGATTCCTTGTGATATTTCTATAAATACTCGATAACTGTTCGGATAGTACTTACACTATGAATTTAAGCGCAGTACTTGATTGGTAAAAATTTTCTAACAGTTTCTTCTCACATTTCTCGCTTGTGGAATTCTCATACGGCTTAATGCTTTCGAGTCAACTTTGCTCTTCAAAAATATAAATACAGTGTCAATCGTTATCTGCTATCTTCCTGATTACTCTTCTATTTTTCTAACTACTTAATAATTCTGATTTTTAATTCTTTCAGACCCCTAATACTCTTGTGTCTTTGTGGCTTTACTTGTGGTTAATTCAATTTAAAAAGATGATGGGCTTCCTTGCAAAATCAAATAAAAGAAATATTTCCTTAATAAAATTCAAGTCCAATATGAAGTCTTACTAACTTTTGCGGATCAAATTTATATTTGAAAATAAGTTTAATTCTTTTGCAGTGACGTTAAAATGAGAAAATAACTGTAATCAATTCAATTTGATTTTGATCTTATATATATTTTATATATATTATATATATTTTATATATATTTATATATTTTGTTTTATTACTATGCGCCTTTGTATTGCTGGGTGCTCAATATGTTTTTTCCTTGTTCCACATCTAAGCTACGTACCTTCGGATTTCAGTGTCGGACTGTACATCCTCTGTAAAAATACTTCCTAGATAATTAAATTATTCACTTTTTGATATCGCCTTCTTTCAATTCATGTTTAGCCCTTTCTTCTTGCTTTCCATTACTATATTTTATGGGATGTCTTTTAATTTCCTTTCTATGTCTGCCATCAATACTGTGTCATCGGCATTCTTATGGTGTTATGAGTCTGTCCGCCCATAAGGAATCCTGGTAGAACCTTCTAGTTCTTTCGCAATCGCCTCACTGGATAGGATGAATAAGTTCGATGAGAAGACAAACACTTGACTTACACCCCTTTCTATAAATACGTTACAATGAACCGTCGGATCTACTAATTAGTCTTGGCGTAGTTTATTGCAATCATCTAGAATCTATACTGGGGTACATCGATGTGGTGTAATGGTTAGCAAACTCGTCCTGCTAGAACAATTAGGACTGAGTAGTGAATTCGATCCTCACTAGGTGCTCAATACTTCCGGCTCGTTCCACATCTAAGCTACGCTTAGAATATCAGCATCCAGAACTTATACTGGCAGCAAACTACCTGCACACGGATAGGAAAATGAATTCAGTAAATATACAAAAATCTTTCATTTTTTTTTTTTTTTTTTGTTTCTCTGTTTATGTACAAATAGTAAGTTTAATATGTGCTGGATAGAATGGTTTAATTTAGATAAAAATCTACATTTTGATGGGAATCAAAATAACATATTACTTAAATTACTTTGTTTCTGATTCTATTGGGAAAATATTAGGTTGATGCAAAAATAATGACGTAATAATGTCGTTTTTTCACGTTGAAAAAACGACATTATTACGTCATTATTTTTGCAACAACCTAATATAAGTTATCAGTTATAATTGCACCAACGACTGTTGTACATTTTCCTATGAGAAAATAAGAATGAAAGATTAATTGAATTTTGCAATACTGTAATGAACACCGTGTTCGAAATGGTAACTGTATATTAATAAAACAATGCAGGTTCAATTCCTGCTGAGAGAAATAAATAAATAGTATTTCTTTGGACTAGGATTCTTCATTTCATTGTTTGTAAATAAACAAGGATGTCGATTCAATAGTGATACACGCTTGACGGGGCAGATTTTTTCCCGCAGTAGGTTGCCATTTCTTTCTGCGGAAGACCAGTTTCCACCCAAGAACCCAGTCTGTTTTGCTATTGGCCCATAGCTGGAGGGAGAAGAAGAGGATTCATAACTTTCCCAATGGTATGAGCACATAAGTGAATGTAATGGATTCAACTGAATTCGAAAATACACCCCCATATATATATATATATATATATATATATATATATATATATATATATATATATATGTGTGTGTATATATATATATATATATATATATATATATATATATATATATATATATATATGTGTGTGTGTGTGTGTGTGTGTGTGTGTGTGTATATACAGAGAGTGAGAGTGAAAGAGATACATAGATAACAAAAACATGCGGAAATGTTGTGGAAATCACTATCATCATTTATTCGGTTAGCAAATTTTGTGCGAACCGCTGTGGTCACCACCACCCCACATCTCGCAATTCTGGTTCATGGTGACATTCAAGGCAGAATAGGCTTCTTTTACACCGGCAAGGTTGAGGATACCAACGTTGCTCCTCTTAGAATTTAAATTTAAATAGTACTATAAGACAGGATGTGGTTTGAATTCAGTCATTTTTCTTTCTCTCATACGGTGTTGCCAATCAAGTCTATAAAGACAAGTCTATACTACTATTAGGTTGGTGCACAAATAATCTCGTTTTCTTACATATGTTAATATGTGAGAAAACGACATTATTTTTTGCACCAACCTAATATTTACACATTTACATTTATTATCTCTGTCAGCTTGAACTCTAAAAGGCATTAGGGGGACTGACAAGAATGCGTGTCGCACGTTGGCTCAGCTTTCTTCCGCTGGTGGTATTAGACGGGAGAACACCTGGGAGTGGGAGGCATATCGACGCTACAGAATTCTTGTGGCCCTCTGTTGAAATCGCGCCATTGTGGACTTATATTTAAAAGCCAAACAAAGAATATCCATCACTGTAAGAATGCCTTACCCCCGAGTCACTCCCGCCAATCGGTGAAAATTATGGTTTTGGCAGTCGCATTCTGCAATGTTTGTTAAATCAAATGACAGCCTTCTGATAGCCTGGAAACCAAATTAATCGAAGAATACATTGACGTAATTGAAACTTAAGCATGGCTTCAATAATACATCTGAATAATTATAATCGAAATTCTAAATTATTTGCATCGGTAATTCAATACAAAAAACGAACCATAAAATATATTGTATTCATATCAGAAGTAATTATCAGGTTAAATCAAATTATCTCGACAATATCTATCTGAAAAAAAAAAGAATTCAGTTTTTGGTTACCAATGATTAAATTGTTTCATTACGTCCCAAGTTTCTATGAATGTTTAAATAATTTTATTTGATTGCATTGGTAAATAATTTGCCTTAATATGTCGATAGAAACAGTACGGGTTTCCATCTTCGTGGTTCATTGCTGATATCCTAACTACGATTATGCAGAGAACCAGTGAGGCACAAAACAATAAAAATCTTCACAGGGAGGATCGCATTATATATTTCTATGGGCTTTGAAAAATGTGTGGTATAAAAGGGTTACATCACAAGCGCAATAGCTATGAAATCACTGGAAGGATAGTCTCAGTTATAAAGCCCTTCTTGACCGGTAGGATCCTGAAGCTAGTTACTAATGGCCAAGAGATCCATGCAGTTGTCGCCCAAGTTTCACTTCTCCGTCGAAGCTTCTTAATAGTTTACATAAATGATGTGTCTAAGATTATAGTATATAGCTATGCTGATGACACAAAAGTATATGTGTGTCGCTCCAAACGCGATGACTAGATCTTGGCAACTGATCTCTCATCAGATGTAACACTAACAGCTTAGTGATGGAAAAGATGAGTAGTCACATACGATGCTTCGAAAACCAATCTGTCTCTCTCTCTCTCATTCACTGACTGACTCTCTCTCTCTCTCTCTCTCTCTCTCTATATATATATATATATATATATATATATATATATATATATATATATATATGTGTAAGCAAATATATGTATATAGATCCGACAGTATGAAGAAAAATATACAGAAAAAACAAACAAAAATCCTTATATGAAATTATGCTGGTTTAATGTTAATATAATGTCAACGTCGGACGTTTCGGTCTAAACGTGACCATGTTTAAACGGAACGCTGATCATATAAAACTTTCAGTTATCTGTTTGGATAAGTCTTGTTCTTATATCCATCGTCTTTGTCATGTTGAATTGATAATGTTAATTATATTTTATGAATATGTCCTGAAGATGGTTTATTAGACCGAAACGTCCGACGTTGACATTATATTAACATTAAAACAGCATAATTGCATATAAAGATATTTGTTTGTTTTTTCCGTATATTTTTCTTCATATATATATATATATATATATATATATATATATATATATATATATATATATATAATTTTAACAAATATATATATATATATATATATATATATATATAATTTTAACAAATATATATATATATATATATATATATATATATAATTTTAACAAATATATATATATATATATATATATATATATATAATTTTAACAAATATATATATATATATATATATATATATATATATAATTTTAACAAATATATATATATATATATATATATATATATATATATGAAGAAATATAGTCTTAAAGTGTACTATATGTATGGGATAAAGTGCTCAATATCAGAGATAGAGCGTGTGTAAATATAAAAGTGAACATAAAAGTCAACACTTAGAGGCGACAGACTTTTCATGCTATATGCAATCGTGGCCTGACGATTGCATATATATATATATATATATATATATATATATAGTTTATGAAAAACTAGGTAATCCGTATGGGTAAACCTTAGGAGGATAATATCCAGAGAGCTCAATGTAAATCCACAGCAAATAATTAATAAACTTTATGATCCCCCAAAATAACACTTTCAAAGTAAAATAAAATAACAGGGTCTGTTTCTATCCTTTTTTTACAAAGAAACTTAGTGACATCTTCTCTCCTCTTCTCTCATAACTTCCTTCTCTCATTTTCTCTCTATCGGTTTTTTCTTCTCTACCCCTTCGATATCAATATACATCTTCCGTTAAGTTAACCGTTTAAATGTGTCAATATATGCGAACTCACTCATGTCTTCTCTCTCTCCCGCCTTACTTCCTCACTCCGTTAATTTACATATGTTTAATACGGCCCGTCAAAAATGTGTACATTTTCTTTTCATTTTTATTTGGAAGTAAAGTCTGATGATCTACAGTCCTGTCGTGAAATAATTTATTACATGGAACCTTAAAGTGGTATGTTTTTTATTTGATATATATATATATATATATATATATATATATATGGTATAAAATGACAATTGGAAAAGGATCTTAGATTTTGCCGACGCGTTTCGTCTTCCGACTTTTTCAAGGCAAAAATAAAATCGAAATCTTCTTGTTGTTATAGTTACATTAAAAAATCCAAATTTAAAAAGATATACGCTTCTGTCTAAGCCTTTTTTCTGGTTAATGTAAATTACCTTTATAGTAAGAGATTTTTTTTCCATGTGAATAATATAGTTAAATGATACCAATCTGTCTTGTCCACACAATTGATCTGGGAATTTAACTTAAATTTAACTGCACCTCACATATAATAATCAAGTTAGGCTGCAGTCTAGAGAGTTAGGTGGCCAGATATAAGAGGTGATGTGGTCGCAGAAATTTGCTTGACATCCATAACTGTTTTCTCCTGTTTCTTTGGCATGGTGCACAGTCCAGTTGTCAGGCATAGGGTCTTCGATCAAACACAAGGCAACACTACCTCCACAAGGCACGTGATGTAGACCTCCGTGATGATATATATATATATATATATATATATATATATATATATATATGAATAAATATATATATATATGAATATATACATATATATATATATATATATATATATATATATATGAATATATATATAAGAATATATATATATATGAATATATATATATATATATGAATATATATATTAGAATATATATATATTAGAATATATAATATATATATATGAATATATATATGAAGATATGTATATATATGAATATATATATATATATATATATGAATATATATATATATATATATATATATATATGAATATATATATATATATGAATATTTATTTATTAAAGACATTTTTATGTTTAACGTTCTTTTTATAGATACAAGCATTTAAGTAAATGCTCTGTTTATAATAAACAGTATTAAATAACATTTACCGGCCTGAATGTCCGAGAAATTTTCTTAGAAAATATTCGTCCTTGAAAATCTCTCGTTAAACATAAAAATGTCTTTAATAAATAAAAATTGTCGGACTTTGTCCATTTCTTAATGTATATATGAATATATATATATATATATATATATATATATATATATATATATATATATATATATACAGAAAGAAGAGAGAGATCATGGTCAGACATATAACTGACAGTCACAATGTAGTGCTAGGTCCTGATCCTCTTCTTGACGTTTTCCTTGTTTAAGTTTGTGAATACTTCCATAATCCTTACCTTTAGTTCATCTTCGGCGGTACAAGGTGTTTTGTTGCTTTTTAACTCATAATAATCCAGGGGGTTGCAGACTGGGGAGTTATATGACCAAATGTAAGGGTCACAGAAATTGTCTGACAACCATGACTTGTTTCTCATACTTGTCTGGTATGGTTCAGTGTCCCGTTGTCAAACATAGTGTCTTCCCACATCCACCCTCTTGACTCAGGGCAGCATTAGCTCCGTATTGAGTCGGAGTTCATATAGGAAGACGAATGAAGACATGACGTCGTTAGCACTAGTGATCACTCCAAATACCTTAGTAATCAGGATTACACTCATCCAACAGCATTGTCTTCAGATTTACACCCAAACTCTCTCTCTCTCACACACACACAAACACACACACACACACACACATATATATATATATATATATATATATATATAAATACAAGTACAGTGTTGTTATAGATGGGATAAAATTCCGATAGCCAAAAACACTATTTTAACGGGTGCTCAATACGGTGTAGAGCAAATAATATTTAGCCAAAATTATAACATATGCATGTTACAAACTTGAATATATCTATCTATCTATCTATCTATATATATATATATATATATATAGATAGATAGATAGATAGATAGATAGATATATTTATATATATATATATATATATATATATATAAAGATAGATAGATAGATAGATAGATAGATATATATATATATATATATATATATATATATATATATATATATATGTGTGTGTGTTTATATATATATATATATATATATATATATATATATATATATAGATAGATAGATAGATAGATAGATAGATAGATAGTGAAGGGAATGTGTGTGCATGTACGTATTCTCTTCGTTACTACGCCAATACAATAGAACATCAAGTTTAATTAGGAGAAACACGCGCGTCTATGTGATAAAAGGCACTACTATCTCGTTCTTTCAGCTTTTGATTGTGGACTTTGTATTTAAAGCTTATCATTCTTAGCTAGGGTACCAATAAGACGATCTGCCTTCTTGAATGAGATCGCCCGAATTATTTTAAACCGGAAACTATACCCGCCAATACAATGTGCGAACTATTCTATTCGTCCACATGCATATGTCTTTTATTCGGTGTCAATGGGGAGTGTGACTTCAATATATTTTCACAGATACTCCATAAACTATGAGATAACTCAACATTTTCTATCTCTATGCATATTTTTATGCTATAGTAATGTCAATATTGGGCACCGTCCATTGATATTCATTATAATGTTTTCATTGTTATTAGTACATATATATGTAACCCGGATATAAGTGTAACCCGGATATAAGAGACCTGGATATAAGAGAAACCCAAATATAAGAGAGATTTTCCCTGGTCCCAAATTAGAGCCGTACTTACATAAACGAAATAGACCAAACCCTGATATAAGAGAAACCCTGATATAAGAGAATTCTTCTCCGGTCGCGACAACTCTCTTATATCCGGGTTACACTGTATATATATATATATATATATATATATATATATAGTGATCCCTGGAGGTTTTGTATACGATAGAGACTGACACGTTGAAAAGAAATGCTGGATCATTCACCATTCCTTACCCACGGAACAGCTACTTCATATGTCGCCATAAAATATTATCGGACTGAATGGAACACTGCGAGGTAAAGTGTTATCGGAGAGTCTGTTTGACGTTTGTGCCGTCACACTTGAGTCCTGAAATCCTTCTTCCCTCGAGCTGGACATCTTCGCTTTCTATATTTACAAACTTGAAACAATCCACATAAAACCTAAGATACTGCTCCCAGAGGTCGCTGTTGATATTCCATTCAGTGCATTACGGGTAATATTTTAAATAATGACGTATTGATTAAAAGTAAAAAAAAAAAAAAAAACAGTCTACATACGCGCATGCGTAGACTGAACGTTTGTGTGGAATCTACGAGTCCAGATCAATGACAGTCTATTGGCTTGAATAAAGTCACCAGATAATCAATAAAATCGTTACACAGCAAACCCCGCCATCCAGGCCCACTCGAGCCATTTTGTTTCCCATTACGATTTGCTCGATATACACACACTTCGACTAAAAAGTGAAAAACGTTTATCTATATCTAGTGATGCCTACGGTAACTTAAATGTTATCGGCTGGGAATCGGCAAAACCACTTGTTTACACTTTGCCATAAGATTGTGAAAAGGTATGAATTCATACTGCTTCACGCTGTCAATTCGCCAGCTATGTTTACAAATACATTCACTTCTCACTTAAAGACTTTACCCGGTTAACGACTGATTATTTGCGAACATTGTAAAATTAGATTACTACTCGCAAACAATGGCAAAATACTAGCAAAAACAAACAGTAACTAGAGACTTATGACCCTGGAAGCAATGCTCATACATCAAAAACAACCATCTATAGATAAAAACAATTATAAAATCTATATAAATGAAATAGCAAATAAATATACAGATACGCATCATACTTCGCCTAAGCCACGAAATTCACTGTCCACGCCATTATACTCACCAGCTCAACGAATGTTACCATTTTTCTTTACCTATCCTGATTATGATTTTAGATAGTCGAAAGTTTGGACTATATTCCTTCTAGAATGAACATTTTCCTTGTCCGCGAAGGATTATCCGTAATTTGGAAAAGTTGATCAATAAAATGAATCGACACAAATGTCACTTGTGCTTAATATGATTTGCTTTGAAGAACATACACATACAGCCTCCGATTGCCTCAAGCAGTGATCGAAACCCGACTGATTTGGCATTAGTCGGAGACTCTAACCCTAAGCCATTGGCGCACGGCAGGGGCTAAGGTGAATTTAGACGTATTTAATTTTAGATAAACATACCAGTGACTGGGAGAACTCGCTTCGTCTGAACGAAGAGTATATATATAACTATAACTTCGGATATGAAATTCACAATCAAATCTTTTTTGTTGCTCAACTGCTTCCTCGAAAGCCTGTACTTTATAATGCTCCATAAGTTTTCTATGGGGTTGAGGTCAGGAGATTGGGGCGACCATGTCATAACACTCACCTGCTTCTCATCAAAGTATTCCTTCATCATTTTTGATTTGTGACAGGGAACATTATCTTGCATAAAAATGAGCTTGGTGGGGTGGATTTGCACCCTTTCATCAGAAGGGAGCAGACATGACTCTAAAATTCATGTACTGGCCGCTCCTGAGGGTCTTTTCAATAGGTTTTAAGAAAGTAGTTCCATGAAAAGAAAAGCATTCTCAGAACATTATACTGAACGGATTCTTGACAGTACTTACTGCAAAATTCAAAAAGCGTTCAAAGCTTCTTCGGATTTTAGATCGCTTATCCTTTGAATTTAGCTCAACTTTTTAGTAAAAAAAAATCAGATGAGTCACTTTTATCGAACAGCACTGTACGTCTGATCATTTCGATAAGGTGTAATTGGCAAGCGATCTAAATACAAACTGCAGTTTGTTGTCAGCTGGGACAAGGAGTCGCTTTTAATTTTAGCACCTCCAAAACGCAACATTTTTCTATCAATCCCCTAATATACCCCTTCTTGCCTCCCATCTGCATAGCTAGCGCTAACCTCAATGACAGTAACTCGTTGAGTCTTTTCCGTCTAATATTTTCAGCTGAGATGAAGTTGAAAGACTATAGTGAATCCATTGCTAGATCTGCTGCTAAGAAAGTGGTTACATTGTGTCGTGCTAGACAATGTTTCTCTCCAGAATCTATCTTGTCTATTTATAAGTCTACCATTCGTCTTTTGAATATTGCTGCCACATCTGGTCTGGTGCTGCCGCTGTATATTTGGAGATTCTTGGCGAAAGAAGAATCAGCAATATTATTGGTCACATTCTCACTGATATAATGTAGTTTCCCTGTGCCTTTTCTTTAAATAATTTAATGGTAATTATTCTTAGAAACACTTCGCTATGGTAACAATTTGGTATCTATGCTGATGATACAACCATTTACTCCAGTCTCGAAATTAAGTTTATCATTTCGATTAGATCAAATTTGCGGCTGATGCCAAAAACGGCATTCAGTCTGTTGTTAAATGGGACAAAGAAAGGCTTGTTAATTTTAACGCCTCTAAATGTAAACTTTTTCTCTATTAATCGTCTGCTAGACACTTTTCTTTTTTCGATGAACATACCTAATACTAAACTCCAGGAGAGTAACTCCTTGCGTCTTCTAACTCTAACGTTTTCGGCTGATATCAAGAGGAAAGCCTTATTGAATCCTTTGCTAGGTCTACTGCTAAGAAATTCGGTTCATTGTGCCGTGCAAGACAATTATTTTCTCCAGAATTTATCTTGCATATTTATAAGTGTATCGTTCATCCCTGCTTTGAATGTTACTGACACATCTCTTCCCGTTGTTTATTTAGAGATTCTTGATAAAAACCAAAGAAGAATCAGCAACATCACTGCTCCTGTTCTGGCTTTTGTCTCAGCTTCAGTCACTTTCCCAAGTTGTTTCCATGTGCTGTTTCTATAAATACATTCATGGTAATTGTTCAAATGAGCTCTTCGATTGTTGCTTTATTCCTCCACCCTCAGACAATGGATTGTACATAAGGGGACTAGTTAGTACTTTTATAGAAACATTGAGGTATTATGGCGAATGTAGTAAGAAACGCAAATAAGAATATGGTGTAAGGAATATTGTGGTATGTTTGGATCAGCTTTTGTGACTAGCTAAGTTATCTTTTAGAGAGAAAACCGTCGTGTCCCCACTCCCCATTTTAGCCTTGTGCCACACTTCTGTGTATATATCAGAATAAATATCACTTTTCACCATGGTACCGAGACTTTAATTTAAGCGAAGGACTAGATTGGCGGAAAGGTCTCATCAATTCACCGTTGAAATGTCTAGATGTAACCCTTAAGTTCTATGCTAACAGTTTCTTTTCTCTTTGTGGAACTCTCTAAAAGTTCATGCTTTCCAGCCAACTTTGATGTTCAAAAATTTAAATTTCAATATCAATCGCTGTCTACTGTCTTGATTAGATTTTGTTCATCTCACTCTCTAATGTATCTAATTTTGTTCTTGTAACTCTGCACTCAGTAACCTCTTGTGACTTATTGGCTTCATTGCCTTGCATCGGGGATTTAAAAAAAATGTATTTTAATACCGATTACTGGGAAATACGCCACTATTTCAACTATTAGAGATAGCCAAATATTATTTACGTAATCTAATAAAACGCCACGAGGAAAAATAATCAAAATCATTGCACGAGTTAAGCATTTACCCAGATAATGGTCACTATATGGCAGAATCCCTCTCACCGTCAGAAAACCAAATAGCATTAGCAAAAGCTATAAAACGTTAAAGCTGTTTTTAATAAACCGCCCCAGATCAATAAACTACGTCGATTGCTTTAAATCTAATCGATTTAACTACTTATTCAAAAGCTTAGCAACGTAAGTTTCACTCGATATGGTCTGATAATATCGGACGAATCTGTCGATATTTGATCTCTTTCTTTACATTTGATTTATTCTCTTTTCAGGGTTTACAGGCTTCAGTAAAAGCCTGACTGCTTCTCTCATTTGAAAAGCCATTACAGTCATTCCGACGGTCAAATTCCTAAACGTATTGTGTTAGAAAAATACCGTTTCACCAACATTGCAATGCGAACGCATTGATCTGTTTCAGAATCGAAAAAGGGAAACACGTTTTTGTTTTCTCCTTTCTTCTTTTGGACATTTAAAGCAACTTTTTGTGAGTTTTATTGTTGATAACGCTACTATTTCTATGGGAGACTGACATCGATAAAAACATTATTTTATGCCGATTTCTAATTGATTTGCTACGCGATTCATGAGAATAAGAGATTTATCTCAGTGCTTTCTTTCTTTTTAGCGCGAGTTCGTATATGTTTCCTTATTCTTATATTTAATGTAAAGTTATTTTCAAAGTTCCTTTAGTTTTAAACATCCCATCAGGGAGGAACTTTAAAATCATACACTTCTTATGCATTTCTTAAAGCCTGTCGCTCGAAGGGATTTTTAAAACATTTTCCCCTGAGAAAAAGCAGGAGATATCACTTATTCTTTTATTGTTTTTTTTTTTCCTTCATAGGTGTTTTCTCACGTTCTCTAACACCTAGCAAGTCCTTATAGCCTAGTAGGTTTATCGCCATGCTTGTGATTAAAATGATTAAAAAAATAGACCTTCTAACTTTAAAAATAGTGTTGTTTTTTTGTTTGTTTGTTTGTTTTATTTTTTTTTATTTAAGCGTTTCACCCCAAGCAAGGCGCGAAGCCACGAGGACGCAAAGAGTTACAGAAGATTTGGAGCAAGATCAGATAGGAGTGATAGAAGAAAGGATGAGGAGAAGGATAGTGGATAGATCAAGGCAACTGGAGATGCCAATTGACATTGCATTTGAATAGTTGGAGATTATAGCTCTCAGAGAAACTGGAATAGGGAAGGGAGTTCCACAGGTGAGAGTTGCGAGACATGAAGCTATTGGAATAGAAGAGACGGCTACATTTAATAGTTTCAACAGTGAAAGGGTGAGAGCGGGATGCCAGCCTGATAGGGCACTTGAATTCATCAAGGCTGGGAACCAGCGAATGCAGCTCCTCGGAGCAATTACCATGAAAGTATTTGTAAAACAGACAGAGAGAGGCGACGGTGCGTCTGTGAGAGGGCGACTGTAGACGAGATGCCAGATCAGGGCCAATTATTTTGCATATCCGCCTCTGGATCTTATCAAGAACCTAGAGGCAAACAGAAGGGGCTCCAGACCATATATGACAGCAATACTCCATGTAAGGGCGAATGGTTGATTTGTAGATTTGAAGGATATAATCCGGAGAGAAAAATTTCCTGGCGCGGCACATGGAGCCAACTTTCCTTGCGGTGGACGAAGCAATTGACTCAATGTATTTGTTCCATCTCAGGTCAGCAGTCAACGTGAGACCGAGCAGCCACAGAGAGGGGCGCTCTAGAAGTTGAGCGTCAGACATTCTAATAGGCGAGGGCAGGGAAGGATCTCGGTGGTGATTAATAGAGAGCAGTTTTGTTTTTGAGGCATTAAAGTTGACCAGCCAACAGACATTTTTTTCAATTTAATATGCTTCCCTGGAGATGTCAATTGACATTGCATTTGAAAAGTTGGAGATATAGCTCTCAGAGAAACTGGAATAGGGAAGGGAGTTCCACAGGTGAGAGTTGCGAGACATGAAGCTATTGGAGTAGAAGAGACGGCTACATTTAATAGTTTCAACAGTGAAAGGGTGAGAGCGAAATGCCAGCCTGATAGGGCACTCGAATTCATCAAGGCTGGGAACCAGCGAATGCAGCTCCTCGGAGCAATTACAATGAAAGTATTTGTAAAACAGACAGAGGGAGGCGACGGTGCGTCTGTGAAGTTGAGCGTCAGACATTCTAATAGGCGAGGGCAGGGAAGGATCTCGGTGGTGATTAATAGAGAGCAGTTTTGTTTTTGAGGCATTAAAGTTGACCAGCCAACAGACATTTTTTTCAATTTAATATGCTTCCCAATTTTTACGATCATCTATGAGGACAAGTTGAAAAAAAATCTTCAGTAATCTTTACCTGTTTAACACAGTATTTCTCAGGCTTTTTAAGCAAGGTCACACCTAGGTGAAAATGGGATTATCACGACATACTTAGGAAATTTTTAAAAGGATATACATTTAAATGTTATGAAATAAACTATTGATTTTTTTTTAAAAATACACACATAAATATGAACTTTATTTAACAGTGTTCGCCATTCTTGTTTATGCCTGATCGTTTAAGCGATCATGGCTCTGCACAATTTCCTTTCCGTCGTAGCTCTTAATAATTTTTGTCTTTTTGTTATCTCACTTAAACCTTGCACTTTCATCCCTTTACTCAAGCTCGTTATGCAATGTTTTCCTCTGACTGACTTGTCTTCGGTCTGTGCCGTGAGTATCAGATTTATCAAGCCCTCTTAACTGATTATCTGCCAATTCGATTGTCTCTTCTGGATTTTAAGTATCTATTTTGTTTCCATTGTCACTAGAACTTCGTCGTTGCTCACATGTTTGGTCCATGATACAGAAAAATAAGCATTCTCCTAGAAACAAAACTGTGGAATAATTACCAAAATTCACTATTACTCAGTCTCAAATTCATAAAAGTTATGCGTTTGACTACGAGCTACCAAAATAAAAATGCACTAAACCAAGAAAATTACTATTTTCAGCTATTTGCAACGACAGTTTTATTTTTATAATGTCTTTCTCTATTAACGTATGAATATAAACACAGATAAGGACAGTCAAAATCAATATAAAATTTTCTACATAGGTAGGATTAACGAGCTAATGACGTTGACCATTTCTACTGACTACTGAATACGATGCT
The DNA here is from genome assembly GCA_963932145.1 of Acanthosepion lycidas. Lineage (NCBI taxonomy): Eukaryota > Metazoa > Mollusca > Cephalopoda > Sepiida > Sepiidae > Acanthosepion > Acanthosepion lycidas. The sequence continues at coordinate 51,407,887 of OZ010595.1, read as the reverse complement.
CATCGCTTAACCATTACATGTTGCCTTGTACTAAACGAAAATGAATATATTTTTAAAATAAATGTTATTTAGCAAGTTTACATGATTACGAATATATATTATTTTTAAGAACATTTGATACATGTATAGACTTTTTTTTTTTTTCAAGTCACGAACTATTCTTTGAAAACGATTAACCAGGCGTGGTAGGAGACATTCACTCCTAAAATATCTGAGCAGTTTCGCAGGCACTGAGATCCAGTTTAAATTAAGGCCACACATTTGCCAAAATCTCTAGAATTTTATCCGCGTATCTACCGTCTAAAACAAATTTTAAAATTGGATATCATCATCATCATCAACAACATCCTCCTCCTCCTCCTCATCATCATCATCATCTGTGAATTCTTGTGAGGACTCATTTCTTTCCGGGTCCCGACAAGAGGCCTGACATCAGAAATATCATCATTAAATTACCCACGAAGCAATTAAGAAAATAAAAATCACATATTTTACGTAGATAAAGCCCTTCGTAATGTGGTAGCTGTACTCATGATTTTTTTTTATATATATATTTAAGGTGTGGGCTGCTAGGAAACCGTTCAAAGCTTCTACTGGAATCTTTTCCAATATATCTGAGGGCTTTAACTACTACTTCATTTTCCCTTTTGGATTTGAAATTCTGATGAACTGGGGGTCTTTTTAAGACCCTAACGAAATAGATATAACCTCATGAATTTTTAAGTGTTCATGCCTTATATATATATATATATATATATATATATATATATATATATATATATATATATATATATATAAATTATTATGAAGAAAAAAGATAACTTTAAGGGTACATGATTATAATTTATTTCTTTAGGATCGAGATTTTGATCCTAATTCATCATATCGACTTATAATAAAAAAAAAATACATATATTTATCATTGTAATCAGGTGTTACATATATTAATATTAAATATATAGAATTTAACTGGTGACAAATTTCTCCAGGCATAAAAATTATATATTATTATTTTTCATTTCTGGACACATTTCTTTGAGGAGGTAGGTTTAATTCGGTGGAAGGGATGGATGAAAAAACATGTGTTTAAGAAAGATAAGGTATTGGAGAGAGGAGAAGTAAACAAAATTTGGGAGGGGAAAAAAGAAATAGTCAGATATTTATATCCATCTGTATGAAGAGACATATCAGAATATACATACATACATACATACATACACATATTAGGTTGGTGCAAAAATAATGTCGTTTTCTCACATATTAACATATGTGAGAAAACGACAATGTTCTTGCCCCAACCTAATATATATATATATATGTGTGTGTGTTTGTATATATATATATATATATATATATATATATATATATATATATATATATATATATATATATATATACAGGGTGTTTCAAAAAGAATACGCCAAAATCATCACGTGATGTGTCAAAAACGAAAAAAATCACAAACCACTAGCATGAACACATGTGTTGTATATACATTCAAGTTTCATTTCATGTTTTATAAGTGCTCAATGTGGCCACCACCGGCAGCGCAGACAACATCAAGCCGATATGAGAATTCCTCCCAAACGCGCCTCAGCATGTCACGGTCCACCGTTTTGATTGCAGCTGTTATTCGATCTTTCAAGTCATCGATACTTGCTGGAAGTGCTGGAACATAAACTTGGTCTTTAACATACCCCCACAAGAAAAAGTCACACACAGTGAGGTCCGGGGATCTGGTAGGCCAAGCACAGAGAGCAAGGTCTTTAGCACCTCCTCTCCCAATCCATCGCTGATGCATGTTTTCATTCAGATGAGCTCTAACGCCGAGATGCCAATGGGGTGGTGCTCCATCTTGCTGAAAAATGAAGTCATTCGAATCTGCTTGCAGTAAAGTGAATAGGCAGTTTTGGAGCATTTCGAGATAGGTTTGTCCTGTAACGGTGTTTCCTTAAAAGAAAAAGGGACCATAAACCTTGTCTTGAGACACAGCACAGAAGACGTTCACTTTAGGGGAATCTCTTTCATGCTCCACAGTTTCATGTGGGTGCTCTGTTACCCAAATGCGCACATTGTGACGATTGACTGTACCTCTCAAATGGAAATTCGCTTCGTCACTAAAAACTAAACGTGAAAAGAGTGTTTAATCACCTTTTTCCATCTCCACCATTGACTCACAGAAGTCCTCCGCATCACCTTGTCATCATTAGTAAGTGCTTGGACGAGGCTTAGTTTGTACGGTTTCATGTGCAATCGTCTCTTTAGCACACGCCAGTGAGTGGTATGAGGGATGGCAAGCTGAAGACTTGCTCGACGTCTAGACTTACGTGGGCTACTCTCAAATGCATCATGAATCCTCTCCACTTGCTCCTCTGTAACACGTGGTCTTCCAAGACTCTTTCCTTTGCACAGACATACACTCTCTTTAAACTGTCTAACCCACCGGCGAATGCTCTCACGATTAAGCGGATCAATGCCGAATTCTTTTCTGAAAGCACGCTGCATCGTGACAATGGCGTTTGTTTCCGCGTAGTCAAGCACGCAAAACGCCTTCTACTGAGGAGTCGCCATTTTGATTGATTTTCCCACAATTCTGCTGCACCGGAAGTTATACTAAGGACAGCGGCGAAATTGACACCCAATCAAACTTTGATAACTACTCTTTCAAATAACCACTGATTGAGTCCGCTGCAATGCTATAGACCTGAAAAAACACCGTAATGATTTTGGCGTATTCTTTTTGAAACACCCTGTGTGTGTATATATATATATATATATATATATATATATATATATATATATATATATATATATATATATATATTGACCCCAAACTCTTTAATATCTGTTTTAGTCGCTAATTATTTACAATTAAAATATGTTTTAATCACGTTCCAATTTCTCCTCCTCATTTACTATAACTTTGTGAATTGTGTCTTGAGTTTGTGTAATTCCGGCAGCGTATACCTTTTATAAACTGTTGCCTCCAAAGGATTCCTTGAGAAAGATAAGCATATAAAATGACGTAATCTGTTTTATTCGGTTGGTGCAAAAATAATGACGTAATAATGTCGTTTTTTGGTGTATTTTTTAACGTCAAAAACGACATTATTACTCCATTATTTTTGCACCAACCTAATAGATCTGAAGGATGACTGTCAGTCTCCCGACTGACTGTGTCTATCTCACTCTCTATGTAACTTTGTATCGTTTAGACAAAATTCAATAGACAACCAACAAAATCTGTCTGTTTAATTTTTATTTATATTCAGAGTAGTTTTTGGGGGAAATCCTTTCAAACTTACCCCTTTTTCATTGTGCAATTTAGACATTATCTCGTCAAGACCTAGAATGATAAAATTGTTCGTGTTGTCGACTAAATTATTGACTTCCTGTTTGTACTGCCAGAAACACTATATTTCAAACACCAAAATAATTATACAAGGCAGATTAGATATTAAAAATTGACAAAAATACGTTCTTTCGTTGGCAACACTGGCAACATTATTACTAGCTTAAATATGCTTCATTATATAATTATATTTTTTATATATACTTTTAAATATCTCATATAATATCGCATTTACCTATTTTCAATAGTTTTTTTTATAACTGTCTGATAGCTAAGTATGGCAAACAGCTTCACGAGGCCAATTTACTTGCAATGAAATTCAATATAAATTGAAAAAGTTCGTAGATGAAAAATACTGCTTAAACAAACCTGAATTTAAAAATTTATTATTATCTAGCCATTTTTCTGCCAGTATGAATTTGAAGTACTTGGTAATTATATTTCAATGGAAGCTAATATCTAATTACATCATTCCCATAATAAAATACTTCAAAGTTTCTCAGCATTCATTGCGTTATAATCTTTGTCTAGTGACCTATGCCTAAAAACGAAAAACTTTCTCCTATATGGCAGTTAATTTTGGACAATCAAATGATGAAGAGACTTAAAGCAATACAAATGTGTTTATACAGAAGGATGCTGAGTATACTATGGACCGAACATATGGGAAAAGATGAAGTTTTTTGAGAAAATGGAAATACAAAGGACACGTGGGAATGAAATCAGAAAGAGACCGCTGACAATTCTAGGCCACGTAAGCAGCAAAATGTCTTAGCGCTCACAGGGCAGATGGAATGCATGAGTGAGAGAAGAGCGCAATGCATAACCTACCTAATGTGCATGAGTAAATGGTTGATGGAACGACGTTTATGAGAGATAACAACAACAACAAAAATAAATTATTAAGAGCTGCAAAGTACTATGGACGGAATCTGTGAGCAGCGACAAAGTTTTAGAAATATGAAAACAAGAATTCGTCTCAAATCTAACATAAAAAAAAGAGAGACGAAATTCCTAAGGTGCATAGTAAAGAAAAAATGAATCCTCACAGAACAGACTGAACACAAGAAGAATAGACGAAAACAAAGCATAAGTTTGAGTAAATGAATGGTGTTTAGCAGAAATAACAAAAAAGAAAATTTATTACGCGCTACATAGGGCAGGAAATTGTGGAGGGCCATGTTTGCTATCCTCGTAAAGGGACAAGGCTAAAAGAAGAAAATGAATTGAAATTGCGCTAATGTCAGAATTTGCGACTATAAACTTAAGACCATTGCCATACATAAAATCACTGATCATAATCAAAGACAAGCTACAAAGTACAGAGAATTGTGGAGAGCTATCATCACGAATGCCCTGAAGGGATACGGCACTTAGAAGAAGAAGAAGAAGAAGAAGAAGAAGAAGAAGAAGAAGAAGAAGAAGAAGAAGATGAAGAAGAACAACAACAACAATTGGAGGAAGAAGAAGAAGAAGTAGAACAAGATAAAGAGAAGAAGAAGAAGAAGAAGAAGAAGAAAATGAAGAACAAGAACAACAACAAGTGGAGGAAGAAGAAGAAGAAGTAGAACAAGATAAAGAGAAGAAGAAGAAGAAGAAGAAGAAGAAGAAGAAGAAGAAGAAGAAGAAGAAATTTTCACTCATTAAGATTCGTATTCATGTATCATGAATATAGATAAATGTGTCTTTCTTACATGAATAGTTCAAACCGTATACAGGGTGATTCAAAAGTAAATTTTATATATGATGGACTCTCCTGTTTTGTAAAAAAATATAGTTAAACGGGAGAGTCCATCACAGATAAAATAAGAAATTACTTTTCAATCATTCTGTATATATTTAAATGAAAGACATTCAAGATAGATGAATTTTTTTTTATGTTTTTTTTTCCAAACAGATTCAAAATAAAAGCAGATTGCAGATTTTAATATTAAAGGATATATTACATTTATTTCGTCATATACTTAATGTAAACCTTTTCTGAAAATCAAATATTGCGATAGGCATTATTATCCCCAATCCAAGTGCGAAACTATGTGAAAGTCAAAATAATCATTGTATCAACAAAAGGATTTTAATAATTTAAAGAATTATCACCGGAGAATATATTTATTGTTAGAAATATCTTTACAACAAACTGTGTCAAATTCTTCTTTTATTTCGAAAGAACTCGAACAGGATTGATTCGTTTCTACTGACCTGTGCTTAAAAAAGCAAAAAAACAACAAAACATTCTCCTATAAGGCAGATAATTCAGGACAATCTACTAGCAGAGGAAGTAGAGACTTAGAGCAATAGAAATGTAACCATTTAAAAAAATAACATTTAAACAAATAAATTAGAAGTATGTCAGATTTAATCCATTGTGTAACATATATATATATATATATATATATATATATATATATATATATATCCGATTCAATAAGAACGAAAGTAATATATAAATTCTAACGTGCACAGCATTAATTCAAAAGAGGGCTCTATACCGATAGTAGAGAGATAATTATATCTTATAATTTTATCATATAGACAAAAACAGTTTACAGAGATGCAACTTCGTTTCGGTGCATTTCAATTGCACCTCGACTGGTGAAAACAAAAAATGGTTATGAACAATTCTGCTTGTAAGAAACCATATTTTTGGTTCTCACCAGTCGAGGTGCAATTGAAATTCACCGAAACGAAGTTGCATCTTTGTAGTGAGTAAGCTGATTTTGCCTATATGAGAAAATTATAATATATATAATATTTAATACATATAGGTAAAATGAAAAGAGTGTATGTAAATATAAAAGTGGACACTGAGGTCAACGCTAAGCGGCCCCAGTCACGGAGAGGCGACAGTCCATTTTTATATTTCAGTGGAATCTAATATCTGATTATATTATTCCCATAATAAAACGCTTCAAAATTTTTTCCCCATTCATTGCCTTATTACCTATATCTAGTGACCTGTGACTAAAAAAGAAAAAACTTCCACCAATATGGCAGTTAATTCTGGACAATCTACTACCAGATGAAGAAGAGAATCAAGCAACAGAAAATTGTTTCTACAGAAGGATGCTGAGAATATCATGATCTTTCATCATTTTCATCACTCTTTACGCCTACTGCTTCATTAACTGATCTACATAAGTTTTTGTCGGCGTTCCACTCTTCTGCTTCCGTTGTTCTAAGCACCCTCAGATGTACTTTACTTAACAGCAGGTATCCAATAAATCTTCTAATTCAGAAAGATCCTGTCATATTCTACAGTTGCATCTAGAGTTCCATGATTTTTTTTTCTCTTTTCATGATACACCAGATAAAACTATGCGTTTCTTCGGTGATGTTCAACCAAATCTAGCTTCCAGCAAGACTTTTTCTCAGAAGGACTAAAAAGTTATTTTCAGATGTTTTTGGAGTTTCGACTCAGCCACCACTTCCATTTTGTTTAGTGCCACACAGATTTGAATATATAAATTTCTCAGAGTATAGAATCCAGGTAGAGCTCAATGTCCAGGACAGAAATATAATATAATATAAGATAATATAAAAGGCTCAAACACTAATAGTTCATGGTTATAATTTATTACATTGAAATCGTAATCACGAACTAATTCATCAATCCTACCAATTTAAAAAGCGTTTTGAATTTGTAGGTCTGCTGAATTGGATCGTGATTACAATTCCAGTGAAATAAATTATGGAATATTAGTGTTTGAAATATATATATATATATATATATATATATATATATATATATATATATATATATATTATGAAATGTACAAAGTCCGACAATTATTTTAAGACATTTTTTTATGTTTATACATTCTTTTTATAGATACAAATATTTAAGTAAATGCTCTGTTTAAAATAAACAGTATTAAACAGCATTTAAACAACATTCAGGCCGGTAAATATTGTTTAATACTGTTTATTATAAACAGAGTATTTACTTAACTGTTTTATCTATAAAAAGAATATATAAACATAAAACCAACTTTATACATATATATATATATATATATATATATATATATATATATATATATATATATATATATATATATATATATGTATGTATGTATATATATAGTAATATGAATGTGTGATGAATGTTAATTTTTTAAATGCTTAATTACGCAATTTTAAGGAAATCATTTTAATATCTAATTTCAGAAAATATCGATTTCAATGTCGAAATGTGTTGTAACGTTTACCGCAGTGTTTATATAACTTCCTCTCAATCCGTTGTCTTGTGTATGTATATCCTAAGTTCAGCTGAATTGACTTCCTGATTTATGCCAACACAGTTACCGACATCATTGGACGCCCGATTCTTGTAGGTCTCACCTCTGAGGCAATTACTTCTTTTGATGCTCTGATATGTCACCGACCACGAACTTACTTGGGTATCTTTACGAGTGAACGCGGTACACATTGCCGTCACCACAGATCAACTCATCTAAGATCAAAGTTTCAGACCCCTGGTATTTTCTGGCGTGAATCACATATATTATTTAGAATCTACAGAAACAAATATAACACAAATAATATAAAGTATCTACAATAAAACGATACTTTGTCAGGATCTCCCAGTGAAAGTTATTTACTAATAAAGTTACTTCAAACATTGTTTTGATTATGTTCTTCTTGAAGGAAACATTAGCAAGGAAATAAAAAAATATACATTACACACCGAAATTCGATAATTCGATACATGTATATTTATTTCTCAAGATATTCTCACACATTGCTAAAAATGCTGGCGGAATACAATCTTCCTAGGTCTATTTGAGATTTCTCATAGACTCGATGAATTACTTAATTATATTTTATATTTCCACTTGTATTTTGATACAAGATACTTGTATTTTGATAGATTATTTTTTGAAAATCTTTAAAGATATTATTATTATTAATAGTAATACTATTATTATTATTATTATTATTATTCTGGGATGTTTGATTTTGCCAGAGAGTAATTTCAAGTCGCTAATTAGCAAGTCCTCTCCGTGGTCTGTGAGTAAAAAGTTTACCAAAGCAGAGTTATATATGTACATTTTAGATGTTTCTTGGGGGCTTTTGCGGATGATATGCGCAGTTCCACACAAACCAATCTTTTTTAGCATCGAGATGCTGATGTGCATTTTATTCAAATGATTTTTAAGTAAACTTCTTTACTATACACCATGCCGTTATCACAACTGTGATAATCGTAGTTTTACGTTTCCACATTTTTGTCACTTCAATTTACAGGTCGTTACAATTTAGAAGTTTTCGAAATTATTTTTTTTTTTAGAAACACTTTAATGATTATAACTGGTCTTTTTGCATCAACTTCTTTGTCTGTGAGAACTGGAAATTTATACAGAATAGCGATTCCATCACCGGTTGTGATATCATTCTGGTGGTGTTTGTACCATATATCCGGGACTTCAATACCATAGTTTGAACAGAATTTCTAATTAATATATTATCCTAGCCTATCCTGTCTTGTTATGTATTCATTCTCAATAAAGTCTCGCCATCCAGATATTATGTGGTTAATCATTTTCCTCAAATGTATGGTATAAGCGACAGGTGGGATTTGTTCAAATCGTATTACCGCATAATTGCCCATCCACTAAATGTTTAATCTAAGACAACATAAAACTTACATTTTTATAGGTTTTCAGATAAGACGTTTAGCCATCTTGATGCAATTTGTCCTAAGAATCACTTAAAAACCATTTGATTTATTCTGCTAGAAAGAGAACAGGTGAAAAGCGTTTTGTGTCAGCCCCACTGTCTTCTCAACTGAGCAATGGTGAGGGGAAAATGATCATTCAGGTCTTCAGTAATGGCACCGAAATTCATACTCTGGCGTCTGTCTTCGAAGTCTATTCAAGAACTATCAAGAGAACGATGAATAAGTTTAAAAAAGAGGGAACAGTAGAGAGAAAAACTGGATCAGGAGGTCACAACAGCAAGAGGGCTCATCATTTCAACTTAGAGCTAAAGAGATCAATTAGAAAAGATCCAACTCAATCTACAAGACGTTTGGTACATGAGAGAGGAGTGAGAGACAATCTAAAGAGCAGTGAAAAAAATACTTGAAAATGAAATCGTACGTGAAAGGTGTGAGGCAACTTGTTACACCAGGACAGAAAGTTAGAAGGTTAGAGATGGTGAAGATCTTCAATACGTTGGAAAACGGTCCTGCAATAATATATATATATATATATATATATATATATATATATATATATATATATATATATATATATATATATATATGTTTATTACAATAATAGTTATATTTAGTCCCGAAACTAATTACTTTAAAAAAAATTAAAGATTTAAGTTAATAACAAAATTTTTTTCAGACATCGAATTTTCTATCAAACATTGTAAGCTATCTTTTACATAATTTTGTTAAAACAAAATTATAACAACTCCATCTCTCCCCCCCTATCTCTCTCTTTACCATAAGAATCACTTGTATACATTTTCTACATTTCACTTCCGTTTTGTTAACCATCTAAATAGGTCAAGGTTCTGACACTCCTCCTACTCCAATATAAAACATACTTAAGAGAGATATAAAATTAACCCCTCCCTATACTTTATATTGTCTGTTTAACTGCCACTCTCAACCCCCTCTATTAAATTACAAAAATTACACTACCAACCAATTCCTAATCCCATTTTTCCTCTCAATTCGTTGTTAGAAGTTTTACCTGATGATCCTGAATCCTTAAAAAAGGATTTAGGTGAAATAAATTATCGTAATGGTACCTTAAAGTGGTTTGTTTTTCATTACATATTAGCTCTGTCCTCACACTGAGCTCTCAGGATGTCATCCTCTTTGGATTTACCAATTCAGTTTACCAAGTTCCTTATAACTTAATTATATATATATATATTAACTTTATTTCAATCCTTCATGAGCGTCTAAACCTTAGCTATGATTAATTAGGGATGAAAATGTCATTTTCCTTTATGATCGATGTAATTACGATTCTTCTGTTAAGCTTGGAGAGTAATTATAGATTCTTATTGATCAAAATACAGTTCAGTAGTGTTATACAATCCTCGGATAATTCCGGTAAGATATATCTAATCATTTCTATGTGAGAACAATTCAAAACTTAATGGACAATTTTGCTGTTACACGATTTGAACAGATTTGCGCTGCATATATATTTACAGATAATCTCATTTACGTTACTGCAAAGACCGGATTAGAAATATGTATAGAGTTAACTACTCAACGAAAGGAACCATCAACTTATTTTTTTATTGGAGGCCAGCGGTTATTATTATTTGATGAGTTAAACGTTGTCCAACTTTTTTCATGACAGGAGTCTGAATGACTAATAGGCAACTATAGGATTATAACGATATTATTTACTAGAATTCATATGGTTACATCATTATCATGAGCATTTGCTTGTAAATAAAGCGGGTACAAGAAGTCAAAGTTATGTGTGTATGTATAATTCTAAATGAGAAAAGTCTACAAAAACTGGTGACAGATTAATGCAAAAAATGCACAACTTCATTACAACTTAAATTTTTCACCTTTGTCAACTTTTCAAACCTACAGCGGATGCCTGAACCTCGTAAATAGTAGCAAACTACGCTTGTATCTTTCTTTGTCCTTTGGTTTTGCAATGCTCATAGAGAATCATCCACTAATCCACTATTTTGAATAACTGTTGGGTCTTATACAGGCATATATATATATATATATATATATATACATACGTATATGTTATACAACGGATTAAATCCGACATACTTCTAATTTATTTGTTTAAATGTTATTTTTTTTTAAATGGATACATTTCTATTGCTCTAAGTCTCTACTTGATCTGCTAGTAGATTGTCCTGAATTATCTGCCTTATAGGAGAAATTTTTGTTGTTTTTTTCTTTTTTTAAGCACATGTCAGTAGAAACGAATCAATCCTTTTTGAGTTCCTTCAAAATAAAAGAAGAATTTGACACATATATATATGTAATAATAATAATAATAATAGCAGACTACTCATATTCGAGAATACCCGTCTATTAGGGCGGCTACCTAGTTCCTATTACAGACGCTTGACATGCATATTTGTGTTTTTGAAACACTCACAGAGCCAACCTGCGGTATATACTGCAACTACGCTGAGCAGACGTTACTTACAGTTTCTCGGAGAGAGCGTGTTATCTACAGTGATCAACAATCTGAACAACACCAGCGCAAACAAACACTAGGTTACGATATGTATATATATATATATATATATATATATATATATATATATATATATATATATATATATATATATATATATTGTATGAATAATCAAATAAATATTTTTACCTCATGATGTAAAACGATTTTTTGATCATTCATATTCATTCAGATTATTCATTCCTATTGCTCTGTATAAATAAAAAATAAATTACTTTGAGCACACTTTTGTGGATCAGTTTTAATATTTTTTATTACTAGGATCCACTTGGACTATATATCCAGGGATACATTTTAACTTCAACATATATATATATATATATATATATATATATATATATATATATATATATATGTATGTATGTATGTATGTATGTTTGTTCCAACGACAAAAAAATAATTATCTGTCAGAAAACCAACGCTATGATTTGTTTCAAGTGGTCAAGGCTTGTGTCGGATCATCCACACTTTTTGGATCTGTCGGTAAAAAAAGTAACGATACAAAAATCTTGCCACGGAAACTCCAAACGACAGTCCTGATGTGTTATTAACACGGAGTTTAACCTCTCTAGATCACAGTCAATATCAGCCAGTAAATAAAGGCAATATATTTACCGGTTTAATCTGTCATGAGATTGCCTTTCTATCTAAAGTCTTTTTATCGTGAATCCAAACATTTAAAAGGATTGCTAACCAAAACTCATAGTAACTCCTGTCACACACACACACACATACATATATATATATATATATATATATATATATATATATATATATATATATGGGATTCTGTCGTCTTTTTTAGATCGAACAGCTAGACTTCACTATATGTATATTAGGTTGGTGCAAAAATAATGACGTAATAATGTCGTTTTTGACGTTAAAAAAGACGTCAAAAAACGACAATATTACGTCATTATATTTGCACCAACCTAATATATAGAATATAGTTGTCATATGACCCTTATAGATTTGCCTATAATGCAACAGTACATCCAATTACGGGCAAATTCTTTTGAGAAATAATTAATCCATATCTTCCCCTTGTTACGGGTTAAATAGCAGGACTTTCATCTGGAATATCATAGCCATTCTCAAAAGTGTAGTGATGGCATATTCACTCACACCTCCGAAAGAAAGTGTTTACCATCCAAAACATACCCCGTCTTTAAATAAGCCACAATGGGTTGATAAACTGTAAAAATAAATCTAATTAAATGTATAAGTAAATGAAAAAAAGATATAAAACTTCTCTTTCGAAAATGATTTTTCTTATTTTATTACGTGTGGACGTTTGAGTTAACTTTTTCGTGATGTTCAAAGGTTGCAAATCGTTGTCCCCGATTAGATGAAATCTATAGTCCCTTCAGGAGGGCTCCGTGGAAGAAACAGAGGTCCTGATAGTACGAAATTAGTTTGAGTTTTATGCTTCATACTTAAATCTAAAGGATTGCTTAATTACTGCATAATGGTAAGGTGCCAATTCTGATAAAAGGTAACAGGAGAAATAAAACGGAAAAATGTTTTCTGTTTGACATCCCTCAGAGAGGCACGATGATGTTGGTATGTGTATTGCTCTCATTGAAACTCTGGATGGAAGACGTCCTGGGTATGGCGATAAACTGCATCCAGCAGCAAGGTCTCAGATAATGTTTTCAGAACAATAATGTTGCCAGCTCTAAGTTTTTGAAACAATAATGTTGCCAGCTCTAAATTTTTGAAACAATAATGTTACCAGCTCTAAGTTTTTTTGTAGAAAGAAGTAATGTTGTCAGCTATACGTTTTTTTGTAGAAAGAAGTAATGTTGTCAGCTGTACATTTTTTATTCCATACAAAATAGGCATTTAAAATTCATATAAACTGGATTTGGAATTAAATAACACACAGTGGTTGATATGCCATAAAACCCAAACAAACAAAAACAATCTGGATGGAAGATATTTTTTTCTGTTAAGTATCATTCGTTTTCCCAACGTGGGTCATCACGGCTCTCTAGAATATATTTATCTTTTGTTGTTCGATGTAACTCAAGTCCTTCTTCCGTTGATCTTTGCCCATGTCATGGGGTTCAATTCAATTAAATTACTCAAGTAGGTTACTCGTTGATCCACGCTGCTTCATTTGCCCTCGCTTTGCTCTGTGAGCGTCAATGTCTCAGATTTTAATGTATTTCCTAACAGCAGATTCTTTTTTTATCCTCTTCTTAAAACTGTCACTTTTCTCAGAGAATCTGTTTATGGAATTCTAAAACAAAAAAATCCCTCAGAACAACCTCATATCTTTAAATACCTTCTTTATAAATGTGTAGGCTGTCAAACATTCACTGCCATATAGGAGATTAGATACTACATTGTTTTAAGTAATCGTATCTTTATATCAAACGAACCTCTTTCTCTATATTTAGCTAATTTCAAAAATGTATCTTCACCTTTCCTGGGTTTTTCGAATCCCTGTGTCAAACTTTCTGTTATCTGCTACTTCGCTAACCATATAGTTTAGTAAGTAAGGCTAGACCAACGTATAGCATGTACTAGCTTATAAAATGTTCGCTGGAGATCAAAAAGCCTCCTAGAGGGGAACAAGTTATATCTTCTCTCTAAGTTTTCCTGTGTATAAAAGAAAAAGAAATGGGAGATGAGACTTCTACGCCCTTTTCTAATATAGAGCTTTGAAAGCGTCATCTAGCAGTCATTAACAGAAGTTCTTTGGAGGAAAAGTGTGTTTAATCCAATTAAGCTTGAGGTTCTTTCGTATGACTCATGTCCTCGATAGAGATGTCTATATAAAATCCAGAATGTAGTCATTGGCATCTCTTTGGAAATATATTGCAAACATTATCGAAAAAGAAACAAAAGGTTGGATAAAATACGTAAAAAAAATGATTCCAGAGTAATTATCAAGTAAATCAATAATCTAAGATGTTAGCTGCGAATAAAAGCCATTTCTTACATGTTTCAACAGAACTGAAACGAAAAAAATCTAAGAAGGAAATTAAATAACAGATAATAAAAATATTCATCAGACACTCCGAAACGAAAGACGTAAACACTTAGAAGAAAAATGCAGAAAAATATGAGTTATGGTTTGGAAAGAAAAATAAGTGCGTTTATTGCGATGCAGAATGAGGTGTGGTTGGGATGTGTTTTGTAACGTTGTTTGTTGAACAATAAGACAACAATGGCAACGAGATAAATTGAAGAAATCGATTTAAAAAGTCATTGTTAAATGATAACGAACGAAACATAAAACTCGCAAAATGTTAAGCTAAGAATTTCGAATAGATTGTTTCGGATATGTTGTCAGTGTTGGTAATTTCTGATATCGTTTTAATTTTTTTTCCCTATAATGTTTGTTGTAAATGAATCCAATTTCTGTGTATAGGATTTTCTTTTTTCATTGATGAAACATTTGTTATATAAGATGAAAAATAGAATGACAAATAACACCCACTGATAAGATTTTAATTATTAATATGAAACAAATATCTATACATCTAGTGTGTAAGTCTGCATTTCCCAATATCGTATCGTGGATCTATATATATATATATATATATATATATATATATATATATATATATATATATATGAAAAGAAAGAAGAGTCAGGCTTATAATCCGGTGTTCTTTTATGTGTATTTTTTGAAAACGGTGCATGATACACAGTAGAGCATAATATCATAACGATTTTTTTTAAATACATATACACAGAACTTATCATTTTTAATATGTATACACAGAACTTATCATTTTTCGAAACCAAAACCTAGATATTAAATTAAACTTAAAATTTGAAGTTCACTTCCATTTTCAAGCGATGCTGAATAACTTTTAAGATTAAGTTTTTGGTTTCAAAACATAGTAATTACTGTGTCGCGATGAATACATAGATAGTGGTAGAATCCCCGACTGACGCCAATTCAGTCAGGTTTCGATCCTAGCTAGGGGCAACTGGACGTCTAACCACAGTGATGAGCTGTGATACAGCGAGACAGTCTGTCGTTGGATGACAATATATATATATATATATATATATATATATATATATATGTGTGTGTATGTGTGTGAATATTATCATAGTTAATCTGCAGAGAAGAGAAAGTGAATAAAAAAAAATCAAGAGTAAAAACTATTCTTAGCCGACGTCTTTTGTCTTCTGAGCATTATGTTGATAAACTCCCTCAGCGGCCGAAACGCGTCAGCTAAAAATAGGATTTCCTCATGTCGCTTTTTCATTCATGCTAAGGATATCATGCACCGACCGCGTGAGCAACGATGAGGTTTGGGAGAAGATGCAAAGATTTTATTTAACATCGGGAAGAGGAGCTGAAATTTCTGGGACACACAATGAGAAAGAAGGGTTTGGGGAATCGGACACTCACGTGTCGAATAGAGGAAAACAGAGACAACGAAAAGCAACGCATGACATATGTAGCGGGCTTAAGCAAGCGGATGATAGAACAGGGAGGAAGTAGCAAAGTGACAGAACTTATTGAGAGCTACAAGGGATAGGGGGAAGTGGAGAGCCATAATCGCCTACGTCCTCAAGGGACACAGTACATAAAAACGAACACACACACACACACACACACACACACACACATATATATATATATATCGTACATATAGTTCTGAAATCAGTAAAACAGTGCTCGATATAATACAAAAGACCTATTTTACTTATAGATATAATTATAGACTATACTCAGTATAATCTATACTCAGCACCTGAAGATTGCATTGTGCATTAAATTCTGAGTTGTGCTATCGGTAAGGGATAATATATATATATATATATATATATATATATATATATATATATATATATATATAATTATGTATTTAAAAATATGATTTCATCGCTACATAAGAGTTCTCATGTTTCAAAACAAGAGCCGAAAACTTCAATATAATTGTTTGAATTGAATTAAAGTACCAAGCTCTGTTCCATCTTCAAGCGAAATTTTTTTGGAATAACTAATTCTTGAAATTTACGCGTTTTATAAGCATATTCATTATTAAAATTAAAATTACTATGGTAACGGCTAGAGAAATTATTTTAAAAACGGGGGCGTAAGGGTCAATAATTTGTATCAGTATATCAATTATATTCGAAGAGGTCAAGTCAGGGTATAGTTGGGGTTTCTAAATTCAAGGCGGAAGATGACATCGTTTAGTCTGGTTAAGTGTCTATGGAGATTTATTTATTTTTTGTATTTTATTTTATTTTTATTATTTTTTTTCCGAAGGGGTTTTGTGAAATACAGAGAGAGAGAGAGAGAGAGAGAGAGAGAGAGAGAGAGAGAGAGAGAGAGAGAGAGAAAGAGAGAGATAGAGATAGGGAGGGGGAAAACCGTCAGGAGAGTGATTCGTTTCGGCTGCTCGGGTTGACTTTCTCGGCCGACATGAAGTGGAAAGACTATATTGAACCCATTGCCAGATCAGCTGCGAAGGAATTTGGTTTACTCTGTCTTGCTAGACAATTTTTTTTTCCAGAACCTGTCTTACATCTCTATCAGTCTACCGTTCATCCTCTTCTTCACCCTCCAGCTATGGGTTAATAACAGGACAGACCAGGTTCTATAGCCTTGGATGGCAAAATACTGAAGTGTTACAGAAAGAATCACACGGAAAACTGTTCCAAAAATCTGATAGGTCGTGGTATATATATATATATATATATATGTTTAAGTGGATCGTCCTACTATCATATGAAACATGGAGAAAATGAGGATGTATTCATAGTGTGTATATATATATATATATATATATATATATATATATATATACTGACTATTGACTTGTTGCGATATTTATCACAACGTTTCAGCTGTTGTACGGTCCGGCCTTCTTCAGGTGGTTGGAATGTCAAATTGAACCCTTTATTTTGTTCACTATGGTAGACTGTTCTAGTTGCATGTGCCATGTCTAATGGATCTCAGTTATCAGTTATCTTCTGTTAATTCCCCTCTCCAAGATCTCCACCGCCTTAACCAGGTATTGAACTCACACTCTTTGGGTCCTGTCACTGGATCTAACTAACACATTTATCCACTGTGACATGTGTCCTCATGAGCCCATGGCCAAGAGATTAGAATGTTCGCCTACTGACCATGAGACCCGAGTTCGAATCTCAGTACAGCTTACCAGGTAGGAAACCTCTTGATGTTATCGGGCTGGAGAGCCTGTGACACCTTTGAAAGTGTCTAAAAATCATACCACGGATTGTAAATGAAATTGTGTAGACAGAACACTTGATGAGGCATCGAAGTCGCAAATCATGTGTATAGAGTTGAAGTAGACTTCAGAAGGAACCGGAAATCCAATCCGAAACAGCATTAACCTCCTTTTGAAAACATTGGGGAGGAATATGAACCGGGCGATAGGCGAATAACACAATGATAACTTTGTTGATAGCATGAAGAATCAAATTTACCTTGGTGAGATTCGAATCCGAAACTGATACACTCACATAATCTTACAAGCGCAAATGCACATACTCACGCATAGGAATACACACAGATAAACACACACACACACACACATATATATATATATATATATATATATATATATATATATATATATATATATATATATATATATATATATATATATATATATATATATATAGTGATATTTATAACAACTTACGCTCGTTCGTATCCAGTCTATTTATTCTGATCATTGATAAGTTCTCGTAAGATGTTATTAATCTCTTTCTTTGCGCTTGTCTTTCCCTTAAATTATTTTTAAATCTGTGAGATTTTAATTTTAGATATGAAGAAATGATGCGGGGATAAATTGCGAGAAAGAATATATTTCACTAAAAGATATAATAATGAAGAAACCTTCTTTAGCCAGGCGAATGAATGAATGAAAGAATGAATGAAATGTGAAAACAATAAAAAGAAGGAAAAAGGAAAAAATATTGCAAAAAAACTGAAAGAACATCCCAGGCGTTTCTCAAAGTCAAGATAATACAGGCTGTCCCACGTAAAAAAAAAAACTGACATCTTTTAAAATGTAAATATCTGAGTAGTAACATGTCCCAGACAAAGGAAATTGATAAGCTTCATGTTGAACAAATAAAAGATTTATTTATAAAAATTTAAAAATTATATTCAAAAAGATGTAGATTTTATGATCGATTTAAAAAAAACAAACTTCACCAATGTTTAATATCAACAGAATCTGTTACCTGACACGCGTCAATTCGTTAGTCTAGTTCATTTCAAATACATTGTAGCATGTCTTGCGTAACATCCTCCAGTGACGCAGCGATCCTCTGCTGGTGTTCCTTTTGTAGGTAGATGGTGGATATAGACCTGTTCTTTCACAAAGAAAAAAAAATCACAAGGTTTTCAAGTCATGTGAGCATGATGGCCATTTCAACAGACTATTATCGTTATTACTAGACCACCCGATCCCTCATCCGCAAAGTCAACTTAGTTTTTACACATTTTGTTAAAATTTGAAATCATTTGAGCCATAATTGGCTGTTATTATACTACACAATGATATCTACTGGTCAAAAGGTTTGTTCGCTTCTTTAGTGGAAAATGTACCAAACTAACATTTTGGCAACAATATATATATATATATATATATATATATATATATATATATATATATGTGTGTGTGTGTGTGTGAGTGTGTGTGTGTACGCGGCAGAAATAACTCCTGCATATACCTCCCACATACGGTTTCATCATCTAACTAGTATCGTGAGTCTCCTAAAGTGATTCCTTCTATTTTGTTTATTTACAACCCAAGCAAGACAATAAAGCCGCTAAGACGCAAGGGGTTACGGAGTGTTAAAGAATATGAGTAAAAAAGACCATTGATAAATAATCAAAGAACAGAAATTAATAAAAAAACAAAACGTAGATAATGATTGAGATTGCACTTGAATTTTAGACGATGAATATTGACAGTGAAGCAAGAAGCCGAAAGTGCTAGCATAGAACTTACGGTAAGCCATTTTCACTGTAAAATGATGTTACTTTTTCTACCAATCTAGTACTGAGATTAAATTCAAGAAGTCAAGTTGTCATATAGGAAAGTTCAACAGAACAATTACGATGAATGTATTTATAGAAAAGGCAAGAGAATCTACATTACGGTAATGAGACAATGACTGAAGCTGAGATATTAGGTCAAATCTATTAAGATTACATTGATTCTTCTTCGGATTTTATCAAGAATCTCTAATATATGACAGGAGCACCAGACCAAATGTGGTAGAAATATTCAAAGCAAGGACGAAAGGTAGACTTATAAATGTGTAAGATCCTGGGGAGAAAAATTGTTCTAGCAAACATAGTTTACCAACCTTTCTAGTAGCAAAAGCTAACAATTGATTCAATATTATATTTCCACTTCATGCCAGTGGATAACGTTAGCCGGTAAAGGCACAATAAATCTCTCTCCTGGAGGTTAGTATCAGCCATGTTAATTAAGGATAAAAGGTGTTCTCTCAGACGATTAAAAAATGCTGTTTCGCTTTGGAGTCATTCCAATTAGCAAGCCGTTCCTTGTCTCAGTTAACAACAGAAAGTAGTTCGTTTTTAGATTAGCTGCTAACTATTAAAGCAAAAAGTAGTTGCGTCATCAGCATACATATTGAGTTGAAAACTGATGATGTTGAGGAAGTCGTTGATACAAATCAGGAGCAATATAGATCAAAAGATATAGCCCTGGGGGACACTTGCGTTCATGCATAAACTTCTAGAATAGTGGCCGTTCAAGAGAACTTTCATTTCGCGATTTGGTAAGAAAGACTGAATTAACAAAAGTGGATGTTAATCTTATGAAACCGAAGTGTGAAACACGGTACCGTTAATCTAAGCCATTTTTCACTCTGTTAAAATTACGTTTGATATGAAAGTAGAGTGGAACCTCGGTTCACGAACGTAATTCGTTCCTGAAAGCCGTTTGTAACCCCAAATGTTCGTAAACCGAAACTAGTTTCCAACAGAAATCAATGTAGAGATAAAAAGTCACAATAGAATAAAATAAAAAAGAAAAAAAGAAACACAGCCCAACACACGAATGTATACAACATGGCGGTCGACTTAGAAATGATTCAGTTCGGGGTAACACTGTTGTTCGAGAACCGAAATTTTGTTCGATAACCGAGGCATTTTCATCTCGAATTTTCTGTTCAAAAACCGATTTCTTCGACCTGTGAGACGTTCGAGAACCGAGGTTGCTCTGTACTTACAGAGCAGAAAAATATTCCGACTGAAACTTGAAGATACTTTTTTGAATGATTCAGAGAAAAAACAGAGGATGTGAACACAGATTTTGTGTAATGCGTCACACAGAAATATGTGTGACAAGTAACATTATAGGTGACACTGCACAGCTGTCAGCCAACTAAATGAGGAACACTTCGAAAATATATAGACGATCGTTTTTGTAGTGTTTAAAGGTTTTATGTACATTATTTACATTATTCGGACTATTGTTCTCATCTTTGTCGCTATAGTTATTACAACGTTTCGGCCGTTGTACCCTCCTGCCTTCTTCAGTTGGTTGGAATGTCGAAGTGAACCCTTTATTTCGCTCACTGATGTAGACTGTTCTAGTTCCACGTGCCATGTTTAATGGATGTCAGTTATCAATTATCCCCCGTTAATTTCCCTCTGAAAGTTCTCCACTGCCTTAACCGGGTATTGAACTCACATTCTGTTATGGGGTCCACCCCTTTTTCATACAAGTAGACTCGACCAGTATGTACTTGGACTGCTGCCGTTAAATACCTAGAGTCAATCAGAGCAGAACAGAGATAGAGATTGTGATTGAGTTGGAGGTAGAGTAATAGTGTGAGGTAACCGCTTGTAGAAGTTACAGTTACGAACACGTAGACTCTAAGGAAGTCCGACTTCGAGACTGTATTTACCAGACTGTATATATATATATATATATATATATATATATATATATATATATATATATATATATTGCTACTAAACACTTTTCTGGATCTACTAACCGTATTACCAATTGTATTATTGTGTAAATACATTTATTTGTTATATTTTATTCCTGCGTTTGTCATTCATTGGAGACTGAATTTCATCTCGGAATCCACAACACATTCTTTGGGTCCTGTCACTGGATCTAACCAACGCCTTTATCCACTGTGCCATGTGTCTTTGAAGAAGGCCGGAGCGTACAACGGCCAAAACGTTGTAATAAATCTCGCAACAAAGATGAGGACAATAGTCCGAATAATGTAAATAGTGTACATAATACCTCATCTCAGAAATATAGACAGGTTTTATGTTGTTGAAGACTTAGCCTATCCAATGAGACTCTACCGTTCCCAATAGTTTACATGTAAATAAGTAGGAAAGTACTTTACGAGCAGCAGGTGTAGTATCTCATGTAGACAATACGGAAAATAGTAATGTTTTATTTGACTAATGTCGTAACGCAAAGAATGAATCTAAATAAATATTCCTTCTGATAAGGAAGGTTTACTAAACTCATTCACCAAATGACGGAACACACGAGAATTGAACGGGAGGAAATCGAAAACTACGCGATAATATCCTGTAAATTATTACAAATATATATTTTACAGGAATAGACATGTGAATATAAATAATTCCCTACAAATATAGTCGGATTCAATCGAACTAATACGACATTTGAATTAAAGGATGCGAACGATAAATTCACAGAAACCTATAAAATACAATTATAGTCTACAGAACACGCAAATAGACATATGAAAGTGATAGTGAGTGAGTGAAAGAGAGAGAGAGAGAGAGAGAGAGAGAGAGACGAGAGACACGAGAGAGACGAGAGAGAGGAGAAAAAATAAAGACATAGAAAGCAATAGCATATAGTGACTTTTAGTTTCACTCTTTAAACAATCATCAGATCATATAGAACACTACATAGAAACAGAAAATATTAAATTAATATATATATATATATATATATATATATATATATATATATATATATATATATATATACTAGCAGTATAACTCATCTTCGACCGGGTCTTTCATTACTGGGAATTTTTGTAGTTCAATTGGAGCACTTTAAGTTTAAAGTCTAGGGGGTTAAAAATTTGAATTGGGGTGGTCCTGAAATGGGATATTTTTGCGTTTTCAATCTTGCATGGAGGGAACCTCTTCCATGGACTGTCATAATAACAATAATAATAATATACAATAATTTTTTATCATATTTTTTTTTTATAATTTTAATAATCGTTAGCGTTAGATTTGAATTCTCTAAATTGATTGGACACTGTTTTTTTTTTTTTTGCAGACATTAATTTTTGCCTTTCATTTTTGCTAAAAATGTAATACACCCACACACACATTTTGAAAATTATAGATATAGATATATTCATATATATTTGAAGTCGCTATCTCAGAGACGTGCTTTGGCTTCCTTCTGTTTTGTTTTTTTTTTCTACAAGTACTTTCATGCCAACTGCTCCGACAAGCTACTTTCACTGATTCCCAAACTACGTGCTACTAGGTTGGCGTTTCGGTCCCACCCTTTCACTGTTGAAACGGCTAAATGTAGCCATCACTTCTACTCCAATATCTTCTTTATCTCGCACCTCCCGTCAGTGGAACTCCCTTCATATCACTTGCTTCCCTGATAGCTATAATCTTCAAATATTCAAATGTAATGTCAATCGACATCTTTTACTGACTTGACATTGAAACCTGTCCTACTCTGTATCCTTTTCACAAACACTACTTTTTACACTTACTCTCTGTAACCCCTTGAGCGCTAGTGTGCATTCCCACCTTGCTTGGGGTGATTTGCTTATATATATATATATATATATATATATATATATATATATATATACGCCATGCCCGTCAATTTAAATCATTATATATATATATATATATATATATATATATATATATATATATATATATATATATATATACACAAAATATAATGGGTTAATCCCTAATATTCCATGGTCATAATTTATTCCATTGGAATCGTAAATACGATCCAATTTATCAGACCTACAAATTCAAAAAAGAAAACAGAAAAAGACAACTCCGGAAATAAAAATAGTATTTAGAGAGAGTGTAAGTATGAGAGTGTGGGACGAATGTTAGAGCTAAAGAAAGGGGTAACAGACGAGAGGAGGTGGGAGATTAAAACCCAACAGAGAGAAGTTTTAGAGAGGTGTGTTGAAGAGTTTTAAGTGAGAGAAATATGAATTTTGTCGGATGTCTAATACATTAAAGATGAGTTGAGTTCTACCTGCATTCTATCCTCTTGGAATTTTTTATTCAAAAAATATATATGTATGTGTATGCACCTATGTATATATATTTATATATTTTGCATATGTATGCGTATATTTACTACTAATATTATCTATCTATCTATCTATCTATCTATCTATCTATATATATATATATATATATATATATATATATATATATATATATATATATATATGTGTATATATATATATATATATATATATATATATATATATATATTCCTTCAAATTCTAAAAAATATTCAACCAAACCAAGGAATTTTAGCGTCACCGATGTTGAAAATTTATTTACAAACTTCCCTGTCAATCGACATAATCTTTAACTCCGTCTATAAATTAAGTTCATTCCACTTTCAAACAAATAACATAAAACAATTATTGCCTGCCTGCACAATTAAATCCATTTCTACGATCATAATCGCAATTTCTACACCCAAGCTAATGGTGTTAGAATGGGAAATTCCCTCGGCCCGTGCTTCTTCGACTACTACAGGTCTCACGTAGAAAGAAAGATATTTAAACATGTTGCTAAGCCCCAAATACATGTCAGCTCTGTAGACGACATTTTTATTTTAGCGCAAAACAAACAAGAAATTGATAATTTCAAAACCACATTCGAAAAAAATCTTTGTCCTTAAATTAACCTATGAACTT
>OZ010595.1:51288377-51378377 GCA_963932145.1 Acanthosepion lycidas | reverse complement strand
AGATAGATAGATAGATAGATAGATAGACTGGCAAAAACAGATGGACTATTCACAGGCACACACATGAAACCAGGAAGAGTGTGTATGTGTGTGTATATGTGGATATCTATGTACATGTGTATGTGTATATACATATACATATGTGTGTATGCTGATTCCTTATGGGGAGAGAATATAAATATGCAGTCTAACAGGGATAGGAAGACATCTCTCATCAACACATCTATCATCCCCATCTCACATACCAAACCTAATGGTTTTATTAACACTTAGGCAGAAGTTCACTTTTGCCAACAGTCCCGAAAGGAGTTCAAGGTTCACTAACAAACACAAAAAAATGAACAATGAAACATTAAAAGAACATAAGGAAAATTTATTCCTTTTAAAAATTCATTCCTTTTATTTGCCTGAAGAAAGTCACGAGACCGAAAACCCGTGTAGCAGAAATATGAAGACGAAATATAATATATATACTAAAACAAATCCATATTAATACCCGAAAAGTTTGTGGTCCTCATAGCTTAGCATATGCGCCCATTATTTCAGGTGTATAGCTTTCCAGAATTCTTCCTTATCCAGTATTTACACTTCATTCCACACATGCTGATGACTACAACTTTACAACCATACATGATCAGCCATGAAAGATTTCATTGTCTCACGCCTCACTTCGGCTTCCTCTTCCTTTTCAGGGGGAAGCTTATTACACCTTTCTATTCTTTGCCAGAACTGAAAAGGATCGAGTGCGCTTAATTCTTGGCCAGGGTATCCCCGTGTTAGGCTTTCTAGATTTTTTCATGGACTGAAACTGCTTCTGAATATTGTTCTGATGTTGTAATGTCCGCTGATCCTCTGAATCTTTTACGGTAGACATTTGAACTAACGTAGACTAATGGAGGCAGTGTGTATCTGCACTCAGTGAAAGCGGACGTGAATTACCTGAACAGAACTAAATAAAAATAAGATATCCCTAAACATGGGTAGTACAACGAGAAGAGGCTACCACCGTAGATTAAATATAGGTTTCACTTCAGAATTCCCTAAGGGTTGCCCAGATAGATATACACCTGGGGATAGCCGGAGAGAACAATTGTCGAAGCGTCATGATGGCCAGAAAAAAGTTATCAACTTATCAGTCTATATTTCTGAGATGAGGTACTTTAATTATTTACATTATTTATAATTTTCAGACTGTTTTCCTCATCTTTATTGTCATATTCACGTGGTTTTGGTGGACGAAATAAAGGGTCATTTCGAAATTCCAATCACCTGAAGAAGGTTGGAGCATACAGCGGCCGAACAAGACAATAAAGATGAGGACATCCGTCCGAACAATGTAAATAACAATAGTCTTAATATAAATAGTGTAAATAATGATAATCCCTCATCCCAAAAATTCAAAAAGAAAAGAAAAATAGTATGTAACGAAAAATGCGTTGGGAACTCTGTGAATAAGTGGAGTCTATAAATCAAATTACCTAATCAGATGCATTGTCATGACAGACGAACCTATATATATATATATATATATACATATATATATATATGTGTGTGTGTGTGTTTGTGTGTGTGTGCATACAAAGATATACATACAAAGATTGTCTGTTTTCGGTGAGCTTATTTAAAATCAGACACCATAAGTTTCTAATATATATATATATATATATATATATATATATATATAGATATATATACTACTTTAACATCTCTTCAAATGCTGTGTGTCCTTTGAGGCTTCTGCTATTTGAAGAAATGCATATGATGTTTGCGCAATTCGAATGTTAGCAATTAATTACAAAATCCCTGTTTTTTTACCTTTGCTGTGTTTAATGCCTCATTTGATGGCGACGAATGATAAATAAATTCACTATCATCAAAGCTTCGTAAAATATTGCAAAGGATTTTTATTTTTTTTATAACGAGAAGAAAAACATAGCGAAATGAAAATGCGATATTGTCTTTGCTCTTTTATTGATTCTATTTGGCTGTTTGTTATTTTATGCCCTTAATTTAAAAAAAAAATTGAAAGAAATGAAACGTAGTGCAATATTCATTTTCCTGATGCTATTAAACGAAACATTATTATTATTATTATTATTATTATTATTATTATTATTATTATTATTATTATTATTATTAATGTTCTTGTTTCAGTTATTGTTGCTGTTGCTGCCGCTGTTGTTTTATTGGCTGATTAAGAAATCATCCCACCAATGAAAAAGCGACGCTGGGTTAAAAGAAAAAAATACGAAGTAAATATTCCAAGTTTGATAAAGATGTACCAAGGACATGCATTAAATCCAAAGGGGTTTAATATGTTGACAAACTTTTCAAAAAGCAGTGCATATTCATTAAGGTGAGGCCCATTTGGAAATACCATATGTTGGTGTTATCGTGTTTGCTCCGGCGGTCTCCGATGGTGTGTGTTCCCAAATATCGAGATATGGCTCCTTAATCATTTTGACTGCCTCATCTGTCTGACCTAAAATAAGAACGAACAGCTTAACATCCGTTCATCATAATCGACCATTACTACCGCGCATAAACAGATATGCACAGTGAACCGGTCCCTACGGGACATGTTAAAGAAGTCATGACTTGCAAATGACAAATCAATCTATAATCATGAACGGGTTATTTACTCTAATTACTCTTAATTATCAAAGACAAAACATGTGAGGCCTAACGTTACCAATTCCTTAAGATCAGAAGATGTAATCTTAAGTTCTGTTCCAACAGTTTTTGTTTTTTTTGTTTTTTGTTTTTTTTCTCGGATTTCTCGTCAGTCGAAATATCTTCTGCTTCCTTGCTTCTCTTCCACCTCCGATCTTTAAAAAATTATATGCAATCGCCATCTTCTGTCTTCCTGGATGCAATTCGTCTGATTATCCTTTATCCTTTTTAAGTCATAACATTCTCTTCCATTGGGTTTTAGTGGCATTATCGCCTTGCCTGGGGTGAAGCCACTAAAAAAACTCTGACAGGCAAGTTTCTTTCAGAAACAGGGGATATATTTTGATTAACAATATTTTATCCCTAATTCTTACTACCGTACGCTATAATTTTATCTTTATCATCCTTATCTTAATTTTAGTTTTAATTTCGAAATTACTGCAAAATAAGAACTTCAATAGACACTTGAATAAGGTCAAGGGTTGTGATATACTCAGATAATTTTTTGAACGGCTTAAAAATCATGCATTTTAGATGACCGTTTGCACTATGCAGAGAGTAAATTTTCTTTTTCGGGGTTAAAATTCATGAAAAAAGATTCAGAGTTCGTAAATATATAAGCATACTAGAGCCCGGGGATGTAACAGTAAGAGATAGATCAAGTATCGACCATCATAAAGGCTGAAAAATAAAATTGACAAAGATTATTGTTTAAGGTTGACTGACACGCATGTCTTACTTAGTTTTTTTTTTGTTTTGTTTTTACGAATTGGTCAAACCCAAACTCAAACAAAAACATTGTTTTCAATCGTTATGAGTCTATCGATTGAATAGAAGTTTATTATAAACAATTGTCTTGTAAATGGAATTTCTAAAACATTCTGAATGTAAAAATAAAGACAAAAGTGTGCAAGACAATAAGAAACACTACCTGCCAAAAAAAGTGAAGTATTGTTGAAATCGGTTGAAAAATGTAGGAAATCCGATCTCATATATAAACGAACACACATACACACAACCAACCAACCTGGGTTTTATAATAAGTATAACTCGATATGATTTCTTCCCCATTTAATTCTCGCGATGCTTCTTAATCGTGTTTTCAAACTGATTTCGTGCAAAGACAATTGTGTTTTTCCAATTTTTGGCGCTGTCAGAACCACTGCAAGGTAATTTTACGTAGTCCTGTGAAGTTTTGTTGAAATCGGTTGAAAATTGTGGGAAATCCGATCCAATATATAAACGTACAGATACACACACGCACACACACAAAATCTGCGTTTTATAAGTAAGATACACGTGTATATAGTAACTGTTTTCTTTCTTTCTTTTTTTGTTAATATACAGTTACGAAGTAACGTATTTGCCAAGCTATGATGCAGTTTTGCAACCAAAAAGAAATCGTTTTTGCAACCTCTGTATAACGTTAAAGAAACTTTGAAGCAGTATCCTTTCTTTAGCTGGGTATGCAGCTATATTTTTGAATTAGACAAAACTAATTTCGCAAAATTATACTTGCTAAAATTATAAACTCAACAAAGCTTTTTTTTTCTTTTTTTTTAAGTACAAAAGTTCAACCAAAACCAATTATAATAATGTAATAATTCAACAATATAATAATAATCAAGTTTAGAATGATTGCCCGCTTAAACCTTTGCACTATCTTTTCTACAGCTGTTATCATTATTTAAGTGATATTTACTATTTTACTGAACTTATATACGTAATAATAATTACTCAGACCACATTATTATTATTATTATTATTATTAGTAGTAGTAGTAGTAGTAATAGTATATCATTATTATTATTATTAGTAGTAGTAGTAGTAGTAATAGTATATTATTATTATTATATTATTATTATCATTATATTATTATTATTAGTAGTAGTAGTAGTAGTAATATTATATTGTTATATTATTTTTATCATTATATTATTATTATTATCATTATATTATTATTATTATTTTAGTAGCAGTAGTAGTAGTAGTAATAGTATATTATTATTATTATTATTATTATTATTATTATTATTATTATTATTATTATTTTCTTTTATTTCTGTTGTATACATGTTTCCTTCCGGGTCCCAACCAGAGACCTAAGATCAGAAATAGCGTGTTAAGATATTTTCAACTTATCATTTTTATAAAAGAAATTAAAAAAAACTTAATATCGCGCAAATGGTACATATATAAAAGTCTTCGTAATGTATGTGCTGTACTTGTCAGTAAAGTTTTTCGTTAAGGCATGGGTTACAAGGGATGTCTTCCATAAAACTATCGGTAATTTTTCCAATCAAGCTGAGGTCTCCAACTACAAGTGGAATTAATAATGTCATCATGCGACACATTTTTGTGATTTACACTTCAAGATCCATGTATTTTGATTGTCTTTTTAAGATCTTCAAAGATACATTACACTCTGCAGGAACTTGCTTGTTAAAGAGAAAGCACATTCTGATCTTGAGGTCTTTGATCACGATGTCTAGGCGATTATCTTTAATTGATCTCCCTGCTTGTATTGTAAATTTCCATAAATTTGTTACTGGTCCCATCTCTTTAAACGCAATTTCTTTACCGTAAAAGTTGATGATTTTACATTTGCAGATATTGGCCAACTCTGTAATGCAAGGTTTTATAATTAGTGGGTGATAACTCCGTGCAACCTGATACAAGATGTTTATTATTATTATTATTATTGTGCTTATATCACCCTTCGTTAGTTCGCACCACCTTTATGTCCTGCCAGTACCTCATAAATAAGGTACATATAAAAAAAATCAAAATAACTTAAAATATTAGATTGTGATTATTTGTACTACTTTTTTTTTTTTTTTTTTTCACTTAATAAAAATATCGCCTAACCCGTACAAATTTATACAGAAACTTAAGAGATTTAAAACTTTATTAATTATTCTAATTCTACAAAATTTATTTTTCATCGAATTTTTTTTTCTGAAAGCTTTAGTGTCCGTAATATATCATATTCATAAAAAACAATTAAAATCTTTTCTAAATAAATATTAGGTTGGTGCAAAAATAGTGACGTAATAATGTCGTTTTTTCGTATTTTTAATGTCAAAAAACGACATTGTTACGTCTTTATTTTTGCACCAACCTAATAATATCTTAGTATGTTTGCATTTTTTATTTCAATTAATCTCTTGACCTGACTGTAGATCATATAATACTGAGACACATTTTTGTGGAGGAGTAGACCTCTCCCAGAGGAGTATACTTATTGGGTTCATGCTCAACCAATCAATTAGAAACGATTGATATTTGCCCATAGATACTTAAAAATAATCTCAAATAGAAATAAACAGTAAATATTTACCTGCTGACACAAATATTAGGTTGGTGCAAAAATAATGACGTACTAATGTCGTTTTTTGACATGTTTTTAACGTCAAAAAAACGACATTATTACGTCATTATTTTTGCACCAACCTACTATTAAAAAATTGGAGCTGCACAGACTTACATTGCAACCTTCACAGAGTCCAAATGTGTTTACCTATCCTTGTGGTTGATTAATTTTCTAACTTACAAACCTTTTCCCAAAGATGAAATTTCGCGAGATTCTTACCATATATTCACTTTTCATGCCATATTTTAAGGTAATCCAAATTCTTTAGTTCCAGCAGCCCAAATCAACACAGTTAGAATCTGCCAAACCAGATACACAGGATCGACTCACCCCACCACCCAATTCCTTCGCATTGCGTTAGTCAGGAAGCATTCTACTCATAGAACTTCTTCCTAAGAATAGTTACTTTGTAGAAAAGTATTACAGAGAAACTATTAGGTTGGTGCAAAAATAATGACGTAATAATGTCGTTTTTTGACGAATTTTTAACGTCAAAAAACGACATTATTACGTCATTATTTTTGCACCAATCTAATAGTACAAACCTGGTGACTATAGGAAATAGTCCATTACTATAAAAGCTCCAGGTCAGAAATAGCACTGGCAACCGTTCGAAGTCAGAAGCGGCTTTCTGCACATCCTGCCTTGTGCGAGGTTTAGTAAATATCTAACCGTTCGGAGACAGGCAGTCCGCTGTCTGGCTTGCAACTATAAAGATCTCATCCTTCGAGCAGAGAAGGACTGAGTCGGGGCTCAATTTACGGTTGAGAAGAATATAAGAATGTACCCCGCCCGTGATTGCGGGGTGCTGAGTGAACATTGACCATTGGCCCGATTGGACAGGCTCGGGTTCCCAACAGTAGTCTCGACCTTATGTTACATCTCATAGGGGGCTGAGTAAATACCAGCCGTTTGGAGTCAGCCTTCGCACTAAAGAATAAAGTAGCCGAATTATTGCGTATTGACAAACCTTATACAAAGTGTGTTATATAATTAAGAGTGTATTACAACAACAGCTGTAGAATAGCGGCGTTATAATAATAAAAAAAAGACTCGCGAAAGGATTTTTTCATCTATCCCTCCGATATTAACCTTTTCAAATGTAATTTCAGCCATTATCTAGTGATTACCTACCGCCAAGCCGCGGCACGCTAGTTTGGTTCACGATCCCCTTAAGTGTGATGTATTTACTCTGTCTCTCCACTAGGACGAGATGTGACACAATGTCTATGTTTAGGTGGAGACCCGAGCGCGTACGCCCGGACAGGAACAAAAATTCCCCTCAGCCCCCGCAACCGTCAGTTGCGCTGGCCTCGGTGCGAGCACCGATTCCCCACCTCTGGTGCAATGGGATGGCGTGACCTCGGGCAGCTGTTCCCCAGGGCTGGGCATCAATCGGTATAATTTTCCCAGTTGCCCCTCTGACAGAGAAACCCCTGAGCGCACTCTGCCCGAGGACAGAGACGCAACTGAGAGATGATATGTAGAAGCGACCTTACTCAAAAATATAAGGTACGCGCTCTTAAGTGTGCTGCGAAATATTCTTACGGCATATATATATATATATATATATATATATATATATATATATATATATATATATAAGCCTTAAACACTAATATTCCATGGTCATAATTTATTCCATTGGACTCGTAAATACGATCCAATTCATCAGACCTACAAATTAAAAAAAAAACGGAAAAGAACAACACCGGAAATAAAAATAGAATTTAGAGAGAGTGAATATGAGAGTGTGTGACGAATGTTAGTTCTAAAGAGAGGGGTAACATTTGGGAGATTAAAACTTAACAGAGAGGGATTTTTTACAATTAGGTGTGAGTGGAAGGAGGAAAATGAATGTATATATATATATATATATATATATATATATATATATATATATATATATATATAATATAGGTGTCTGTGTGTGTAAATAGCAATGGTACAGCATTAGTATTTAAATAAATGAATTAAACTTTTTAATTTATTCTTTTCAGTATTCTTCAATTATGTTAAGTTTATATTTCTGTGCGTATTTTTTTAGATCACCGATAAAATAATTATTTAAATTACTTATACTCACACGAATCAATAATTTAAAACGATATTTTCTACGGTACGAATAATTTCCTATTTTGCATAATTTGTTTGTCAAATTCACTGTATTAATCGATTTTGTATTCCGTTTTTGTCCTTATTAACATATAAAAAACCTGGCATCCTATGGGAATTAAATTCTGAGAAATGGAAAAAATATTCAAAATTGATGGATGTACGACTAATTTCGTTCTTGACTGTATACTTTTTAAACAATTTTGCTGTGTGCCGCGATATTTTCATTTTCTCCGAAATGTGCCGTTGCTTAAAAACGGTGAGAAACCCCGCTATATATCTTCATAATATGTCCTTAATTTCTTCTTTTGCTCCTTTATAATAACCTCATTTAGTAAACCTCTATCTAGAGTGGCTCTTGGGCATGTAATTTGTGAACAATAGTATAAAATTATATAACCGACGAGGATTTACCTATAGACTCGGGTAAACAGAAATCTGAATTCGACATTAAAGAGATAATATATCGTATATCAACATACTAAACTCAAGTCACCCAACGATTTTCAATATTTGTGTTGACAATTGATAATGATGCATGAATATAACCAAGTAATTCATAAAGAAATAAAGAATTGTTAACCCCAGGGGACAAATACTTGACAACAAATTGTCAGGAATTTAATTATGTCATGCTCGGTGTTTAAAAATCATATGTATTAGATTGGTGCAAAAATAATGTCGTTTTCTCACATAAGTTACTTTTATATATGATTTCTGAATTAATTCATTGATATATATAGCCATGTCATATATCATTTTTAAGCGCGTTTTTCGCTCTATCGAATCGTATAATTCGTTACCGTTCTCAATCTCTTCATTCATTTTTTTTGCAGGATTTTCTACAGCATGGACAAAATTCAAATCCACACGATTTTCTTGTTCCAGTTCAAACTAGGCCGAAAAGCTGCCGAGACAGCTCGTGATATCAATGATGCGTTTGGCCCAATAAACACTAACGAACGTGTGGCACAACGGTGGTTCAAGAAATTTCGCAATGGTGACGAGGGCCTCGAAGAGGAAGACGGTCGCGGCCGGCCGAATGCGGTTGATAACGAACATTTGAAAGCCTTAATTGAAGCCGATCCTCGCAAAACCACACGAGAAGTTGCTGTTGAACTCGAGGTCGACCACTGAACAGGCGTTCGCCATTTAAAGTAAATAGGGAATCAAAAAAGTTGGATAAATGGATGAACGATAATCAAAAAAATCGTCAAAAAACATTATTTTTACATCAACCTAATACTTCCGAACAGTGCAGAAGTTTAAATATCTTGAAAGCGTCTCGACAGAATACGGAAAGTGCGATAATGAGATCTGTAAACGTATTGGGATGGTCAAAGACACATTCCAAAAGCTGGGCAGAGTATTGCAACATAGAAGGATTTCTTTAACAAAGAAAAAATACTGAGATGTTACGTGACATTTGTTCTTCTTTAAGGCAGAGAATGTTCGACGATTTTATCAAGAATGAGTAAGAGACTGGAGGCGACGGAGATGTGGTTCTACAGAAGGATGCTAAGGATATCATGGACTGAGCATATGAGCAACGTCGAGGTCTTACATAGTTTACAAACAAGGAGAAGGCTTATACTTAACACCAGAAAGAGGCAGCTGAAGTTTCTGGGACACACAATGAGAAAGAAGGGCTTGGAGAATCTGATACTCACAGGGAAGATAGTGGGAAAGAGAGACAAAGGAAAGCAACGCGTGACATACCTGACGATCTTGAGCAGGTGGCTGACAGAACGTGGTCTGGGGGAGGAAGCAGAGGGAAGGAGCTTGCTGAGAGCTGCAAGGGATGCAGGGAAGTGGAGAGCCATGATCGCCTACACCCTGAAAGGACATGGCAGTAAAAAGAAAAGATATAATGTGCGAATTTCCATGGCAGGACAGTAGTCAGGTCAGTCCGAACTAGTTTAGAAGAATTTTACAGGCTGCTAACATTTATTTTGGTCATGTTTCAGATATGGCTGGCTCCCATTTTCTTCCTTATTGCTATTAGATTCTTCTGTGGCGGATACAGACGCAGCAGTAGATTTTTAGTTCACTGGTTCCCCATTTTTTTTTTCTGTGGGCCGCATTTGCAGAATGAAAATTTGATCACGCCTCACCAAACTTTAAATATATATTTAAAAAAAAATGCAGAGGGAGGTTTAAAGGAAGATAACCGAAGGTTTAAAGTCAGAATATTATCCTTGATAACTCTATCCTTCAATTTGCGGACTGTAGGTAATATATTCTTAATAATTGATATAATGCAAAAATGTGACGTTGATGAAGCGATCCGCTACGTTTGGAAATGACTGCTCTAGTTGATGATGCTGTTATTCCTGTGGCATTTTATTTTGACGGGGTGGATTTGTCATCCTCCCGCCCAACAGGTTTTGAAATCAAAATTTTGGTTTTCCAAAGAAGGACAGAGCACACTCTTTCCTGCTAATTAACAAATAAACTGATGATATTTTAAATCGTTTTCGCGCTGTTTTGAAGACTTATTCTATAATATATCCTATTTGTCACAGTCCAAATCTTGAAAACTTATGACTTATTTATCGCCACTTCAATAGCAATTGTTCAGATGGACGCCATTCTTTTGTTTCACCATTTCAAAACTTTTCAGTTGGACAACACAATGATACTTCCACAGAATCGAATCACAGTAATGTCCGTCGTATTCACCGGCTACGGCCATATTACATTGAAACACCGGATCTCGTACAATCACCGAAATTAACCCTTTCAGCTCTGCGTTCCAGAAATATTTTAACCCTTCTGTCTGAGATCTTGAGTCAAAATAGCAAATAATTGGTATATAATATTTCACGGGAGATATAAAAATAGTTACAAGTGTTTGCCCACCGTCCGACCGCCGGCTACGCATTAAGTCATTTTTTTGCCACTCTTCAACCGGTGGCTGGACATTACGTCATTTTTCTCTACCAAAGCGGTAGTCAGGGCTAAAAGGGTTAAGCAACGTCGAGTCTATTCAGTACCTTGAGGAGTGACCACTTTGGAATACCAGCTTGGACGTGCGAGTATTTTAATGGATAACGGTTCGGAATTGGAAAACCCGGGAGCTTGATTATAATTCCAATCGGCTACCATACATTCCTAATATCTTTGCGAAAGGTATGAATCTCCTTCTACACTTCCCCGCCTATGAGTTCTTTAGTATGTCTTATATTAGTAAATCATTATTGTCTCCAAATTAATTCTTACAATCTAAAAGTATTTTCTGGCTTTAAATCACCCGCAAAGTTTTGACTAGCCGTAAAAAAAAACGAAAAAATCGATCAAAGAATCCATTGTATGCTAGGACAAAGTGTGTTTTATTTCGAAGAACTTCTAATGTAAATCTCAAACTCCTGCGTGGGTTCTATCCCGAACATCCATATATATTAATTTCCTACACCCTTACTTTTTTGTTTCAGATCACACACCTCATTTACCATGAATATTTTAATAGTAACACTTAACTGTAAGCGTCACTCGCAACTGGTATTTGTTAAACTTTTGTATTTAAAAAAATAATATAATTTATATAGTTTATAATTTTAGCAAGTATAATTTTGCGAAATTAGTTTAGCTAATTCTTAAATTTAACTGCATATCCAGCTAACGAAATGATACTGCTTCAAAGTTTATTTAACATTATACAGAGGTTGAAAGACGTTTTCTTCTTTGTATAGCCCCTACTTGGTTGCAACACTGCATCATAACTTTGCGAATACATTGCTCTGTAATAGTATATTA
This sequence comes from Acanthosepion lycidas, assembly GCA_963932145.1. Lineage (NCBI taxonomy): Eukaryota > Metazoa > Mollusca > Cephalopoda > Sepiida > Sepiidae > Acanthosepion > Acanthosepion lycidas. The sequence continues at coordinate 51,366,460 of OZ010595.1, read as the reverse complement.
ACAAAAAAAGAAAGAAAACAGTTACTATATCCACGTGTATAGGCTTATGTATTGTAAAATCTCTGAATCATTTTTCATGAATAACATTTCACTGAGCATAGTGCATACGGTCATCGAAAATGCATGATTTTTAACCCGTTCAAAAAATTCCCTGAGTATAGTGAAACCTATTTTTTGGCGTAAAAAGGACTGATAATAAAACTCGCACTATGCCCGTGTATATCCCATAATAACTTTCCGGGGGATATAAATTTGTCCTATAAATTAATGTTTCTTAATCTAATGAAATACAGAAAGCTATTTTAATATGTATACAGGGTGTCACTAAAGACTGGGAACATAGGAAATATCATTGTTTATATTGTATACCTATTATATTGTATACACAGATTAAACATATCTTTGTCGAAAGAATTGACATCTTCTTCCAGCTTATACTAAATGTGTACTCAATGAAAATCCCAGATACAACACACTTGATTGAAGGCAAAAAGTAGGGAATGTACTAAAATTGACGGCAATGTGGAGTTATTGCATTTTGTTCGCGTGAACCTTGCAAAGGGCATCAAACTTTGCATAAAAAATGACGGAGATCATATTGAAGATGATATTTTTTAATATTCCTTTTTTAATAAAATGTTCTTGAAAATTTAATTTGTTAAAAATATGAATTTTTGCCTATGCGTCTAGACTTTAGGGACAGCCTGTATATTAAAATAACTTTCTGTCTGTTTTTATAGTCTATATATATAGTTAGCTGAAGAAAATGAACAGTGTGCGGCAGAAATACATCGCACATATACCTCGCACATAGTAGCAATGGTGTCTACCTAATGTACTATTATGTGGGATGTATTTCTGGGAGGTACGCTGTAGTTAAAATGTTTGAAGCCAAATGCAATGAACTTGACAGAAGAGTAACAAAAAGAAAAAAAAAGAGATCTTAGACTCATTGAAAAAAAGAATGGAATCAGTTAACAAACTTATATTTTGAGTAACTTTTGCAACGAATGCCAAAAATTTGTGCCGCGGTAATCAAGGCTAAAGGAGGATATTTTGACGAGAGCAAAATTTAATCAAAAAATGCTATTTTTCTTTTTGCCATAATAAAGTTTCTAATAAAACAAACATTTTTTGTATAATAATTTTCTCTTATTTAAAGTACAAAAAACTATTTGGGGTCCAATTTAAAAAGAAAAAAAAAATTACCAATGGTACCCTCGAACTTTTGAACTGTAGTGTATATACTGGATGTCTTTTTTCTGAACTCCGTATTTTGTGCTATAATTGAATTAATCAGTTTTTCAACTACAGCATTCCGCAACTATAATATATTACAACTTTGGATGAATTTTGTGGATGAGCAGTCAGTTTGGAACGAGAGAAAGAGTAGAGATCAATATACTAGTAATGTCACCTCAAAGTCACATATACCCCAACAGAAATACAATTTGTCTGCAAGAACGATCTGTTGTAAGCTACGGAGAAAAAAAAATTTAAACAACCAGTAGTTTTTTCGACAAGTGTAGTCAGTATTTTCATAAATGTCACAGTAGAGAAATTATATAAATCACTATGAAACAAGATCGCTTTTTAGTAATTTATTATTGATTTTGTGTTATTTTTGCCGTTGGCCTACTAAGAAAATGATTGCAAGTAAAAAAAAAATGAAGACGCAGAGACTTATAGGTTTACGAAGGAAATGATTACGTTGATAATTGAAGAGAAAGGAAAAATTGTTGAATGTAATTGAAAGACAGTATCAAAGAATAAAAGATATCTCCAAGTCTGTGACGTGAGTATCGAATTATTATCAGCATTCTAGAATGTACCGTGTACCTTCAGGATGTTAACGATCATGTCTCTCTACAATTTTCTATTGTAGCTCTTAATATCTTCAGTCTTTTTGCCATCTGTTCCTAAACTCTGTTCCGTCTTGCATTTCGCCAAGCTCACTGGGTACGTACATTTCCTCTGGTAGTCTTACCTCTCAGCCTGTCTTGTGTGTATCAAATTTTCCAAACCCCCTTTACATATTATATGCTCTAGAAATTTCATCTGGCTTTCCCTGATATTAAATATAAATGTCCTTTTTGTTTCCATTTTCTCTAAGTCTTCGTCCCGTCCTGGGTATGACGATAAACTACATCCGCCTCCTGGGTAAGACGATAAACTACGTCCCACAGCAAGGACTGGTCAGGAGGTTCTGAGGAACGTGGAACCTCTTCTTAATTGCTGGAGTTCCCAGGCCCACCCTGACCCGGGGTGGTAGCATCTGTTAGGGTTCTAGCTATGGACAAATAGTTAACACCCAAACTTGTGTAAAAATAAGTGTTGATACCTGAAATACTTTGTAATAATAATAATAATAAATATTACCAGCAATAATTTTTGAAGGAAAAATTATTATCAGCAATACTTAAACAAAATCCAGCAATTTGAACAGCTATACATCTTTTAAAAAAAAAAAATTACCAGCTATAGATTTCTTCAAGGAAAAATATTCCCAGAAATAAATTTTTGAAGAAAAACATTGTCGGCATTAAATAACCCATGGAGTTTGATATACCGTGAAACGAAAAAAACGAACCAAATTAAGTCTTCGTCGTCGTTAATATGTTAGAGAATATGATCCATTCATTATTTTTAAATAGCTCTAATTCAACAAGAGGTTTATGTACGCGTTTTTATAACATGGAACTTGTTTTTACGGGTGACTTCACTAGAATAAAACATATTGATCTGTAAAACTCAGACGCCACACTAGTGTGAATTTTACTAAGGTATAAGATAAAGAAAGAAGTTGAAAATTTTATCAGAATATTTCTTAACACATCCTTCAATATGAAGTGACTAAAATATACGGTGACTCTAGAATTCATCTCGATCGACTGCTTTAAATGAAGTCATGAAAATATTTAAGTTTTAAATGAAATCCGAAAATCCTGGTCACTTCACTTATATCAATGTCCGGAGATGTCTGCTTAAAAATATAAAAAAAGTCTCTCGTTTACCTTCTCTATAGAAGAGAAATATTTACATAATCATTATTGTATTTTCATTGTATAATACACCTTGTTTCTGAAGCTAAAAGCAGGGAATAAATTACATCCTTGAGTATAATATATCTCCTTATCACGGCCATCTTCATATCCTTTATTTAAATGTTTTACAATATTAGCTATTAAAATCAAAATGCCGTGCATATATTTCTCTAAAATATTTAATTATTCAACAGTATGAAAGAAAAGAAATGAACCGGGTATTTAGCCATTGCACGTTTCTTCTAATTTCCGTTTTAAAACTAATTTTCAAATGTTCGTTGAAAGGTGATAACTAAGCTTACACGGTAATACATTTTAAAGTGTTAAAATTAATCTATCATAATTTTCTGCTTTATATGACTTTATTATATTTATATATGTTAATAAACTATGAAAATAAAAAAAAACGAAGAAAGAAGAGAAAAAAAAATTCATAAGAAAACCAAGAAAATCAAAATATAAACTAATCTTTTGAGTAAAACTGAGTGAAAGACAATTCTTGTATACTGATTCCCAACGAACAAATATGGCCGACATATCAAATACCATTTGTAAAAAAACTGTTATCAACACCTGCTTATAGTATTTATTTCCTTCTGTGTTTATTGTATTTGCAATCTTTTTTAAATTAACAATTTATATTTCGTTTAAAATTTGTCGTAAAGGAAATGCAATATTAATATTAATCATGTATGAGAGTACAACTTGATACATTGTATTTATTTTATAATAAATGAAAATAAATATTTTAATTAAAAAATCGGCTTAATATTTTTATACACAATGTAATCTACGCTTTTTTTACCACGGCTACTGGAAATTACTGTTGTTATGTATGTGAGTGAGAACGTGAGAAATTGGAGAAAAATAAGATCTCAAATTACATTTAACTTTGAAATATTTAATATAAAAACCTTTCGGTCATGATTGTTCAAATATATACTTGCATTCTTGCATAATTATACACTTATAAACTTTATGTATATGGTGGGGGTGTATGTGTGTATTTACAGTGTTTCGTATTGCATTTGTTATTTTGTATCAGATTCTCTGTTTTGCCATTAGTATATTTAACAGTATTAAAAACAAAGTGTCATTTTGTTACCGATACTCTTTACTTCATAAAAGAGACGTTAAGTGTCGGGGTGGGGGCATAACTTCCCAGGAAAAAATACTAGTAACTCAGTAGTTAACAGGTATGTAATATCGATCTTCTTATATTGTAGTGAACACTGGGAAATCTCCAGACGGAAACAGAAGAGATTTTATGCACGAATAATGAGCGTTTCTTTAAAAATTATGAAAAGATAGCGATATTTTTACGTGTGTGTATAAATACCTGTTGAAAAATAAAATTTACATCAGAGATCTAAAGGAATTGACTAAGAGGAGCTTTTTTTCCTTTATATATATATATATATATATATATATATATATATATATATCGGTTGTAACAGCAAATTTGTTCAAATCGTGTAAAAACAAAATTGGCCATTTGCTAGATTAAGCATTGGAACGCTATATCTTTGAAAATGTTAAAGATATTTTACTGTAAAAATTTTATAACCCTATTGAACTGTACTTTGAGCAATAAGATTATTTATATTATATATATTATATATTATTATCCAAACTTAGCAGAAGAATCATGATGAAATTGATCATAAACGAAAATGGCATGTTCATTATTAATTAATAGATAAGGATCGGAAGCACGTGGCGAATAGAAATTAAGTTTCAGATATATATATACATATATATATATATATATATATATATATATATATATAGAGAGAGAGAGAGAGGGAGAGAGAGAGTGATATTATTCGAGGATTCTTGTACAACTTATGATTTTCACCCTCTCTAAACTTCTAACTTTCTGTCCTGGAGTCACAAGTTGCCTCGCACGTTTTACGCACCATTTCATTTTCAAGCATTTTTTCCACTGGTCTTTGGACTGTTATAGCTGAAACCTCTCGCTCAGGTGCCAAACGTCTTATGTTGGATTTTTTCTAACTGATCTCTTTAACTCTAAGTTGAAATGATGATCTCTCTTCCTGTTTTGATCTCCTGATCCCGTTTTTTTCGCTACTGTTTATTTTTTTAAGTTATTCACCGCCTTCTTGATGGGTTTTTAATGGAATTTGACGATGGAAGCCAGAGTATGAATGCTGGTGCCATTACTGAAGGCCTGAATGATATTCCCCTCTCATCATTGCTCATTTGGTGAGAGAGTGGGGCTGACAAGCAACCGTTTTGACCTGTTCTCTTTCTACTTGAATTACTAAGTTTTGTTCAGTAATTTTTACTAAAAATGCTGTCAAGATGGATAAACGTCTTATATGAAAACCTAGAAAAAAAGAAGATCATTTAGTTTAATGTGTATTTTATATTAAATAATTCATGAGATGGAGAATTATACTATTACACGATCTGGACAATTTTGCTGTTACGGTATATATATATATATATATATATATATATATATATATATATATATATATATATATATATATATATATATAAATTGAATATTGTAAGATTCCAATAACTTCCTTTACATGGTATATCTAGGCATTTCTTTTCGCATCATGTTTCTCCTTTTCGTTACAACAATTTAAATAACTGAGAAGTATTTTAAAAGAGAGCAGAAATTGTTGCACTGAAATCGGAAGACGCATTGGAATAGCGACAAATGTTTTTTCGAAAGCTACGCAAAATTTTTAAGAAACAGAAGTAATTTAGTTAGAAACAAAGAAAAGATTTGTTTGGTTTGTTTTATTTTACAATATATTAACCTCAATGGGTTATTTTTAGTTGATAATATGTCTTTCCAAAGATCTATTGCTGGTAATATTTTTTTTCTTCAAAAATCTATTGCTGGTAATATATGTTCAAAATATGTATAGCTGGTAATAATTTTTTTCTTCAAAAATATATTGCTGGTAATATTGTTTTCAAAAATGTATTGCTGGTAATAATAATTTTTAACAAAAATATTTCTGGTATTAAAACCTAGGGGTTAACAATTTGCCCATTTCTGGGGCTCCCCGGGGCCAGGGTTGACCTGGGAACACTAGCAATAAAGTGGTGGTTCCACGCTCCTCAAAACATCCTATTCAGAGGCCTTGCTGCCAGACTTAGTTTATCGCCTTACCCAGGACGGCAAAGAAAAGAGTATTGCATGTTAATATCAGTCCTCGTATATTGCAGATGCTGAGAATATCATGTGAGAAATCACAAAGAGAAAACAGAAACTAAAAGAACACTTATACTTAACATCAGAAAGAGAGTTGAAATTACTAGGTCACATAATGAGGAAAGAGAGCTTGGAAAGTTTGATACTCACTGGACACACTAAATGCAAGATGGACAGAAGACAGCAGCGCCGACATGATGAGCTTATGTTTTCAGAAAAGGAAGTCATAAGAGATAGCATGACGTCAGGATTTACTAAGCGCTACAAAGGACAAGAACATTTGGAGAAGCATTATCATTGGCGTCCTAAAGGAACATGCCTTATATAAGAACTAGGTCTTTAAGAAAACATAGCTTGGACCATTATTCCATTTATTATTTATTCCGTTGAGCTAGCTCGGGTATTCATTATTCCATCAAGTCAACCCTCACGCTTTTGGATCAAGGTCGGGTGTCCTCTAGGGAGGCAGAACATGTCAAAACATAGCTGGTCAATGTATGGGGTTACTGGGCGACCAGCTTGTCTTACTCCATGGCTAGGTGTCCAGAGAAGTAGATCACTTACGAATTCTTGTTTTACTCGCCAACAGTGTCCTTTAGAAAGCATGCTCCGTTCGCGTAACATTGTAGAAATATCAGAGATGGGTCCATAGAACTATGATTTAGCTCTAAATTTTAAGTTAATGTCCAAACAGTCGCATCATATAATAATACCGCTTCTACAGTGGCTCGAATGAATATCCGTTTTAGGTTTTCTGGTATCAGATTCCAGATTACATCCATTTTATTCAAGAGAAACCAGGATACAGCTATGCAAATTTGCACATGCTTTTCAATAGAAATTATCTCGCTTCCTAGATATTTAAAAGACAGGATTTATTGATTCAGTTCAGACAGTTTGCATTGAGCCTTGATGGTTGAAGCCTATGTATACACCTTTAGAGGCATTGACATGGAGCCCAACATCTTTGGTATACTTTCTAGATAATGTAGGAGAACTGTGGCATTTATAAGGATTTATATAGTGATCGCTAGCTTATCTGTATAGTGAATATCGGTTAACATTTTTGCAGGGTATCTAGGTTTTACTTCGCCATATATTCTGTTATTTCTTTCATTTGTGGTTATTTTTTTTATCAAAACTATCAACCCGGCGCTATACTATCTTTAATAACCAACTCGAATCTGAATTAAAGAATAAAACTCTAACCAAATGGGAATTTACAATGCTTGTATCTTCCTTATCAGAGCATCTGTTCTGTCAGTTTGGACACGAAGAATATCGGTAAGAAAAACCTAAATCTTAAAATACAGTGTTCATTCTTTAGTACTCGGAAAGTAATTATTTTTGTTTTCTGGGTTACATTTGGATTGATTATTAAATGAAGGCAATTATTATTCATATTGGATTTTAGAATATTATGTTTTGCTATTCCAATGCGCATACTTATCGATGTCACATTTTTTATCCTCTGTAAAGACATATACCTTATATTTATTTTTTTAATATTGGCTTGATTTTCGAATCGCCAACACGTAGTACTTAAGGCACTTATTAATTCCCGTTTCCAAAGTTACAGCAAATTATATTTGTTCTGGCATTTTACATCATATTGTGACCACTACGTAAATAATATTGTCGTAAGAAATATTATGAAGGTCCCTGCGGGGTTCACCGTGAATCTTGTGGGTCATCATACAACTTTACTCTATATATCACTGTCAAACAGGAAATTGGACCAGTCCTTTGGCTAGACAAACGACTGGAGACTGCTGATTTCAATTCATTTAATCCTTCTCCCGATGAATATACAAAAAGTAGCGCTAAACACCGATCTCCAGTGATGTCGCCACAGGTAAACTTAACGTCAAAACGACTATTTCCAATTAAACTGGAAAAAAGTGATATTTTTTAAGCAATCAGAAGCAATCTAATTACAGTCGACCATGGAGACATTTAATTTGAAACTGGCCTATAAGCCCACCTTCGGCCAGACTTTAAACTTACTCCCGTGGAGCGCCTTTGGGCATTTAGCCTTTTACCTTCAGCGTCGTATGTGCGTAAAATTTATAGGAATTTAGAAATAATAAAATTATTTTATCTTTATTGGAGACCTTAATTCGGCTTAATCTTTCTTCGTATACGCAGTCGATCTCCATAGTTTGTTTACATTTATTTTGCGCGCAATTTTTATTTTCTTTTGAAATCACCATTCTTTAGGGTCCCTTCACATAAAGCACTCTTAAAAAACATTAGGGAACACGAACAATGTAATATTTCGATTAAGTCACGATATGAAAAAGAAAAGAAAAACATGAGCAACGTAATGTAAGTTTTAGTTACCGTTTAAATAGACACTATCAATTGCAATTGCGAGGAAAATCGAAATTAAAGTTAAGGAAAGATTTGTTTTTTTAAGCCTTTCACTCTTCGATTTATTTATATAGAAGATATATATATCGTCGGCTAAGCGGTTAGTAGCACAATAAAGAACGAGGCAAGCAAAGTTCAAAGTTTAAATGAGATAATCCTCGTTTAATTCAAACTATAGGAGTGTTGTAAGAGTAGCCTACTACCTACCCTTCCCTACAACTCGAACAATGGACTGCTCCTAATTATAAATATGGTAAGTAGCCATATTAGAGTAGGAATTGAGGAGTAGTCGATTCACTCAGGTTTTTTTTTCTTTGTATGTATGAGTATTTAATAAACTTCTTTGTTTTCCCTACCTAGTCTTCTTTTCCTTCGATGCTCTATCTACGGCCTTCCTAATTCTTGGCTATTTTGAACAAAGACAACTTTACAATATGTAAATTTATTTTAATGTTTTTTTTCTTGTTTTTTTTTTCTGAGGATTATTTTAAATATATAAAATTAGACATTTTATTAATTACACACAGGTCTTTCTTGTTATTATCATAACCTTTCGGCCGTTTTGATCCTGACATTCTTCAGGTGCTTGCCTAGTAACCTATGGAAGCTTTTGATTTGTAACTTTTATTTAAACTACGGGAATAAATCGTTTTCGTTCAGTTGGCCAACTCCAGGGATATCTCGTCTAATTCTTATTTATTACTGTTACTTTATTGCTCGAAGTGTTTCGACTAAGTTTGTATTTAATCGAGTCAGGTGTCTCTTTTCTTTGTCACCTTAATTCTTCAAAAAGTAAATTAGAATTATATTCCATCCAGTTATATATTCGCCATTATTTGATAGTATTTATTGCCTCTCATCAGACAGGCCTTTAATATATTGTGAGTAAAATTCAATAGGTTTTTCATGCGAAAGATTTACGACAAAATCCTGAATCTTTTTCATTAGAGAATATTTTTCCCGTCGAAAAAAAGCAATAATCGGTTCTCGAATGATTATGTGAATATAGCGTGTGGTGCAGAGTAGACCAAATGTGTCACATTTTTCCTGTGTGGAATTTGCTGTATGAAACCGGGTGTTAACAGGGTGGATAACCTCATTTTTCGACATAAAAGAGTGCAAAACTTTTTTCGATCTAACTTTTATGGACACATTGCAGCTGAAAAAGGGATAAACCTCTACTGTTACAAACAAAAACTCCCTGTTTTTGTTTCTTTTGTAACAGGATTATATGTGTGATAGGCAAACCTATCTACTCTTATTAAGGAGAAAAATGAATTATTAGTAAATAAAATTTTGAATAGGAGGAGGATGAGGAGGGGGCTAAGCAGGTTAACAATCGAGAAGGGCGGCCCCTAGCCTGAGGGAGCCGAGGCCGGTTTTTAATTCAGAGTTGTTTCTTTTCTAGAGAGGCTGCCACCCAGTTTGTCCTGTTATTAATCTATTGCTGGGGGAGAAGAAGAGGACTCATACCTTTTTCCAAGGTATGCTCGTAAGTGAATGTAATGGTTCCGACTGCAGTTCGAACTGGGCTCTCCGATTCCTCAACCCGAGCCGCTATCTATTTACTCCTAAAAATTTAAGGAATTCATAGATTTGAAGTACACTTTCAAAGGAAAGGGAAACCCGATTCTAAACAGGAAACAAGAGATAAACCTTTTCTCCTATTCAACAGACTGGAAAGGAGTGTCGACCGGACGATAGGCGAAACCGTTTACGCCTATTGAGGCAAAAATAAATGCAAATAAGAAATAGTAAGTGAATTACTGGTGGAAATGTTGCAGTTGACAAAACAGAGACAAAAAATAGAAGGAAAAATAAAATAAGAAAAAAATTAAAAACAATGAAAATACGACGAGATTGCAGATGTGGGAATGACATCAAATATATCCACTTTATTATGGAGTTCATGAATCTGTCAATTTTATTTTCCCTTTTTATAATTGGGTTTCCGGTTCCTCCTAAAGTTTCTTAATTCTCTTTCATTCCCAAAAAACACGTGTGTCTTAGTGGCAATATTCCCTTGCTTGTGGTGAATTGGTTAAAAAATTTATGATGAATAGTTTTTCTGTTTGTTTTAAGATCAGATTATGTTTAAAATAAATGAAACGTTCTAAAATTTCTTAGGAAAGCATCATGGAAATAAAATAATAGTAAATATTTACAACAAATTCGCATAGTTTTGTTATTTCTTTTATAATATAAAATATGAGAGAGATTTGATAGCAGATTAAATGTCGAATGTGCCGAAAGCAAATTGCGTTTTCTGAATAAGGTTACATTTTTAATCTTCTTAAATAAAATATTGCATTTCGTGTATTTTTACGCAACACCAGACGTAATCGATTTTTATTATTAATTCGGTTTTAAACATTTTAAAAAATATCAAGATGCCAACAAATACTGAGAGAAATGTACGTACTGGAACTTTCATAAGAGCCTGAGAAAAATAAAAGCCAATCATAATAATAAGAATAATAATCACTATATTAATAAGCTATCTAACTAGTTATGAGTAAAAGAACAGCACTCAGTGAAGTGATAAGTTTCTCCATATTAAACAGGGAAGAAGCCGAAAGCGCATGGGACAATGAAATTTGTTGTACTTCCTTACACCCACAAAACGGGAAAAAGTAAGAACGCTAGAAAAAATAAATAAAAAACTAATTGTATTTTCCTTGTTACCTATATTTAACGAAACATATTTAGTAGAAAGATGGCTGTCCATATATATATATATATATATAATGTCATCCACAGACAGACTGTTTCGGTGTATCACAGCTCATCAGTGCGGCTAGACATCCGGTTGCCTCTAGCTAGGAACGAAACCCGACTGAATTGGTATCAGGCGGATATTCTACCACTAAGCCGTCGGCGTACGGTTGGGATGAAGGTGGATTTATGGCGTATTTATTTAATATATATATATATACACACACATATATATACACATATATATATACTTATATATATACATATATATATGTATATATATATATATATATATATATATATATATTGCAATATGTCTCTTTATACAGATGGATATAAATATCTGACTATTCCAACTTTTTCCTTTCTAAATTTTGTTTACCTATTTTTGTTTACTTCTCCTCTCTCCACCACCTTATCCTTTTTAAATATATGTTTTTTTATCTCTCCATTCCACCAAATTAAACCTACCTCCTCAAAGAAAAGTGTCCAGAAATTAAAAATAATAAATTTGTCACGAGTTTAATTGTATATATTTAATATTAACATATGCAACACCTGATTACAATGATAAATATGTGTTTTTTTTTTATTATTATGAGTCGATATGATGAATTATGATCGATATCTCGATCCTAAGGAAATAAATTATAATTAGCTAATCATGTACCCTTAAAGTTGTCTTTTTTTTAAATAATATATATATATATATATATATATATATATATATATATATATATATATATATATATATATATATATATCCTTCACCGATAACCCAGCTCGGGATTTCATGCAAAACGCAATCTTCAGGTGCTGAGTATAGACTGACCGTTACGTAATTTAAATTTTAATAAAACGACTGGTTATCACACTGGTCAGGCAGTTATATATTATATTGCTATTACAGTTTTTTTTTTAATTTAAAAACATATTTGGAACTTAAAATGAACGGGATTTGTATATATATGTTGCGAATATTAATTTTGACGGATATTATGTATATTTATTAATATATATCATAGCTCTATTATATTACATCGATCACTGTTTCCTTAACGCCATCACTATATGTGCGATGTATTAGGATATCTGATTTGTAAGGGAAATTAAAACACAAAAAATTAGGCCATTAAATATTTATTCAACTAAACATAAATCATGTTGTTGCACAACCTTTTTCCATTTTTCTTTCAACTTAAAGATTCCATCTTCCCAGAATTTCGATGATTTCTCGTCAAAGAACTCATTAATGTGTTTTTTATGACATCCAAATAATTAAAAAATTTACCATTGATATCATTTTGCAAGGACATGAATAAATAAAAATCCGAAGGAACAATGTCTGGTGAATATTAGGGATGGGATAACGCATTACAGCCAAACTTTACCAATTTTTGCCGGGTCGCCAAATAAACGTCTGCTCTGGCGTTATCTTAATGGGAAACAACTTTTCTGTTCGTAAATTCTGGACGTTTTTCTTACTGCCTTTCATTAGTCCGGTTGCGAGCAGTCATTTTCAGCATCAATTGACTGGTTACTTGGCAGAAGCTCAAATTACAGGAATCTTTTCCACGCCCACCAAATACACAGCATAACATCCTGAGGATGAAGATTTGATCTTGAAGTGCCTAAAGTTGGCTGATATCGTTCACCTCAGGATCTAAATATTTCCCTGAACATTTTTGTAAACATTCTATTTCTCATCGCCCTTTAAACTTTGCTTTAAAAAGCGTATATTTTCATTGCGTTTATATAACAAATCACTGAGGAAATGTGATGCAAAACATTCTTTTCACTCAGATTATGTGGTACCCAAACATTGCAGTGATTTGAGTATCCAAGCTTCATTAAGTGCTGATGGGTTGTGGATTTTGATAAAATGAATGTTTCTGCCAATTCTTGCGTTGTGTAACTCGGGTTACTCACAGTCAATCTCTTGATTTGATTATCATATGTAATGGGGGCCTGTGTGAGCGTTCAACATCAATAAGGCTTGGATCACCAACCCTAAACTTCCGTAGAGTTCTGTCAGCTAAAGCACATTCACCATACACAGCAAATCTGTTTTATTGCTTAAGAGGTATTTTTACCTTTACGGTAAAAAAAAAGCATCACGTGTCTAAATTGCACCTTATTGTCTTCCATATTCATACGGCTGCAAAATTGACAGGAATTAAGTTGTTTTATTTTTTTTTTTCAGAAGAGATAGTTTGAAGTGTGCTCTAATCGGAAATGTGAGCATACTATATCTATCGATAAATTTGAACGACTAAAAAATCCTGGACAACATAATATTATATATATATATATATATATATATATATATATAATCAGCGAATAAAGTTCCGAGCGATGAAATATGACGTAATGAATCTGTTGACGTTCTATACTACGTTTAACAAAAGATCAGGAACAATGCCATATATATATATATATATATATATATATATATATATATATATATATATATATATATTCAAGCATCTTTGGTTGAATAATCTGTACATAAATCTATATATGTTTATTTTGATTTTATGAAATTCACCGATCAATTTCTTAGTGTTGTTCGAAAACTGATTAAGTGCCGTAGTTTTTCTCATTCCTTTTATTTTCCCTAGTACTTTCAATCTCATCCAAGATCATCTTCAGGGGAATTGACGTAAATGATTTTTCTTATAAATCTGCATGAAATGCTCTCTGTTATTTTCGATTTAAAATTAACGTGAAGAATATATAACTATATAAGTTAATAATAGATTACTTTGTTTACATTGTTAATGATTATTTTTATCTGCTCAACCTGCAATATATTTTTTTCCTTTTTTACAATATACAGGAATTCTTATCTTCTACCTATTTTAAGTTTTTACATTTTATAATTTTTTTAATTAATCGGTAAATATAAAAAAATAAATTTAATATCACTATGATTCTTCAGTTTATGAAGAATGCTTAATCGCACTAATCGAGTATTAAGCATGCACTAATCGAATTTTGGTATAAAAATTTCAGTGTACTAATAGAAAACGCATTAATCGAATACGCCTTAATCGAGGAATTCATGTATTCTGATCTCGGTAGGAATGCCGAATCAAACCTCAACTACATGATTACTATGCAAGATGAATCCCAATTTAATTTTTTTTTTAATCATTTCACCCCAAGCAAGGCGGGAATGGTTTTCGGACCTGGGGAATGTTGGACCTGAGAGAAGAGTGTTGTATACGCCATGGTCACTGACATTCCATCACTGATGTGGTGAGACAACCACACTCTACACACTTCTTTTAAAAGCACTGCTTATAAACAACAGAACTGATTGTGAAAGGTGTAACACAGTGTGTATACGCAAAAGACGTTTAAAGGTCAATCTGTCCCAAGCGGCCTTACTCTGCAAAGTTTAGCTCTGTTAACATAGATTCTTCTTTTATGTGCCGTGTCCCTGCAGGATGTAGGCGATCATAGCTCTCCACTTCCTCCTATCCATTGTAGTTCTCATAGCTTCAGACCCGATACTTTTTGATGTCATACCCGATTGAATACTTTAACTTAAGTAGCAGGAAAAAAGTAATGAGCGATTTTCGTGTATAATAGGTACACCTATGGTTTATTTTTTATCCGCCGTAGTTTTTTTTTTCTTACAGACGATAAATTCAAGCCTTTTGAAATCCATTTTCCCTTATTTAATGACCTTTTTTTAAATATTTTACTTTATCGATTGAATAATTCAAATCAGATAACGTCATCTATAACAAACCCGTAAATTACCGTGTATCAAATTTATTGAATAAGCTGGAACTCAAAGAAAAATGTCATAACATTGCCTCAATTACAAAAATATGGCTGCTACTACGTGCCTCCCTAGACAATGACAACAATTGTAGCAGAGCCTTTGCTGTGTATAATGACGTTATGAATTTGTTTTACTGTTTGGTTGTTTGTCTTTCTTTCCAGAGGCGGTTTTATTAACAACGCAAGGTCTCGATCAGGGCAACAATATCAGATTAAGTAGAAAACGAAAAGTATTGAGAAAAAAATAGCATGTCTCTCCCAGGGAAAATAATTCTCGGCGTAGAAAGGAATATTATTAAATCGGTCGATTTGATGAAATATTACAGGGAACATGCCGTAAAAAAAAATGTCATCTCCCATTTGTTGGTGTTTCAATTAGACTTGCAATATTTTGCAGTCCCTAATTAAAAAAGAATGTATCAAAAACATTGCCATGTTTACTAATGCAGGGAAAAAATAAAAATAGGGAATAGAGTGCCTCTTTACAAACACGCACACAGATATACACCAATTGTTGCTAGGAAATACCCATTGAAAATTATTTGAAACTAAATTACATATCTAACGCATGAGATTTCGAAATGCTGTTCTGATTTCCGGTTTTCAAACAGCAATAATACAAGATGAAGCCAAATATAAAATATATTCATATAACGTCTAGTTGTACAAGGCTTTTAATATTCATAACATATAGGACTGCATTGGCGACGATGACTCGCAAATGAGTTGGATTGATGTAACCGTGAATTCTATGCTAACAGTTTGTTTTCTTATACGTCTCAGTTTCGAATCTCTCTTCAGGCGCTATGCTTCCCAGCCCACTTTAATACAAAATTTAAATGAAATGTCAATAGCTTTCTACTGTCCTCTTTATTACATTTCTTTGTTTTTCCTCTTTAGTAAGGTTTCTGTTTTCTAATTATTCCGTACCCAGTAAAACCTTGTGTCCTTGAGGCTTCACTCACTTGCATTGGGTGATATCGATTTAAAAAAAAAAATGGATGCATTATGCAGTTCATTATTTAAAATAAGTTATCAATATTTTCAGACTAGTTTTTCTTTAATTGAATTTCTGTTCTATTTTATTTTGTTGATTGTCCGATCAATTTTATGACCGAGAATTTTCTTTTTAGCTTACGATGCGATTAGAACAATCGTATGTTATCTTTGTGACAGTGTCTGACTACAGCACAGATATCAGGTCACAAATGTTCAACAACAAGTCGTCATTAAAAATAAACGATTATATCTGTCACTCACTGGGTTAATTTAGTTAACCAAACTAGACGAAATAACCAATCCAGATACTTGATAATTAAAAATGCGTCACGTTTTTTTACTGGATAACAGAATACTAGCGTTATTTGATTGATTCATTTTTTTACGGCTTATCAACATTTTGCACGTGGTTTAAAGCTATGAAATAGGTTTAGATTTTAAGAATTGTTTATATATATATATATATACACACACACGCACACATATATATATATATATATATATATATATGTACAGTACAATGAATAATTCATACAAAAATGAATTAGTAAAGTTAATGATATAAAATTTTAAAGATATATTAAACCAATAACAACTCGATGAACTTTATGATCCTTGTTTTTTGAATTTATGAACTGTATTAGGTCTTCGTAATTACGCAAGTACATTTGACGGGTCCTCCTGTCATCATCAGGAATGGAAACTTATTTTTTTTGGTAAAGAAATATATATATTTCGATATTCATTATATTTTCCGACGGGTGCTAAATGAATTTTACTTTAAAAATTAGTTAGCAGGAAGAATTCGCCATTTTATATCATTAACTTTGCTAATTTACTTTTTTTGCTTGAATGATTCATTGTCATATAAATTAAACTGCACAGCATATTTGATATATATATATATATATATATATATATATATATAGATAGATAGATAGATAGATAGATAGATAGATAGATAGATGTAATGGAACGCTTTTCAATTAGAATCTAGCTCTCGTAGAACCTGACGTCATTCTTATAGTAAAAATCTTAAAATTTCCCTAACTCTCTGCCGTGCGACGATAGCTTGGGGATAGAATAGGATGTCTAGACACAATGATGAGCTGTAATACAGCCAAACAGTCTGTCCGTCGACGACTCTAATATATATATATATATATATATATATATATATATATATATATATATATATATATATATATATATATATATATATATATATATATAAGATAAAAATCAAGGTTTTACGGTATGCTATATTTATTGGTTAAAGTGATCAATATCAGTGATAGAGTTTATGTATGCATAAATAAAAAGAGGACGCTGAGGTCAACATCCAACGCCGACGAGGTCAACAGCAGCTCTAATCACATGCTACACGTAGCATGCTACATACTTAAAGAAAATCTTCACATTTCAAGATATATTGCGTTTAAGCATAAAAAAGTCTGTCCTCCCTCTGTTAACATCAATGTACACACACACGCATATATATATATATATATATATATATATATATATATATATATATATGCGTGTGTGTGTACATATATATATATATATATATATATATATATATATATGTATATATATATATATATATATATATATATATATATATACCTACACACACATATATATATATTACTGAAGAATATATATAAATGTATCAGTGAATTATATATATATTAAAGTATTTATAAATTACTAAATTATATATATATATACACATTGCTGAATGATATATAGATATATGTCACTTCAATAATATATATATGTATTTTCCTGAAAGATATATATATATATATATATATATATATATATATATATATATATATATATATATATATATAATACTGTATAATATATATATAATTCTATGTATGTACATAGATAAATACATACATACATACACACATACATACACACATACGTATTATATATATATATATATATATATATATATATATATATATATATATTAGATTGGTGCAAAAATAATGACGTAATAATGTCGTTTATTGACCTATTTTTAACGTCAAAAAACCAAATTAATTTGACACCAACTTAATATATATATATATATATATATATATATATATATATAGTACTGGAAAAATATATATTACTGAATAATATATATAAATAGTTATAAGTCAAATAAGAAAATTTCATATTTGTATTAATCCATATATATATATATATATATATATATATATATATACACACACACACAGATATATATATATATATATATATATATATATATATATATATATATATATATATATATATATACATATACATGGCTTTTTATTAGGTTATCAGTATTCGAACCACACACCTAATCCTGTCCCAGATATTGTACATAAACATGGGTATGCGTATCTTCGTGTACATTTGCATGTATTTACATATATTGTATGTATATGCATATATTATATGTATATACACATATCGTATGTATATACATATATTCTATGTATATACATTCATTTATCGCTATAAAGTCTGAAAACAATTTGTGTTAAATCTCTTTTGTGAAAACCAAGAAAAATCACAATATACTTCTTCCCATTTCACGACTGAGTCTTTTTTTTTTTTTTTTTACTTTTTGTAATTTACAATTATTTCTGTAATTTTCCAGCAATAATCTCCGTTGATAGTTTTTCTCCGTCATTGATAAGATTATTCTCGTCGCCATAGTTACTGATACATTTAGTTGACATTGCAGTTTTCAGGGTTACATTTAGTTCTTTTTATATTTATCACCTGATTACATTCTATTCCACCTTCGGCGTCGGGCCACTCTGAAAGAGAGAAGTTCTTTTTGTTTTGTTTTTTTTCCTGCTCTGTGTCTTTACGAAACGATTCCATAAGATATTGTTTAAGGTGCTGATATATTTCCTCCTCATTATGCGTTCGCTTTAACACAGAAAAATAAACGAATGTACACTGTATAAGCAGTCGGCTTGCATAGATCGACATGACGATAATGTCAGATTTTAATCTGAAAAAATAAATGACTGTACAATGTGAAGTTCTCTCGAAATCCTTTTATCATTGAGGAAGAACCTTTGTCTTTCAGTTGGTATACATATTAACAGCTGCTCTCTATATATGTCGAAAGGTTATAGGGGAAAACTAGAAAGTGTGTACGGCCAACATTTCGTGGAATTTCGTGCCGATAAAAACATGTCCTCCGTATTCGCGGGGGTTAGGGACCAGAACCGGCCGCAAATAACTAGAATTAGCGAATAATTGTAACCCCCTAAAATGCTTATAAATACCTATTTTGATTGTTAACTTTCATCCTAAAGACTTTAGAAACATTTTAGATATTTTTCAAACATTTCTGAAAAATAGTATTGGTGAATATACACTTAGCGTAAATCTTCTTTCATACGTACAATAACCGTTTTTATTACGCATAGATCGATACAAACATTGAAAATACTGTATAAAATATGTGTAACAAACTATAGAATATAAAGCTTAAAACATTTTCTAAAAACAGAACTGTGGTGATGCCTTCGGACTTAGCATAAGCCAATTTCTAGGACCCCAGCCGCAACCCTTAACAAAGAACAAAGCTCAAGCATTACGCATGATTTTGCGTTTGTTTTTTGCAGTGAAAATATACAATTCTGCCAGTTCTTACCGTAAAAAATGTTTTAAGTCACTTAAATAACAGAAAAATAATACAAGAATATTTTAAATATATTCTATCGAAAAAATACGATAATCGAGGGAGTTCTCAGTGAATAATTTGTACATATGTTCTTCAGAAAAAGACGCGAATTTTCGAAATTTCCGCGAATAACAAGTACATATGTTCTAAAATCAAACTGCAAATATTTAGAATAAGACATTAAACCACACTAAGGAAAAAGTGTTAAAATTAAGAACGTTAGATTACCTCTTAGGTTATCTATTGAAACTGCTATCCGCCAAAAAAGAAATAAAAGAATCCAGTCCCCACCGTTGGCCATTTAAAAGATAGTCCCCGCAGCGGATTGGTTGTGACAAACATCCAATCGAGTGTGCGGAAAACGTGGTCTTTTGTCGTCTAATTCATTAAAAAGACCGGAGTAGCTGTCAGCGTTTGATTGCGAGGGAGAATCAGGGATTGACCTTCCCTGATTGGGTCGACTTGGTGATGGGGTGTAAGATGTTGAAGGACCCGAACGTCCCTGATGAACCAAGTTTAAATTGCATCAGAGATGACCCCTTCCGGCGCCTACTTAACAGCTTATTTTTTAATTATTCTAACGAAAACTCCGTGAATGTGTGAAGCCTGAATGCAGAAACGCGAATAGACGGGGGTTCACTGTAGTTCTTTTGGGGCTATGGAAGCTGTATACAAACACTTCGTTAAAAAAATTTCTTCTTCCGCATAAGGCTTGTCAGTCGTAGCGATGAACATCCCTCTTTGAAATCCTTATAACTTATAGAAAAATCCTTATAACTTGATGATTTTTGATAACGTCAACAACTAAAATAGATAGCATATGTGATTCGAAGAGAAAGTTATATCATAATCAAGATGTTGACATTGCACAATACTTCAAAGAAAAAATTAGAAAATGAGCCAATATCAGTAGTAGAAAGAACGATAACAGCTACTGAACTTGAGAAATTCATATTCCTGAAAAAGGTTCTTTTAAAGAAAAAGGTTTTTAAAATTACAACCGACAGCAACACAAACTGCTCAGCCAATGAATGGCGAACGTTTCAACGTAAAAAAAGGCTTTTACTACTGTTGCTATTATCCTCCCCTGTGCAAAATCGGATGTGCATCTCCTGTCTTGTTCTTGTGTCAATAGGATCTATATCACTCCTTTTAACTCTAAGGCAACTTTTTGACTCTGGTATAAACTAGACATTGTCGTCTAAATTCTCATGCAAACAAGGCACGCATTCACGTTTTGATTGTTTTGCCAACCAGACTTCTTTGTCTCTCGTACAAAGGATGTGGCCATGATTACCATTACCATTTCATCATCACCATCGGCATCATCAGAATCCATATCCTCTACCCATCCTATGTTAGGTCGGAACTCCGTTGACAATCCCGTTCCACACTGTTCAGTCCTGTATTGCTGTCCCCAGATCCCCATCTGGTTTTAAAGGCATTTTTCGTGGACCCAATGTATATCATATTATTGTTAGGGTTCTCCGTGGATGATATAGTGCATTGGCTGCAATAAATCTGTGGTATACCAATGCACTATATCATCCACGGAGAACCCTAACAATGATATACAACAACAACCGGCAAGAATTAACGGTTTTCTGCCAACACAACCGAACTTACGCTCTGAATAACTAGCCTAAAACACGCATACAAAAAAATAAATTTTAAAATCCATAGCCCATATACATAGTTTTAATTACCTACAAAAATTGATAACCCTTTATGAAGTCGTCAAATAACAAACGTTACGGCCTTTTCATATACACAAATCCCTTTCATAAAGAGATATAATAAAAGAATAAAATAAAAATAAATTAATAAATCTCCGTAGACGCTCAAGCCAGACTATGCGAAAACTTCCTCCGTCGTAAATTTAGCCACCCCCACCTTACCGTGACCCGACATCTATGAAAGTAACTCTATACTGATACAAATTATTAACACCCCACCCCTGCCGATTCTAAACAATCCGCCCTTGATGTTACCATGGAAAGTTTTGATTTCATTTCTGACCATACTATTAAAACTCGTAAATTTCAGAAATAAGTCATTCCCAAAAAATTTCGCTTGAAGATGGAACAGAGCCTACTTTAACTCAAGTTAATTCAAATATTATTTTGAAGTTTTCGGCTCTTGTTTTGAAACATGAGACCTCTTATGTAGCGTGTTGGAATCATATTTTTAACTAAATAATTATATATATATATATATATATATATATATATATATATATATATATATATATATGTGTGTGTGTGTGTGTGTGTGTGTGAGTGTGTAAAAACGTATCAACCAGAATTCAGTCCTGCCTCAATTTTCGTCAAAAGAACCAACTAGAAAATTCTGCCTGCCATAATGTAGATTGGTAACTAATATTATTTGTTTCTGAATATTCGCTCTTTCTTACATTTTTTTTCTTTCACCTTACCATAGTGCCATACGTGATACAGTGGCAGATATTTTTCCCAACAGCAGGCTGCCATTTCTCACTGCAGTAGACTAGTTGCCAACCAAGGCTAAAGAAGCCATTCCGTCCTGCTATTCAAACCACATCTGAGGGTTGAAGATATGGATTCAGGCTTTTCCCAAGGATATTTATGCGTAAGAGAATCTATCGAAAATGGCTGGAATTCTCAATCCGAACCGATATCCATTATACAACAACGCACATCCAATGTGCATTTAATTCCGAGTAATTTTTTTTTTCTTTTCATTAATTGTGGCCCATATATTTAATGGGAGTTATTCTGTTGTGGGTTACTAACGTTTGTGGGTTACTAATTTTCAAATAAAAAGTGGCCACTGGAACTTACAAGAAGTTAAATCTGTAAAACTTTCGAATTTTACGGCTGTTTCACACTCCTTGCCTGTATCTCATCCTCCTATCCATAATACCTCCATTTTAAAGCCTTAATTTTATTTTTTACGCCGCCCCTGTAACCATCTAATAACCTAATACAAATGAGGATACGGGATGTACATGCATACCCGTGTAACTCTCGTTACCCCCTCCTTTCTCCTCATTGGTCTCATAGTCCACAAGTACATGAGCAAACTCGGACCGGTACGATGTTATTAAACCAAGGAGGATTTCTGGTTAGATGCAACATGCCCACCCGGAGCATCATGCATGTATTTTCTTTCCTGGGTTGATTGTTCTTTCATTAAGGGTACTGAGGGTAGCCTTTTTCTGTGTTTTTGCGTTATCCGCCTGATAGTCAGGTTTCTGAACCTTCGTATAACTCCGAAGGAGGCTCTCCTATCAGCAGGTGTATAATATCGAGGTTAACGGGCTGCCATTTTGTGAATGGTTTCTGAACCGCTCAGTAGTTTCTCGAGGCCATGGTGAAGGGTACTTTTACGGACCTATCTCTGGCCAATTATTTATACATGCAAATACTGTGGGTGTGTCTGTCTCTCTGCCTACCAGTCTTACACGAACCAAAGCATACATGAAACCAATCAAAATACAAATGAACAAATCTATCAAAACTCACCTAAAAAACTCAGAGTAAATCCCTTGTATATCATCTCCTACACTGACGTGAGGACTCTACGTTCCAAATTTCCAGAAGTGGAACACCGTCAGACATCCTGTTATTAGGTTGGTGCAAAAATAATGTCGTTTTCTCACATAAAGTTGAACATCAAAAAACGACATTATTTTTGCACCAACCTAATAATTTCTGAAAACGGTTTAAACGCCTCAGGCGCATTAGGGGAGTTTATAGTCCCGGGTTATATACCTCTCATGGCCAAACATGACAACATAAATCGCCACGACCATGGACTCGGCGCCTACATCAAGGACGAGTTTCTCTGTGGCAGGTGCGGAAAAAAAGAGGAACCCGATCTCCCATATATATGCTTCCTTGTGGAATAGTACCACCTTCATATTTGATATCTACCGTCTTCTGGGTGAATTGACGGTAACCCCCGACTGAATATCTGCAAATATTAAAAATATCTTCATTGAGTTCCCGTCGACCAGCTTTCATATCTGCGATGACTTCAACATCTATCATAAAGAGTAGCTAGTCCTCTCCAGCAAAACCGATGTTGAAAGCTGATACTTCAGAGATTTCTCCATCGCCTATGAACTAACCCATATCATCGGAGAACCTACTCGGGTCCCGGTCACGATGTAAAATCAGATGAACCTCCTCATCCTTTTCCTAATCTCCTGCCATGATAACTACATATAAAATTTTTGCCTTCACTAGGCACATCAGACAATTCGCTAATAAGGTTCCAGATTGATGTCAAACCCTGTTTTACCGTTCACTAGAAAGATTTTTTCGTTATGTGAAGGCAAACTGGGATAGCTTTCGATCCTATATAATGGAAGCTCCCTTTCCAACCTTCCTCAAGTATGCTGCCTAAAAAACTACTACCCTTGTCACTGACTGGATATTTTCTGGAATGTAGATTTTATCCGCCAAAAGTATGTCAGTAAAAACCAAACAGTCAACCATGGTTCACCTCTGAATGCGCGTTAGCCATAACACAGCGAAACGACTACTTCAATATCTACCGCAAGGATCGAAGTAATTCGACCCTCACTGCATTCAGAACCGCCCACAATCACTGCAAAAAGTCTAGAAAATGCCAAATGCAGCTACGCTTGATCAGTCCAAACCAAGCAGAAAAGAACAAATTGGATCCGGTGAATTCTAGAAGAACACTAATCAAATCATGAACAGGGTAAAGCAGCTGTGTTAACAATTATAAAGGTCTCGAGGTAATATCTTCTTCGACAGATAAGGTGAACTTCTTCGCCCTCGTCTTTACCCTTAACTCAACATTAGATGACAAAGACCATCCCCTCACCAAATTCTCACGTCTCAATACAATCTCAGTAATATTACTATCACAGCACGAGAAGTCACTAACTTATCAAAGGTCTTGATCCTATGAAAGCCACTGCTCCAGACAAAATATCAATGTTTAAGAAGATCAATCCGGAATTGTCCCCAATCCTCACAAAATTATTCAACCCCTGATTTAAGGAGAAATCCTTCCGAAGCCTGTGTATGCCCGGTTTACAAGGAAGCAGACGTGCAATTTCCCCCGCTTCCAGTACAGACACATAAATCTCCTCAGTATCATCAACAAGCTCTTTGATGCTATAATCAATAAGAATGTCGTGGAGCACCTAGAAAAGAATGTACTCTTTAATGACGAGCAGTAGGAAGTTTCGGTCAGCCCTATCCACTGGTGACGTTCCTGCTACCATCACTCTCAGAATCACTGAAACAAACACACCTCGAGGACCATATCTCAAAGTCCTTCGACAAGACGTGACACAAAACAGTAGTAGCAGCTTGTAGTAATACAAGCTCTCCAGTTATGGAATCACAGGTAAAGTCTTCTCAATCATCAAATCCTTCCTAACATTTAGGACCCTGAAGGTAGTTATTAATTGCCAGTTCTCCGGATCCCTAGAGGTCAACACAGGCGTACCCCAGGGGGTCACTCTTCGCACCAACGTAAATTTTTGATCAACGTAAATTATCTGCCTGAGAATATACTCAGATTATTTGTAAACATCTATGCTCAGGATATGACTATATACGGGCGCACCGATAAACCTCTCGATGGTTAGAGATATCTTCCGATTTTGGACAAACTTCCCAATGAGCTAAAAACTGGCTGGTTACATTCAATGTCTCGAAGACCAAGCTAGATACATTCTATCATCGTGGATCTAACCCCGAACTACTACCAATCGGGTTGAAAGAGGTCCTCTCGGGAAAGCACCGTGACTTGAAAGATTGTTGGGCCCCAAACTCACACCCGATTCAAGTAGAACTCGTACATATGATCCATTGATACCCTGCTATCCTCTAACTTTGCAAGAGCTAGATACGGCAAAATGGGGTACTGTTGTCATATTTGAGCGGGTGCTGACCAGAAATCACTACTTCAGCCATGATAGACTTCAAAAACGTCTCCGACCCTTTGTGGGTGAGGAATTATTCTCCACCGTTCAACTTCTCTTCCAAAGGCGAGATGTGGTAAGCCTCTCGCTGATCTACCGCTACTTTCACGGAAAGTGTTTGAAATATAAATAAAAGCTGAGTGGTTAGATCGTTCGCTTGCTGAACATGAGATTCGGGTTTGTTCGGGTTCGAATCTCTCCATGGAAGATTGGTTTGGAAGCTGTGCGGCACAGCATGATGGTTGTTAGTTTGAATTGCTGGAACTAAAGAAACGAACAGTTCCTATCTTTTTGCTAGGATAATAGCGATATATATTAGAGGCAGGCTTGCAACGTTGAGTCTGTGGAAAATGGGCTGCAATCTGAAAATTGTCACCCTCACCAAGGCTGCGTAAGTAACTTTTACTCTTTTAAGGCTGGAAATTGAGAATTGTACCCCCACAACCATGAAATTACACCAATAATCACTTTTCCGTACACCGTTGGGGATATTTCCATCCTTGCCTTTGTGCATATATACTCTGACCTTACGGAGAAGGGTCGATCAATATTTAAAATATTCCATACATTTTTTACAGGTACTATGCGATTTAAATCTAATTTTTTTCCAAACCGAAAAGGTTATTTAAATACATTTTCATCGACAATAATTATTTTTGTTTAGAATTGAAAAAGGAATGCGGTATGCATTCTTCATTTTGATTTCTAACAGACATGAGATTTGTAATTCAATAATAAAAATGATTCATAAACATATTTTGCACAGTTTTTTTTATTGATTTATTTAGAATTTGTCAGGAATAACTCCGACTAGGAAGAAATCATGAAGCCTGCTGTGTTTCTCTAACTGCTGTTTATATAATTCTAATATGGTTTCAAATTCAAAAACAAAAGAATAAGCAATTGGATAGGTGGTTGTTAAGGTCGGCAGGAAGGTTGGTGTTTCCCACAAGCAAGATTATTTCAGAACATTTTTCCAACAAGATTACTCTCGGTTTCCATTTGCATTATAATTTCAAACTTTTGTCCTTGGGGTTGGGGAGGCATGAATTCACATCCTCAGCTATCTTGCCAAATCCCTCAACTGAGTGAAGGAAAGCTCATGAGAAATACAATAAGAATCTAAACTATTTTAATATCCATATTGTATACGAGGGTAAGTCAAAACCTATCTGCACTTTGGCCATATAGCATTGTCACACTTTTGTCTACACCTCGATGCTGGTAGTATTGCAGTCACGTGATCAAAGTTTGAGCTTGGTCGAGCTAGTTTCCATGCTGCTGTTATAGTGAAAACGTGGCCGCGCTGCTAACAGTTTTAAACCAAGAAGGAGCAAAGAGCAGCGATCCTATTGTGTCAGGAGCTGATATTAATCGGGGGGGGGGGTTTAACGCGATACGGTGACAATGCCATACCACTTAGAAGTGTCTATGAGTGGATTGTGAAGTGACCAGACAAACGTGAGGCACGAAGAAGGAGCATGATGACCGTCAATATTTTCCAGAGACAAAAACATTCAACCAGCTCGAGAGATGGTAATGACGAAACGAAGAGTTATGATCGATGTTCTCTTCAGATTCGGATGATCCCAACTATAAGCACGCATGAACAGAGTTCAGTGTGGTAAACCCAAAGATATATGATGGTGAAAGTACGGATAATTGTTGAATTACATGGCAATTGGTAGACGTTCGAATGGCCGGAAGAGAGCTCACCATGCGAAACGTGCGAGAGAAGAAATTGTTAGCATAGAACTTACGGTTACCTCTAGGAACTTAAGCTGTAAAATTATAAGACTTAGCTGCCAATCTAGTACTGAACTTCACTTCGAGATGTCAAATAAGAAACCCCATCGGAACAATTACCATGAAATATTTATCAAAAAGGCAGAGCGGAAACTGTATAATCGTTGTGGGAATATGATGAAGACGAAATGCAATGTCAGTAACAATAATATTAGTATTTATCAACAATCTCTAAATACGCAGCTTAGTGTGTCAGAAAAAAATTCAGCACATCTTTTCAGTTTATATAATGTTATATCACAAACTTGTTTTAAAACAATTATCTGAAATTCATTTTTCATGGTTACAATGACACAGTATTTCTGGCGTTCAGGGAAAGTTGAAGAGATATTAATGGCTGTATTTTCGTGAAGATTGCCTCTTTCTGCCAAGGCAAACTTTCACTTTATCATCTTGCTGTGCACTTAATCATCCCACCATTTCGCTAAGCTTTCCGGGGTTTTTTTTTTTCACATCAGAAAAATAAACGTTCTTCGAGGATAAAAAAAACAAAATGATGAACTTTGAGGCTTTTACCTGAAATTTCATTTCAGCAAGTTGAATTTTGTGAATTTAAAATCCAAGAAAAAATAGAATATTAATCGTCACGAATTAATGCTTGACACAGACGTAAACTAATTAGATTTGTAATGTGTCAGTGAGTGTTTTGGTGGGTGCGAGTACATGGCAGTATTTCCAAAATAGATCAGAACAATGAACCAACATTCCAAGTGGAACGAGCCTCAAAAATCAAGAGAGTATTGGCTTTTACTATTAGGTGGGTGCAAAAAATAATGACGTAATAATGTCGTTTCTTGACGTCAAAAATCGACATTATTACGTCATTATTTTTGCACCAACCTTATAAATATCGTCACTGAAACAAACACTAAAATGTATCTACCTCAGCCAACTATATGGTTCAGAAGTATAAAAGTACTATTTGTTTTTTTGCAAAATTACCACGAGTGTTGAGGATATCGCTAACATTTTTTGTCAAGATTTACAAACTCTACCGTCATTTTTATATTTACAGTGTTAATAGTGATTTTACAAGGGTAGCTCAGATGTGGCACGAGGCCGAAAGCATGGGGAACCCAGTGAGGATCGAACTCACTACTCAGTCATAATTGTGCTAGCAAGACAAGCTTGCTAACCATTACACCACCTCGAGTTGCCCAAAAGTGATTTTCCAAGCGTAGCTCAGATGTGGCACGAGACCGAAGGCATGGGGCACCCGGTGAGGATCAATCTCACTACTCAGTCATAATTGTGGTAGCAAGACCAGCTTGCTAACCATTACACCACCTTGAGGTGCCCTGTTTACAGTGCTAATATTGTCCATTATATTTAATCAGAATGATATATATATATATATATATATAAAGACACAGTGTAATCCGGATATAAGAGACCCTGATATAAGATAAACCCGTATATAAGAGAGATTTTCTCTGGTCCCAAATTAAAGCCATACTTACCTAAACAAAATAGGCAAAACCCGGATATAAGAGAAACCTGCATATAAGAGACGTCTTCTCCGGTCCCGACAACTCTCTTATATCCGGGTTACACTGTACATATATATATGTACAGTGTAACATATATATATATATATATATATATATATATAAATATAAAGAAAAGATATGCAAAAAACATTGCATTTTTATTAAATAAGTATTGGTTATTTTAATCATTAAATTGTTACTGGGAGCATTTTGTATGTTAAATAATAAATCTTTTAATTTTTCAAAAAAAAAAAAAAATGAACGTTTATTGCACTAAGCTAGGCTCCCTAGTGAAAATCAACTATTCTTTGTACTCACTTACCTGTTTGCACTTCTCCCCAAAAGTTGTATAGTTTTTTTTGACGGTGTAACGGACGGACGGACGGACTAACAAAAGTCATCGAATTTTATAAACAGTTACAGATATTTCTACATTTAAATCAGTGTATAATGGAAGGAAGAACACTGTGTTACTTCAGACTTTTAAAAAAATATTGTGTAAGTTCCTCTTTGTAAATGATGGCTTTTATTAACCACTAACCGACAATTGATAAAAAAAATGCCTCGGTCGTTAAACTGGTCTACAATTATCACCTAGTATTCAGATAACAGAATCCTGAGTATGACATTAAAAATATTGATATGATTGTATACAGCTGATAGTTTAGATATTTCTAAACGGTCTTGGCCCACATACGGAACGTCCATATGAAAGTCCCAATATGAAGAGGCAATTTAAGAACATGACTCGATTTTCCTGCTTGACGTTTTGGTCAATAGCAATTTGCGATGTTGGGTGAAACCACATCTGGCGCAGCCTAATCTATGTTCAATTTATTTGTATCCTATACGAAAATTTGTTATAACTGATTCATATACTGATGTATTCGACGTGTTTGGTATTTACTAATTTTATATTTTGATTTTTTTATGGGTTATTCTGTGTAGGTGCCATCATTGCTTTCAATCCAATTCCAGAACATACTTTACCTTTTAGATAGAAAAATAACAGGACTTTGTAGAGATCCTTGATCGCTAATGTCCTGAAGGTGCGTTAAAGGAGAAATTCTAAGTGGAATTGTTACCAAAGGAAAACACCATGGAAATCATTATTGTCAGGTGGTACCTACTCAATAAATTGTTCTTAATCTGACACTGTGACAAGTTAAAACAAGCTTGGGAAAGGGCTATTAATGAGTTCCAGCGAATGTATTGCAAACTAAGACAAAAACGTTATGGTTTAAAATTATTTAATGAGACAATAAAATGATAACTTGTGGAGCACTCACCCAAGTCCCGAAAGGACATGGTAAATCATCTCACTGATTTCTACACAATCTGAATTCCAGAAAACTGGAGGATTATCCAATTTGCTGAAGCAAATGTCTGTTGTAGAATTATTATTGTGGCCTCTACTGACCACTTTATAATAATTCTATAACATACATATTTAAATCATTTTAATCATTAGAAAAATGAATTAAACTAACACTTCACGCATGAAATTCTCCAGAAATTTGTTATAATTTATCCCATCTAACCTGGGGGTATCTTAAAACGAAAGATCGTAAGCTTTAGCGGAAAGCCTGAAATTTGAATGAATGCATTGATGGCATATACTCTGAATCCATCATGAACATTCAAAATGTTGAATTAATACATTTTAAATGCTTCAAGTACTCCGGTTTGTTAATCAGCTATAATAAATTTAGTGTAAGAGATAATGAAATTGAATATAGAATAGTCTATTCCTGGGATTGCCCAACACTGCAAATGGTTACAGAACCATCGTATTAGGATAAAAACTAGACACTTATTATTAAATCGCATCGTAAGATCTGAATACCCCTATGAATATCATGCATTGACTCCATCTCGTTTAGAAACATCTAAACTGTAGATGGTATATAAACAATTTCTCAGATCACTTGTTATAGATGGCTTTCACTGAAATAACAAAGAACTTTACCAAATGACAAAATCAGTATCACTATCAATAACACATGAAAATTGAAGAGAAAATCAAGATGTTGACATTCCACACGACCGCAAGCGAAAGTTGAGAAGATAATCCCCTTCAATACTGAAAAATGCGATAACAGTTACTGGACTTGACGCACCTATTTTCCTGAATAATTCCTTTAAGAGAATGATTTTATGAATTTAAATTTTGAATAGAAGGGATTTATAAATTCCAACCGAAAGCGTCACTGTCTGTGATATGTAAATGACTGTCTAATTATCATCGCTATGACACAGACTATATAAATGACATAGACTATATAAATGCACAAGAAGCAAGTGTAGAGCTCACTGTGAGTATCGTGTACTGACCAGTAGAGAGGTTCGCTCCCTTGCTAATAATGTTCGCTCAATCCCCATCTCACACCCCTCTAGGTAGTATGTATTCTTCGGGAGGGGGTTACGTCTATTGCTCTGCGCATTTGGCGCCCCAAAAGAGAAAATGCCGAGATGGTTAGGGAAATTTTTGTACCGTATTGTCGTTAAAGTGTGTTGTTTTACCTTCCGATTGTGCTGTTAGGAGTCGCAGGGAGACACGATCGTCTATTATCGGCAAGCCGATGGTCTGGGGGAGAGATATCTAGTGGAATTGTCAGCCACTAATTCGCTCCAGCG
This sequence comes from Acanthosepion lycidas, assembly GCA_963932145.1. Taxonomy (NCBI): domain Eukaryota; kingdom Metazoa; phylum Mollusca; class Cephalopoda; order Sepiida; family Sepiidae; genus Acanthosepion; species Acanthosepion lycidas. The sequence continues at coordinate 51,334,758 of OZ010595.1, read as the reverse complement.
TTTTCTTGGTCTGCCTCTCGCTCTCCAGCCAAAGTACCTGAGGCTGTATGTTCGTAAGGCTGGTTGGTTGATAGGCATACGGGTGAGGTGTCGAACCACTTGATCCTCTGTCGTTCAATGTCTTGTATGATTGCTATTGTTCTTACCATATCTCTTATTGCCTTATTCCTGATCTTGTCTCGTCTGGCCTTGTTCATTGCTTTCCACAGGCATTTTATCTCACAAGTGATCAGTTTCCTCTCAAGTTACCTCACTAAGACTAGCCTCTCCTCCTCGCCGTGGGAGGTGGAATGGTAAAGCTGGCCAACAGGGCAGCGGTAAAGCTGTGATTGGCTTAGCAGGCCGACAGTGTATAAAATTTACTCAAGGAAAAATGTCTCCTTACCTATAACTACAGAATGAACTCTTCTCAACACTATGTATACTACGCATCTCAAAAGAGAGGGGCGAATCTAGTCGAGCCGATAGTAGTTCACTCCAAACCAGACTGACAGTCATACTAACACCTTCCACATCTTGTATTATTATTTCGTGTAATATACCTTCGTTATTTCTACTCTTGTGTTCGTGTTGTTCTTCCTTGGTCCTAACCTAGGCCATAACAGAAACAAAAGGAGATTGCCGTTAAATCTACTTTAAATCTCGACATGTTGTCACACTGAGTAGCGACATGGGCGCGCTGAAAAATACCCTCGGAATGCGGGTATAGTGTGCTGACGAGCAAGGGTTCAAGGTTCTGCGAATAATGTTCGCTCAAGCTCCGAGGAGACACCTCCACTAGGTAGTATGTCTCCTTCGAGAGATGGATGGGTTATTGCCTGGTTCCTGAGGCATCGCCAAAATAGGGAAGTGCGAATAGAGGCTCGGAATCTTTCCGCGGTATTGGCGTTAATTCCACTTTAAACTGTTCTTGTGCCACCTTAGGTAGCGATGTGGTCAACCCGAACAATCAGGCTTTCGGTATGCAAAATAAATGATTAGTGCTGGGTAGTTAAAATACGAAGAAAATTCCACTTTACAACAATTCGCTCTCTCAATGAATGTGAATGTTTCTATATAAGGAATTATATTACGATTATAATTATTCTTTGCTCATTTAGTTTATGAGGATGGCGATGCTGAGCATATCATAGACCGATCACGTGAGCAACAATGAGGTCTTAGGATACAAACAAGAAGAAGGTTTATAATTAATATCAGAAAGAGGCTTCTGATTTTTCTAGGACACATAAAGAGGAAGGAGAGTCTGGAGGATCTGATTCTCCCGAGTCAAATAGAGGGGAAAAAGACAAGAGAAAGCAGTGCGTGACATACCTGACAAGCTTGAACAAATCCATGACAAAAATATCTGGGGGAGGAAGCAGAGCGAAGGAGTTTGCGGAGAGCTGCAAGGGATAGCGGGAGGTGGAGAGCCATGATCGCTTACATCCTGAAAGCACATAACACATAAAAAGAAAAAAAAGCCGGTTTCGAGGAAAGTGCGTTCTGTGCGCGCTATTTCAAGACAACAATCGTCAGAGACTTTATAAATTTCATATAAAGTTCATAGTTGCAAGTTAGTAAAACTGTAAGGAAAATTGAAACAAAAGGTTGAGTGAAGAAGGGTTTAATTATATGAGAAAATGGATTGAGAATACAGCAGTTCTGTGCGGCAAGCTCACGACTCAAAAGCCTTTTTGTCTTGTACCTTCAGCATAAGTTCTCCTCATAATATAATAGGTGTTCAGAAGGTTCGTCTTTCTACAGAATAAATCATTTTTCCTACCGTATATATCGGCGTACAAGGCGACATTTAACCTTACCCTCGCCCTCAAAATTTGTGGACCGTCTAATACTCTAGATGGGAACCTTAAATGCTATGGTTTATTGTAAGTAGTTAGCACGAGAGATGTGTGTCTCAAAAGCTGTTTAAGGATTGCATTCTGGAACTGTCGAAGTAGTGAATAGTTATCGATGAAAAGTCATTCAAGCCACCGTAATAGCCTACTGAAAACACCAAATAATGAGGTACCGTATATTGTGATAGATAACTGACTCTATCTCTTTAGCTTTTTTTTTTCTCGTTAGAATTTGAGTGAAAAGAAAATGTATGTTTAACGAATTTATTTAACAAATTGAATACATTTTAAAATATGATTTGGAGCTCGTCTTGTACGGCGAACCTAGCTGGAAATATATTAGGTTGGTGCAAGAATAATGTCGTTTTCTCACATATGTTACTATGTGAGAAAACGACATTATTTTTGCACCAACCTAATACATTTCAGCTCCAAAATGTAGGGATCGTCCTATACGCCCAGTCGCCAGCATATATTGCATATATTTTTTTTTTATTATTTTTTCTAACTTTACTTAAAAAAATATATGTAACTTCTATGTACCAGTCTGTGCGTTAATACTTTAATATTAAGACTATTTATACAGAAAAATTAACATAATTCACTATTGAGCGCAATATTCGAAAAGGAACTGATTTCTGCTTTGGGAAAATCACGTGGTTATCAGCCCAGACATCAACTCTTCAGTGAGTTTTCAGATTAATCTACAGAATAAATTCGCAGTTATTGTTTTCTACTTTATATTCCCGAAATTTCAGACCTTGTAAGTCGACATTCCCGATAAATATTTGGGAAGCATGAGAAGTGAGTCAGCGTTTCACTGTCGCCCCATTACCGCAAGACAGATGGTGGGGAGGTCTGGCTTAGATTTACGATTGATACATTTAATTTCAGGCTCAAAATAACTTCTCAGAATATTCCGTCCCGAACTAAACCGTAAGTTCTTATTTATATGAAAGTTTTGGCACAAGCAATCGTTCGGTAATTATTATTGAGCTAGTGTGGTTGTGGGAAAGTGATTGTAGGGTGGAAGACAATTCATCATCCCCAAGGCCGTGAAGAAGAAGCTGTAAATTTAGTATTGTGCAGCCCTAGCCCAGATGTGGCACGATTACTCCATTTTTACTCCGATCTGTCTGTTGTAAACGATTAATACATTTAATTACAAGCTAAAATAACTTCTCAAGATATTACGTCCTAAACTAAACCATAATTTCTTATTTATACGAAAGCGTGTTGTGGTATAAAGCAGGAAAAAATAAGGTTCAACTGGTGACTAATCTCAGTTCTAATATTCAGAATGAATATCTTGGAAATAATTACCCCATCCAGAGACGCGCTATTTATACTTTAATAAGCTTGTTTTTTGGGGGTGTCAAGCAAAAAAGTTATAGAACATTTAGATTGAACTGAATACTTAATACGGCAAACCACACTAAATAATAATCATTATCCAAACCTCAGGTGTCTAGTAGTTATTTATTGAATGATGTTTGGCACAAGGCCCAAAATATTGATCGCTTACTGAAGATCAATCACACTAGTGTCAGTTGTAAAGGTCAAACAGAATAGCTTGGAAGTAAGTACCCTACCCAGAGGCGTATGATATATCGTTTAATAAACATAGCTTGGATCCGGAACATGGGCACATGGATGGGGCACACAGTGAGGATCAGTAATAATGGTCAACCACACCCGCTGCAGAAACTTTGCTCATGATAATGCTTATACTCAGGCACCCAGTTTTTTTTCATTAGTTTAATTTAGTTTTACCGAAGTGTATTTAAATAGTACGAGAATCGTTTATTATTTAACTCTAATAGTACATCAGTTACCGTCAACCATTTTGTGTAAACTCCGCTATTGCCCTTATTCCAAACCTGGAATTTACATTCTCGCCTACAATGCCCCAGAGAGATTGCCTCAATGTCCTCTATGTTTGTGATTTACATAAGTGACTCTGTTCGGTTTCCATACTTGCAAAAGTTGATGTGGATCATAGTTGACGTGAGTCTGCATTCAGCGGTCGGGTGTAACATTAGATGAGCAACTTCATCTGGCGTCCTTTTGTTCCAGTGAAAATTTGAGTAACAATACCATTCTAGCATAATACTGTAAAAGACCAAATGTCTTGCTCACTTAGTATGGATCGAATCTAATACTTAATAATAATGTTAATCCGCACTAGCTAATTATAACCCACGCCCGGTTAAGGATCCCTGTTTTTTTGGGGGGGTATTGTTTTTGTTTTTTAATAAGCTTAGTTAAGTTATGCAAAATCTTTAAAATTTGGGATCCAGTTTAGGATCGAACTCAATATTAAGAAGCAATAGTCAACTAGATTAGTTACTTAATCAGTACGCAATACTCAGGCATGTATTATATATTTCTTTTACTATTGTTCACCGAATTCGAGACCCAAGAGCCTCCCAAGGTAGAGGATTTCTAAATAAGATTGTTGTAAGGTCGTACAAAGAGGATAGAAGTGGTGCATATTATGAGGATTGGGAGAATAGTTATGTTGACTCTCGACTTGATTGAAACAAACGGGGTAGAATTAACTGGAGAGAGGGTTCCGCAATTTAACACCTCTGAGAAAGAAGTTCCTCTTCACCAATGGAACCCAAGGAGAATGAGGTCGAGATTGACTCAGGGTATGTGGCACTGTGAAGGTATGACTGGTGGAAACATATAATGTTGTTCGCCTGAATATATGCCATGAAAAGAGAGAACGAGTAGCGAGAGGCTAGCAAAATTTCATTTGCGGGAAAGAGGTTGTCGGGTGGGAAACAATTCCTCAAACATAACGCCACACAAACGAGGCTGTAAAGCTAGGATTGGACAGCTCTAGCCCAGATGTGGCACTGATTACGCCATCTTTGTTCTGGTATTTTCTTATAAAGACAGAACATAGTAGAAGGTATCTTGCACTTTCGGTGGTGACCGTGGGTGTGTCAAAGAATGGAGATAGATTTTATTTGGTACTTTCGGGGTGGGGGTCAAAAACGCAGATTGAAATAATTTAATTTATCCTATGTCTCGCATCCTTTCAATACGTGGGGGATTATGACTCTCCACAATTTTGTAGCCTTTAGATTATCTCTCCTAATCTCTGTTCTGCCAACCATTTACACACGATTGTTAGGTATTTTAGGCCCTGTTTTCCTCTATTCCTCTTGCTTTCTTTATGTTGAGTAAGTGTTAAATTTTCTAAGCCCTCTTTCCTCATTATGTGTCAAATGTTCAATCATACTTTTACATAATCCTACTTTAGGAGAATATCTGAGACATCAGAGTTAGGTGTGACTGATCAAATAAAATTGTTTTCCATGAATCGTTATGCCGATTTTTCAAACACAGCTTAGTAGTGGCAAAAGTCCGAAAGTATGTGGCACCCAGTGTGGATTGAACACACTAATCAGTATTAATTGAACTGATGTTAAACTTCGACTGCGTTTATTCCTGTAGGCGTCTTCTTTTGTATGCTAAGCATTGACATTGGGTTATTTAATCCATTTCGCACCTGTTGCGTATTCCCAAGAATGTGGAATGTCTGAGAAAGGAACGTCACTACAACTTGGGGTCAGGTAGTTGACAATATTGGTTCAAGCCCCTAGTGGGCATCCACCCAAGCACAGTTACGACTGAATAGTGAGTTCGATCCTCACTGGGTTCACTATACTTTTGCCCTTGTGCCACATCTAAGTTACGCTTAAAAATCAATAGGGGCTCTGCTTCCGGATTCTTCTGGAAAGATTGACAGAGGAAGAGAAGAGTTCTTTTTTCCGTTCGAGTAGATGTTGCGGTTGTAGTGTCTGCTCTGTGTTTGAGGCTTTCTCTCCTCCCTTGAGTTGCCCCTCTCCCGTTATGTAACATTTATTCTGTAGCGTTGGTTAGACATGCTATGACCAGCTTAGAAAAGCTAAGACCAACTGAGAGTAGAATATAGCACCTAAGACGAGCGACCCGAGTGGTAACACTCGGGTCTCCATATTAAAAACCGACCTTATGTCACAACCTGGCTCAGTGGGAAATAAATCCCGGTCATGGATGGGTTCACTGACGCGTCCCTTAAAGAGAAAGTACTGAAGGTACTTCAAGTGTTCCACAGTACTACCGATAAATTAAACTCGACATTGTGTCAGATTACATTTACGAGGCGGGCGCGCTTCTAAGTACAATTTAATGAGCAACATTTCGTATGTCTGGACGTCAAATGAACACGCTCGTCTGTGATAATACTGGCTCAAGCCACAGCAAGATATTTCTCACCAGGTATGATCTCTCCTTGGGATATCGGTGGTTTTGTTGCATGGCGCCTGAGGCGTCCCCTAAAATGGTGATGTGCCAAGAGTCTGTGTGTGCGGGGGGGGGGGTCAGAATTTTTCCACAGTACTGCTAATAAATTCCACCTTTCCTTCACATTACGTTTGCGTTTTAGTCATTCGTCTAAACACCACGCGTAAAGTGTTTCTAGTATTACATCCCTTTGTCAATCTTATTACTTCCACGTCAACCGATATAAGACGAGCAAAGGAAACATCTGCCTTCATACATACAACGTCGTATGATTACAGGGGATTTAAGTTACAACACCGGAAAATGGTCAGTTAGATTGCCACATCGGTTGTCCAAATGACAAAAACAAATGAAGAGTTATTTTACATTTTGAAAATTAATATAAAGCTTTTTTGGAATGGATTGTATAAAAATAGTAGGCTTTGATTTTTATACTATTAAATGTTACGGTTCTTATAAAATATAGGGAGCGAAATATTTTTAAATATACTCCCACGGATGCACAGGTGCTATAATCGGTAGAGGCTGGGGATAAGAAATCATCGAGCAGATCTCGAATTCAGTTCTTGGCTGTTATATACTTCCTTACGTATACCCTTTTGAAAGTATTTGGAACCGTTTCATCTTTTCCCCCCAGGTATAAGCAAAGCAGTCTTGGCACTCGTGGACAAACAGTTTAAGAGAAGAATAGTTCTGAATTCAGACCCGTGTTTGTTTCTGCCGGTTTATATAATTGAATTACAACTCAACATAACCATGTCCTGAACAAAAGACGAAGTTATAAGAAATCAGTCGAATATGTAATATACTTTTTTTATAATAAGGATATTAATTTATAACCATCAGTGATGTTTCGACAGAAATTCACGGGATATCAGTGGGATTTATAATGTTCAGAATAGCTGCCCATTTCCGAGCATGTTCAACCCAATTTGTGTATTTGCAACAAACACGGGGCCAACTTGTTTATTCTGCAACTATAATGAACTGACATTACATTTCTAAGTACTTGCCCTAGCGGGGTTTATGGTCGCCTCATCATGAAAAAACGCTAATGATCACCAAAGTTAAGCAACGTAGGGCCTGGTCAGCACCTAGATGGGTGTCCTTTTGGAAATATTAGGTGCGGTAATCTTGTGTGTGCATATGATGCAACGGATCACGGCTTCGAATTGCTAATCGGAGAGCCGAGTTCTAATTCCCGTTAGCATCGTTACATTCACTTAAACACAACTACCCTTGGGAAACGTAGGAATCCATCTCTTCTTCCCCAGTTATGGATTAATTGGTAAAATGGTTATTATCTCAAAAAATATTACAATCTAAAAATATTTTTTCTGGCACTAAATAACATGGAAAGATTTGACAAACCGTAGAAAATGAATCAATCGTTTAAAGTCCCCCACCAGGGACGCATATTTTTTTTTCATATATTTCCATAATCCTTTACTGGTTTCCTATGAAAGCTAGTTAGCACAGTTTCTCTTGCTATTTAACCCTTACCTGGGGGAATGTTAATAACAACAAACTAAAACACATTCATTTAATAAATTCTCTCTTCAGTTGCTGATTTACAGATTCGCTTGCTCTAAACGGCACCATATGCGTATGTATGTCAACATTGATCAAATATCGAAGTGGAATAATCCAAGCCACATCATAACTGGATTGGATAGTACCAATACAGGTTGAAATCTGTGTCTTATACGCAGATCATGCGTACGCGGCGGTTTTGCCTAGTAATGTGTACAAAGCGATCAGTGATTATATATCTGGCACAGAACAAGATGTACTGGACAGACAGACAGACAGACAGACTCAAGTGGATTGAACGTAAAATTGGTTCTGATCTTTTCCAGTACCCTGGATTTTTAATAGTCCTGGGTGTTGAAACAAGGAAAATTACACCATTCCTTATCTGAACCGTCATTCTATCTCCATTCTGAAATGGGAGGAAAGGAATCATCTCGAATATAGAGATATAAGTCGCTGTTGTAATTCGTACACACGCTTCTGCAAACGGAGAAGTTGAGAGACACTTAAAACAACTTTTATTCTTAAATCGGTGCAGAAAGAATTATAAATTCTGACAAAGCAAATTTAGAAATTTTTATTCGACCTCTGTCAAACCTTTCCATCTAATAAATATATTCATCCAAAATAATCGTTAATAGCAACGGAATAAAATACACCCACATACAGTATTCTATTGTCGATAGATGTCATTCATTTTAGGCCGACATCCTGAGTAATCTATACGTTTCAAATACTGACATAGCAACGTATTTGAACCGTATAAATTCTTATTTGAATTAACTGCAATATAACTGTAATGGTCATAGTATCCGACTCCTTAGACAGGGTGCGATGAATGAATTGTCGTTTAAATTACGCAAAAATGAAATCACCCTCATTTATCAAAATTATACCAAAATATCTTGAAATACTAAAGTATAAATTTATTCAATAAATCCACCATTGGCTTCAACCACGACCTCCAGACGACATCGTAATCTTCTGCAAAGTTGGTGAATGCTGCCATATTCCTTACCTTCAGTTCATCTTTGGTGTTACAAACAGTTGTGTTGGTCTCTTGCTCAACTGCGTCCCACACAAAATAATCAAGTGGGGGTTACAATCTGGGGAGTTAGGTGGCCAAATCTAAGGAGTGATATTGTCTCAGAAATTGTCTGACAGTCATGACCGGGTTCTCTTGCATTTTTGGCATGGTGCAGAGTCCTGTTGCCAGATAGTGACTTCCAGCATCTACCCTCCTGAACCAGAGACGGACTACCATCTCAAGGCACATGATGTAGACCTCCGTGTTGAGTCTAAGGCCCAGACAATCAAATTCGGGAATTCTTTTCTTACCAGAACGACCAGGGTAAGTTTTTCTAGCTACCGTACCTTCGTACTCACCATTAGACTCATCCATCTCTTTTAGAATCCTCTGCACTGTCCTCAGATTGACACCCCAAAACACTGAAATGTTAATATTCGAGGTTCTGGTGCGAATGCCAAGCAGTACAGCAGTACAGTGCGGTTTTCAAATTTCTTGCGAAGTGAATTGCATAATGGTGCTCTTTTTCTCACAGACGGTGTCCAAGTTACCTTACTGTGCAGTCGACAAAATAAAAAAAAACAACGCGCATGCGCGAAATTAAAAATATAAAATGACGACAATTTACCCATCGCATCCTGTAAGTTAGGTTATTTCTGTTTCACGAAATATCAACATCTCTTTATTATCTCTGGTTTATTTAACGCCGAAATCTAAATATTGTTTTTTTTTTTTTTTTTTTTTTTTAGATAATAATAGTTTTTAGTGATATGTCTTACTCAAAAATCTCACTGGAGGGGAAGAGGTGGATTCATGCCATTCTCAAGGTTAAATGAATATAACAAACACAACTGGAATCGGAACCTGACTCTCTGATTAACAATTCCGAGACGTTATCTATTTCACCACCGGCACAACCAAGTGGTATTCCTAAACGGTCACTCATCAAAGTACTGACTATGCTCGACATTGCTTAGCTTTTGCGATCGTATGTGAATAAGTGTTTCAACATGAATTGGTTGTAAGACCTCTTTATCAGGAGGAATTCGACGGTCGTTGACCATTTCAACTGTTGTAACATATAAAATCTTTCTATTTAAACAATTTTTCCGGAAAAGTGGTTTCACAATTCCACTAACTGTAAGCGCTTATTAGACATTCCTGAAAAGGTGCGGCGCCATATATTTCCCCTCAGCACATGGGATTTTCTAGAATTACTGTAGATTTACATTCTCATGCTTCTAAGCCCTTCATACACTTTCGTACATCAATTAAATATAATAAATTGTTTTACATAGTTAACGTATGATTTTTCTGAAATGCATAATTCACATATTTATAGTGGGAGTTTCATATGTTTACCGTGGGGGATTAGATGTTGGGCTGAATTGGTCGTATGCCTAATTCCAAGAAAAAAAGGTTTTTATATGGACGTGAAAGTGGGTGCTCAGGATGTGGCCAAGGTCTCAGTCAGTTATTTGTGTCGTACTTGATACACGCTTGGCGATCATGTCTCTTTCGATTCATGATTGACTAGGCAGAAGATCTCTCCGCAGTAGTTTGCCATTTCTTTCTACGGTAGACTGTTTACCACCCATGGTTGTAGAACATAATCTGCTCAGCTATACAACCCATAGCCAGGGGAAGAGATAGAATCGTACCTTTCACAAGGGTATTTGCGCGTAAGTTATTATAAAGAACCTGACTGGATTTCATACTCGACTCTCCTTTTGAGCCGATATGCATTAAAGCACAACACACCGGCCATGGGGTAGCCACAAAAAAAATAAAAATAAAAAACTGGAAGCATTGCTTTAAACTCAACCTCATGGTGTATCACGTAAAAATTTTGGATTGTAAGTTTTGGTTTTCTTGGTTGTGTGAACATATCTATGAATTGCGTACCTGGTGCAATCATCATTAATCCATAAGGAGCTGAGATGGAAGAACTTTTCTTTGCTTTTCTTTCTTTTAATACTCAAAGACGAAAAAAACTTAAAACAGCGATATAGTGTGTACTTTTAATACTTAAGATAAAATTGACTTACCGTTTAAACCAGAGTGATGTCGGAATAAAAAAAAAGAAACAAGTATAGTCCTACTTAGAATCTGAAAGAGACAACACTTTGAGGGTTTATATGGAAATTCCTTTCTTCTTTTTATATGCCGTGTCATTTCTGGATGTAGACGATCATGGCCGTCCACTTTCCCCTATCCCTTGTGGCTCGCAACAGGTTTTGTGTTTCTTCAAACTTCCCCAGACCACGATCCGCCATCTACCTGCCCAAGCCCGCCACGTATGTCATGCGGTGCCTTTCCCCTGTCTCTTTTTCCTTCTTTTCGTCCCGTGAGTATCAGATTCGCCAAGCCCTCCTTTCTCATCACGTGTCCCAGAAATTTCATTTGCCTCTTCCTTATGTTAAGCATAAGCTTCCTCCTTGTTTGCATCCTCTCCAAGACCTCATCGTTGCTCACATGCTTGGTATATGATATCCTCAGCATCCATATTGTTTAAGGTACGACGCAAATGTGTAAATCTGACATTTTGGTGAAAGGAAAAATGTATCTGGTCAAATGGTTTGTGATTGTGACAAGTTAGGTCGCAAAATAGGACAGCGAAGACAATTTCTACCAGTCAACATGTTAAACCGTCTATCATATTTTTGTATTTTTTTTTTTTTATTTTTGCAAAATAAATTTTAGGGTAGACCAATTGCATCCCCCGTAGAAGTAAAAAAAAAATCCTTTAAGTAGGATCAATTTTAAGGTACAAGCCAAAAGTCTGTCTGTTTGATTCTCGAGTAAATGCGAACTCATGATCACCTTTTTAAGTCTTAAACTGAACCAATGTCTCTGCTTACAACAGTTTATTCTTATTTCCGGACCTATAAGATTTACGTTCGTTGATAATGCCTTTACATTAATAAACATAATCGATAATATTGTATAAATAAAAATTGCCTTATAAGATATGTAATGTGCATAATTTAGTACGTTATTAACGAAATAGGAGAAATGAGGGAAGTAAGATTGTATAGCACCAATTTTAAAGGTTGGGGGAAATAAACGTTAGAAGAACTAATTATTAGCTTGGTTTGAACAACTAGCCTTAGCATTCAAAGAAAATAGAGATTATCACTGTTACAAGGCAGATCGAATATTTACTCCGTGATGAGTACTAGATTAAGAGTGTCCTTATTTTTTTTATTATTTTTTTTAGGTAATTTCCAGTAACATCATTTATTATTGCCGTCCTATGTTTAAACCCACGGATTATTTCGCAGGGAGAAAAATTATGGCCCACCTCCATCTCTCTATTAGAGAATTCAGAGTTGTATATCGGAACAAGAATAGACATTCTAAAAGAAACTTAATATAGTTTTAACCTCATCTCTTTCTTTGAAGGTTCTTTGACGGGGCTGGGGTGTAGGCTTTCCCCAGTTTCATGAGGAAGAAAATCTAAAATGGTGTTGGTCGAGGCTGATTTGAAGCGCTGGGGTGACCATCTCTCTTTTTCGGTGCATGATCGCTCAAGGGTATTTTCGCGCAAAATGTAACAAAACCGACTGGAATTCGAACACCGGTCTCTGATTTATAATGCCGTTATTCATTATCCCCAAGCGTTCCCCGAGATACTGAGCAGGGAGGACGTTGCTTAACTTCGATAATCGAAAGAGAACTGGCGTTCCAAAGTGAAATGTCCATAAGCATGTTTTACCATCGGGTGCTACAAACAGATTAAGATGTGTGTAATTGGGAAAGACGTGAGAAGAAAATCAGTGACAATTAAGGGAATATATTCAAAGGCCTATTATTTAATAATTTAATGAGGAAATAAGTAAACACGTGTGATGAGGTTTAAGTGGAAAGGATGCGTTTTGTTTAAAATTAACGGAAAAAACAAATAACTGAAAATAATGGACGGAGTTTATAACAAACAAACGCACGATAAAAGCCGCATTAAAAACAAAAAAAAAACTCAGAAAACAAAGAAAGAAAGAAAACTTTAATTTTATCTCTTGACTATTAAATGACGTCATTTTATAGAATGGGCTAAATTCACTCTAATTACCTTAATTAGAAAGCAATTTAATCAGCTTCCTTTTTTATTCCCAAGAGTTTAAATATTTTCCAACAGACGTTATTCATAATTAACCTCCATTTGCAGGCGCACGTGTCGATCCGAAATTGTTTATGCAACATGCAGATGTTGTTTTATGTTAAGCAGAGTTTGGAAACAACTCTCAGCTATTATCATCCCTTTTCTACCCTGCAAGGAAAAGTCGGGAAAATTTGCCAGTACGAAATCTTCGATTTCGATCCTTACAAAAAAATGATGGCTACAAATATATTTAGTTACTATCATTTCTCTCCATAAATAAAAAAAAAATATTTATTTCTATTTTTTTATTCCTACAAAAAAACAATATCTCTTGTACAGCAACAACTTAACTGTGGTTTAGTCTTTCCTTTTGATGCATAACAAATTCACGTTGGGCCACATCGACGTGGTTATCAACCTTGCGTCGTTAGACCAATTACGAGTTAAGAGTGAGTTGGATCTTCACTGGGTGCACCATATTTCCGGACAATATATATTATATATATATATATATATATATATATATATATATATATATATATATATATATATATATATATGGTAATCGATCCGTTGGTATATATTCCAGGTGGATTCTAGTAATATTAGTTATTAAGACTGATCCACAGAGAGCACGATGTATTTATTATAACAGACCATATGTATTTTTTACACCAAAAATTACATCACCATGGCATAATCTATTTCAATCTGTTCTGTACACGGCCATCATCAGCCTCTAAGTAACTGCTTTTGAGCATTGTTTTAAATTTATTTTCAATGTCAGTCCTCCTCTGGTAGACAACTTGTTAATGAGAATGGGTTTGTGTTAGCGATGGTTGGATATATATATATATATATATATATATATATATATATATATATATATATTTTAATTTGACATATTTTGTTGAATTTAAGGGTCATTTTTTGGGATACCTTTTAGGATATAGTTTTCTCGAATGTGCAGGCCGAAAGACAATTGTTTAAAATAACACGGAACACCTACTAAAATGTGATTATCCGCTATAAACAACGTTTAAAGTAATATATATATATATATATATATATATATATATATATATATATATAGAGAGAGAGAGAGAGAGAGAGAGAGAGAGAGAGGGACGGGGATAGATAGATAGATAGATAGATAGATAGATAGATAGATAGATAGAAATAACGATTTTTTAAACGAGTTCACCTTGAGCAGAGCAGTAAAGCCACTATGCCACACGAGTTTATTGGGTGTGAATTAGAAAACAAATATCTTTAAGGAATGAAAGAAGAGAACAGTAGATAGGGAAGAGTTCATCCGAACAATTAGCATGAAATTACTCAGGAAGATAACATTACGGCGATGCAAATGTGACTGAAGCCAAGATGCCAGTTCAGGAACAATAATAGTCCTAATATTTCTATGCATTTTATCAAGCAGGTCTAGATAATACATCAGGGGCAATGGATCATATATGGCAGCAATATTCTAAGCATGGGTATGTGGTAGACTTATAGATATGTAAGACAGATTCTGGCGAGTAAAATTACCTAACACAACACTGTAAACAAATGGATTCAGTATAGTCTTTCCACTTCCTGTCACCTGAGAACGTTAGCCCGAGAAGGCGCGACGAGTCACTCTCTTGAAGGTTAGTATTAGTCATACGGATAGAGAGCAGGAAAGAGTCTCTCAGATGATTAATAGAGAGTAGTATAGCTTAGGTGTCGTTAAAAATAACAAAGCGTCATTTCGTCCAGTTAACATCAGAGATGAAGATTATATATATATAAATATATATATATATATATATATATATATATATATATATATATATATATATATATATAGATAGATAGATAGATAGATAGATATATAGATATAGATATATATATAGAGAGAGATAGAGATAGATAGATAGATATTAGGTTGGTGCAAAAATAATGACGTAATAATGTCGTTTTTTGACGTATTTTTAACGTCAAAAAACGACATTATCACGGCATTATTTTTGCACCAACCTAACAGATAGATAGGATGTAAATAAATAAAGATATAAATAGATATAAATAAATATAGATAGTTACAAATAAAAGAATTGATACATACAACTAAAGATAAATATAACGATAAAGCTAGATAGATAGATAGATAGATAGATAGATAGATAGATAGATAGATAGATAGATAGATAGAGTGATAGAGAAATAGATAAAGATAGACTGAGAGAAAAAATAGAATTCAATAAAGATATATACAGTATATAAAGAAAGTAAATAAAGTAGATAGATATATAGTCAGGATATACATAAACATAGACACATAATGATAAATATAGAATATATATATATATATATATATATATATATATATATATATAAAGAAATATAGTCTTAAGGTGTGCTATATTTATGGAATAAAGTGCTCAATATCAGAGATAGAGCGTGTGTAAATATAAAAGTGAACATAGAAGTCAACACTTAGAGGCGACAGTCTGTTTCATGCTATATGCAATCGTCAAGCCATATATATATATATATATATATATATATATATTCGTATTTATGGACATTCGCCCAAACTGGCGAAGAGAATTCGATAATTCTGGGGAATTCACCTCTCACTAAATCTCCTCAGTGACCGTGGGTGCTTTCGAGTAGGGGAATCAACTCCAAATTCGTTGTTTACGAAAAACGGTAATTTTCGCTTACAGCTTGCACTTTCAGCTGTGTGTCAATCAACATTGCCCCTTATGTCTGGGTCACTTTTCCATTGTTCAAACTGCTCGACATACAATTCACGTCGTTTATGTGTGAATTAAGTCCTCAATTCTTCCCAGCTGTTTTTGAAATTAACGCTTCTCGTTTCAATATCTCTCAGTACAGAACTCTTTCTACTGATAAGAAAACTTTCTTAGATTTTATTTTACTGCGGCAACAACTAATAGTAGCACTTCACTCGTGTATATACGATATTCACTTTAGATATCTTTACTTTTTCTTTAATACGTGATCAGCCGTTTCAATATAGAAAATGTTCTGCATTCATTGGCTGAGCATTTAATGTAACTGCTATTTGAAATTTATAAAGTTCTTTTTCGAAAAATCAATTTTTCTATAAACATTCTAGAATCCAATAACTGGCATAGCTCTTTCGAGTAACAATGGCAATTTCCTTCCAAATCTTTGCTTTAAATTAAACGTTAAAATGTAAGCTTAAAAATGTTTGCCTTATGTGTTGGAAAAAAATGAACATTCTGATTATATATATATATATATATATATATATATATATATATATATATATATATATATATATATATATATATATATATATATATATATATATATATATATATATATCATCTAGTTTCACGTGCTACCCCTTTTTTGTGGTTTACGTCTATATAACCTTCTGAAACACCGGTTCTCGTTCTATCACCGAAATTAAGCAACGCTGAGCCTTGTCAATGACTAGGTGGGTCACTGCTTAAGTATGCCAGGTGTCGTAAGCTTGAATGTACTGGTGGTGTTATGGATCACGGCTCGGAATGTAAAATCAGGGAAACGAGTTCGAATTCCAGTCATGTTCGTAACATTTAGTTACGCGCAAATATCGTTGCAATGGTATAAATCCAGCTATGGATTAATATTGTTTTTTTTTTTTTAGATAATAATAGTTTTAGCGATATAAGTCTTACTAGTAAACCAATTTCTGCAGAGGGAGAGGTGGATTCATGCCTTTCTCAAAAGTAAGTGAATATTACGAACCCAACTGGAATCGGAACCTGGTTCTCTTATTAACAATTCCGAACCGTTACCAATTAAACCACCCTCACAGTCAAGTGGTATTTCCAAGCGGTCACTGATCTGAGTACTGACCATGCTCGATGTTGCTTAACTTAACTTGCCCTCATTATAAGGATACATACAACAGTCATTGACTATTTCAGTTGTCGGACTTATATCAGCAAAACTGTATTATCTGCAAAATAAATTCTTACAATAAAAGGTTGACAAGTCGTAAGAAACAAATTAATCAATGGCGAAAAATATTATATTTGTTGTCGAACGAAGGATTACTTGATATTTTATTTAACACTTCAGCTTTTGTCATTTAAAAAAATTGCAGAATACTTTCCCGTTATGCTAGAATTCTTTTTCTTGATCCTGTACTCGACAATGAATGTCAAGTGCTACCTGGCTGCGTTTTCGTTTTTACAAGAGATCACACATGGTGTAATGCTACCCAATGGTCACCTTCCAGTCTTGCTAGAGCTCAAAAGCGTTTTCACGGTGATGAATTGTTTTCCGCTGTACAACCCCTTCCCACAGGCGAAAGTTCCTAAACCCTTTTGTAATTCTATCGCTATTTTCAATGGTAGATGTTCTGACGAGCTGAACTCATTAATCCCCCCCCGTTCGGACCTTCCCAGCTAAAACCGGCCATGTTACGTGGACAAATTATCTCCACTCCCTTCGTATCCAATTAATATTGCATTTAGACAGCGCCTTCTCTCAAAGCGATTCTTTGTGGAACAGACTCCCGTCTGGATACTTCCCCGTTCACTTAACATCTTCCTATCTATCATTGTCTCCTTTTAATATATTCATAAACTGATCTTCTTCCCTAGTCCTCTTACGTTCGTACAACAACCGTATTTTAGTAAACTTCTACATTGAGTTGATCTATCGTCTGGCATTTGGTGAACATGTGTAAAAAATAAAAAAAAATACTTATTCCCATTAAGTTCGAGTGAAACTTGACACTAAACATCAGAAATATTTATGTTAATATTATTTCGAATCGTCGTTCTAATCTTGGTTGATATAGATGTTCTTAAGACACAACGTTTTGGTCAAATACACTCAGTACATCATTATATGTCCATTTATTAGCTGATATCTATTGATTATTGTGATATCTTCGTCCTTTGATGTTAGTTATTGTTTGTTCCTGCTGAATCGACATATTTAGATATAAAAAATATTATTGTCGTTTCGGCTGAACAACTTCGTAATTATCTTCATACATCTTTTTTTTCGTATCTTCCACGGTTTATCTACTTAAGATTGTATATCTGGATCACCAAGGAAGGACTTTTTTTTTTTGTTTATCTGCCTGCTTGGCAGTTTATTTGTCGTTTCAGTGAAACAAAGTAGCATGTTTACCAGCGGTGGCGTAAATCGGATGGGAATGTTGATTTTGAAAGAATGTTGCTCTCTCTTAAGGCAAACGATTACGCAATTCTCTAATTTACGACCGGAATTTGTATATTTAAGTAATATCTGCAATACTGACGAGAAAAAACAAACAAACAATTATCTATCTATCTATCTATCTATCTATCTATCTATCTATCTATCTATCTATCGCAGTCTGTTCATATCTATCTATCTATCTATCTATCTATCTATCACAGTCTGTTCATATCTATCTATCTATCTACCTATCTATCTATCTATCTATCGCAGTCTGTTCATATCTATCTATCTATCTATCTATCTATCTATCTATCTATCTATCTATCTATCTATCTATCTATCTATCACAGTCTGTTCATATCTATCTATCTATCTATCTATCTATCTATCTATCTATCTATCACAGTCTGTTCATATCTATCTATCTATCTATCTATCTATCTATCTATCTATCGCAGTCTGTTCATATCTATCTATCTATCTATCTATCTATCTATCGCAGTCTGTTCATAGCTATCTATCTATCTATCTATCTATCACAGTCTGTTCATATCTATCTATCTATCTATCTATCTATCCATCTATCTATCACAGTCTGTTCATATCTATCTATCTATCTATCTATCTATCTATCTATCTATCTATCTATCACAGTCTGTTCATATCTATCTATCTATCTATCTATCTATCTATCTATCTATCTATCTATCTATCTATCGCAGTCTGTTGATATCTATCTATCTATCTATCTATCTATCTATCTATCTATCTGATTCACCTAAAAATAATAATTCTAATTTATCATTCATTTTAAAATGCTACAAATTTCGATATGAAGGT
Source organism: Acanthosepion lycidas (assembly GCA_963932145.1). Lineage (NCBI taxonomy): Eukaryota > Metazoa > Mollusca > Cephalopoda > Sepiida > Sepiidae > Acanthosepion > Acanthosepion lycidas. The sequence continues at coordinate 51,315,917 of OZ010595.1, read as the reverse complement.
ACGGTTTATGAAATCTCTAAAAACGCTTATCCGGAGAATGAACTCACAACCTACTAGAGGACAGAAACATGTATAATCAACTTCTATATTCAATACGCCACTGGGGTGGGTTTTTGGAGTCTTTTATATTTAATGTCAGAAGGTTTTGATATTTATAATGAGGGGTTCTAACAGAATTTCTTAAATAATTTGTTAATCAATAGATATCTGATGATGACCAGAGGGCACTTGGTCGAAACATTGTGTCTATAATTGCATCTGTATCAACCAAGGTGAGAACAATTGTTTGAAACAATACTAAATTCAGAGATATTTGCCTTTCAAAACGTTGTTATTGTCAAAACATGCCTGTTTACGATTTACGGCTATGGAAGTATTCGAGTCCTAAGGTCAGGCCTGCAGAACGAGAAATTACTGTTTGTAATCCTGTCAAACAGACTTCAATTTAGTGATGGTCTCTTTCGTGCTACTATTGATTCAATCACCTGCTTTGATCGACCTAGCAATAACAGCTTTACCGGTCTCCCTGTCTTAATATCTCCCGTCTCAACCGCTTCTCTCGAATCCTATTATTAGCGGTACTACCTACATGTTCTTATCTATGTAGACATATATGCGTATGAGCTTGACAGTAACTTCGTTCAAACTGCACATGAGAGAGATACAAATTTAATTCCAGCAAGATGTTATCGGACACCTACCGAAAGAGCTTAAGGGCAGCTTTGATGACTACTGCCTCTCCCTATTGACACGCTATCTATTCTTGTTCGGTAACACGCGTCAATACAAATTCGTTTACAATGCAAGAACATCTTGTTATGCCTTTCAGCAAATAGCTTCTCCGTGAACACTTGTACTCGTCAAGTTCATAGACTTAGATAGAACTCGCAATAACTAGCGATTTAAATGGAGCGCGGATGCCTTCTTATCCATTGATAGATTGATTTAATGCCCCGCCATGATTAAAAAAATAAGTTGTTAACCTGTTACTTGTTGACAAGCGCATGCGCCATAGTCCTTCCGGACATTTATTGCTTTATAATTTTGTTTTGTATTTGTTTCAATATTCATAATATGGCACAATATAGAGGTATCTGAGTTAAATTTTTCAAGTCAGAAAGAAATATCATTAATAGCTTTTTTTATCGATTCACTCCAAACATGGAAGATCTATAAATGCGCGAAACGGGCAAAACATGGCAGGAAGTGGAACGATTTTAGCTTCTTCTTTGAAGAAATTAAAATGCTCAATCCAATCACTTTAGGAACTCTTAAGTTTTTGAGATTAATGTCCTGAACTTGAAGTTTAAACTTCTTCTCGATTTTCTACATGATGTAGATTAATAGGAAAACACACTAAGACTATTTTTCTCACCAGTGGCCATCTTACACATTTTACAAAACTACCATTCACTATTGAATACTGCTGTCATATCTGGTCTAGTGCTCCTGCTATTCATTTCGAGGTTCTTACCAAAATCCGAAGAAGGATATGAAATGTTTGGTTGGTTTGGTTTGGTTTTTCTTTTACAGTATATCAACCTCAATGGTTTATTTAATGCCGACAAGATTTTTATTGCTGGTAATATTTTTGTTCAAAAATGTATTGCTGGTAATATTTTCCCTTCAAAAATTAATTTCTGGCAATATTTTCTTTTTTTCACAAAAAAGTATTCCTGGTATTAAAACCTATTTTCAAACTATTAAATATTTGCCCATAGCTGGGACCCTAACAGGTGCTACCACCTCGGGTTAGGGTGGACCTGGGAACATCAGCAATTAAGAGGTGGTTCCACGCTTCGCAAAACCTCCTGATCAGAGGCCTTGCTTTCAAATGTAGTTTATCAACTTACCGTGGATGCGGATGTAGTTTATCATCATACTTAGGACGAATCTGTAATGCACAGTGGGCTATAATAAGATTTTAGCCACTCTGGATTACAGCAATTTTGGCTTGTGTCATAACGCCTCATAACGCCTCATAACAACGAGGGAAAATAATAGGATGATATCAGTGTAGCAAGTCAAATGGAGAAATTGTTAGGTTTTTTCAGGTTGATCATCAAACATTTAATAATATTGTCAAACAATTTAATGGAGAAAGCCACTGTGGTGTGGAGCGAACGAAAAGGACGCTGAAGAAGGACGTTATCATAAATCATCGTCAGAGCTTCAAAGCAGACGCTATCAGCATGGAAATGTCACCAGATGCGGTAAGAAAGACTCTGAAAGAGCGAGGCTACCGAAGAGTTGCAAGAAAGCAGCCCTTGAATTCAGAGGTTAACAGGAATATGCGTATGGACTGGGTGAGATAATTCGAGAGCAATGATTATAATTTTTTTCATTTGATCAGATGAAAGTAGATTCTGCAAATATTCGAATTCCAGATAAGGTTTATGTTTGGAGAAATCAAAATGAGACTTGGAAATCTGCGTTGATTCTTCCTGAGGAGCAGTTAAATGGTCCCAAATACTGTCAAATATTTGAAAAAGGACTACTCCCACTATCTGAAACCAATCAGATTGACAAGCATGCCTACCTTTTTTAAGAAGATGGAGTGCCATATTAAGCAAGTAAAGTAGCAAATGCCTGGAAGGCATCGCATGGATAGCTCAATCTCCTGACATTAATCAAAGAGAGCACGTTTGGAAGCACCATGACCGAAAAGTTCGAGAGCGTGCAACCAAAATGACGTCATTGTCAACCCTTAAAGAAACATTGCTAAAGGAGTGGCAAAATACGGATCAGAAGATTGTTGATAACTTGATGAAATCCTTGAAAAATCGAATACAAATACTGAAACTAGCAAAAGGAAAACCTACTCCATACTAGTTCAAAATATTGCTGATTTATGTTGAGTTGGGATTGAGTAATAAAATTTTGAAATTGGATGTAGTTTATTTCTCCTGGCTAAAAACTTTTCTTAGGCCACTGTAATCGATCTTCACTTTTGTTTTAAAAGGATAAACCAACATGAAGATGAGAGAGCAGTCCATTACAGAAAAGCAAGCTACTTTGAATGCAGGAAAAGAGCCATTGGGCAAAGCCAACACAATTGTTTTGAAAGAACAAGTCATAAAGCAGACACTCCCGACATGTTTCTTCACTTACATTCTCACCAACCAGACGTGGATTTCCTCTGGCTTTTTTAACAGATATTTTATTTTAATTTCTATCAAGCTTGTTTCAGTGTTACCCTATCTAAATTTAAGTATGCTAATAGACATCTAGGTTCAACCCGTTTACTGTTGAAATAGCTAAAAGCAACCGTCACTTCTACTTCAACAGTCTATTTTCCCGCATTTCTCACATGTGGAACTCCTTTCAGATTTTTTGTTTCTCTCATAACTGCGATACTTAAAAATTTAGATGCAACGTCAATCGCCATCTTCAGTCTTTTTTGAATCTCGTTTATCTTTTGTTCGTTTCTCACTCCTCCCTATACCCAGTTTTTTTTTATTCATTTTCACTCCATGTAAATCCCTGCGTACTAATGACACTGTCGACTTGCTTGGGTTTTAAATGGTTAAAAAGATTTAATTCCTTATTCTCTTCTGTAAACATATTCGTTATGTCAGCTTCATTCATTTGCGAAATATATGAGAATTATACCGAAATTATATGGTAACCAAAAACATCCTTATCGTTTTTTACTTCATGTGTGAATAAATGATCACTAATTGGCATATGCAAATTAGTACGTTACGTGCTGGGAAAGCGGTGGGTCGTAGAGTTTGTTCATTGCTCTTGAAAGAATGCAGGTGTTTTGCGCACACACATTGGTCATAGATCAAGCAGGAGCGGAAAACATGTCGGGAGTGTTTGCTTTATGACTTGTTCTTTCAGAACAATTGTGTTGGCTTTGCCCAATGGCTCTTTTACTGCATCCAAAGTAGCTTGCTTTTCTGTAATGGACTGCTCTCTCATCTTCATGTTGGTTTATCCTTTTAAAACAAAAATGCAGCCTTTACAAGGAAAGCCCAAGGCCAAATACCAAGAGTGACCATTCGGAGGGATCTAATGGTTAACCAAGGAATCTAAAAGGCAACACCTGAGAAACAAGAAACACCTGTCGGTTTCAAGTTCCAATAATTTTGCTCTCTTGAAAAATGGATGGGTTCAAACAAAAGGTGGTATGTCCTAAGTTTTTCTTAACACGTCTAAAAATAAGTAGCAGAAAATACGAGCTGTAACCCGGATCTCTTGTCTCATCTTCATCTATTATTCTTAAACCAAAATGTATTTAGTGAACAACAAAATTAATGAAATTGACCCTGCTTTTCTAATAATTTCGGAAATAGCTATACATATATACATGAGAAACTACACATTATTAAGTTTCTAAATAATAAAAATTTATTAAACAATAGACATGAGTTAACGGTTTTTCCCGACATCATCAAATTTTTGCATTGAATAATTAGCATAAAAACAAACAAACAATAAAAAAATTTTTAAATCCATAGTCCTAATAAATAGTTTAAATACCCTACAAAAAAAGATAACCCTTTATGAAGTCGTCAAGAAACAAATGTTACGGCAGTTTTTTTTATATACACAAAACCCTTTCAGGAAAAAATAAAATAAAAAAAACAAATAAATCTCCATAGACACGTAAACCAGACTAGACAAAATCATCTTCCGTTTTAAATTTAGACACCCCAACCTTACCCTGACTTGATATCTATGAATGTAACTCTATACTGATACAAATTATTAACACCCTACACACGTTCTATTTAAACAATCGCGCTAGCCGTTACCATGGAAATTTTGATTTCAATAATGAATATGCTATTAAAACACGTAAATTTCAGAAATAAGTTATTAAAAAAAAAAAAAATTTCGCTTGAAGATGGAACAGAGCTTACTTTAATTCAATTTTATTCTAATAATTATATTGAAGTTTTCGGCTCTTATTTTGAAACATGAGAACTCATATGTAGCGTGTTGGAATCATATTTGTAAATAAATAATTATATTTATGCTCTACTTCTGTATCGAGCACTATTTTTTAAAAATAATAACAAAAATACTAAAGAACTTTGGATTATTTACCTAATGAGTTCTTTCCTATTTTCTATATATTTGCACACACACACACACACACACACACACACACACACACACACACACACACACACACATATATATATATATATATATATATATACAACTATCGGCCTATAAGGATTCTACCTCTTTATCTACTAGAGGCCCTAATCAATGCTAAATTGATTCATCTCTCAAAGCAGTCAAGAAATGTGGCTTTCGTTTCAACAGGTCAACTGCTGAGGTACTGAAGATATTCGCGGAAACAATTTATCATGCTCTACATTAAAAAAAAAAACGATGAAGCCCGGATTTTGCATTGGATATCTCGAAAGCCTTTCGACAGGGTCAAAAATTCAAGTCTTCTCCACAAGCTGAAAAGCTACGATCTCTCCAGACACTTTTTTGAACTGATCCAGTCTTCCTTGTTAAACGGTGAAATGAGAGTTATCTTAAACGGCCACTTATCTACATCCTTTCGTACTGACGTAGGTGTTGCCCAGGGCTCCATGTTTGGCCCTACTGTAGTTTTAATTTTTATTAATGACCTTCTTGGTGGTATCTACTTGGTATCTACGCAAAGAACAAGACAATTTACCCCTACTACAATTGTAAGTATTATCAGCCTGATCAAGTCAAAATGGCAGCCGATGACCAAAGCGACCTCACGAATATAGTTAACGGGGGCAAAAGATGGCTTGTTAATTTTCACGCCTCCAAAACTAAACCTCTCTCCATTAATCAATTGAAAGACATCTTACTGTCTTCCATCAACATGGCTGGTTCAAGCTATCGGCAAATAATTAATCTCCCAAAGTGGTCAAAACACTATGAAAGTATAAAAATAGGTTTTAATACCGGCAATTCTTTTTTGGAAACATTACACGTAATACATTTGTTAAAAAAAAAGAAGATATTACCAAAAATAAAAATCAGTATTAAGTAACCCACTGATGTTGATATGTCGTATAACAAATCAAACCATACCAAACCTTTGTTGGGGGTATTTTTTTTTTATTTCAAATCATGCTAATTTTCTAATGGATTTCTTTTTCAGTGTTCAAGTATTATTTGTGATTTCTGGTTCTTCTTTTCTTTATGGTACCTTCCTTTTCATTAACTCTTTTCTTTCGCATCCTTTTCGTTCTTCTCCATTGATTCTTCGATGTAGCTTTTGTTTCTCTATGTCTGTGCTTTATTTGCTTCTCTGGAACTGATGTTATTGATTAATTATCAAAAGTTTCCTATTTTTTTTTTTTTATCAAATTTATTGTTTGCTTTCTTTTCTTTCTTACAGTCCTTGATCTTTCGCTTTTTTCTTTCCCTTTCTTTCTTCTTTTTTCTTAGTTTTGACTTAACCGCCGATGTTTAATAGCATTTATTTTTCTTTTACTGTGTTTAAAATTTCCATAACTGTATTTTTTTAGTTTGTATTTCGATGTATTCATGTTTATAATTTCTATGTATTAATCTGTATTTCCTTAATTTCTTACATCTATTTCCTTAACTATATTTAAAAGCATTTCTTTTTCCTTAACTGCATTAGTCCATATTTCTTTCTTTCTTACTTTCTTTTTTTCTTCACTTTCTTCGGCCATATTAAAATTTATCCCAATCCAGTAATTTTCTTTCGATTAATCCTTTTTTCTTTCTTTCTTTCTTTCTTTCTTTCTTTCTTTCTTTCTTTCTTTCGTTTTATTCTTTTTTTATCTATCTTTATTTAATTTTTCATCTTACTCTCTTCTATCTTTGCATCTGCAAATTCTTCTATATCAAAAATATTTTACTTTTATTTCACGCTATATATTTTCCCTGGCTTTTATTTATTTGTTTATTTAATTTTATCATTCTTTATTATATTTCACATCATGCTTATTCGTGTTTTTAAATCTCCATGGTCTTCTAACCGTCATCTTCCCACAAATATCAGCGTAAATCGTGCCTCCTACTCTGGAAAATTCTACCTCGTGTTGCTCCCCGGTCTTTACATGGTGAACCTCACTGTAAAAAAAAGAATAGTTTTATCGCAAGCCAGTATTTTCTCTTGTTCTTTCTTTTTTTTTCTTTTTTCTTTCTTTTATTATCAGTAATACATTCTTGTAAAAAATATTACCAGCAATACATTTTTCGAAAAAATATTACCAGCAATACATTTTTGGAAAAAAATATTACCAGCAATACATTTTTGGGGAAAATTTTTTACAGGTAATACATTTTTGGGAAAAATTTTTACCGGCAATACATTTTTTTCGAAAAAAAAAAAACAATATTACCAGCAATACATTTTTCGAAAAAAGAACTTACCAGCAGTAAGAATCTTCTCGGCATTAAATAGCCTATTGAGGTTGATATGCCGTAAAACAAACAAAAAAAACAAACAAAAAAAAACAAACAAAAAAAACAAAAACAAAAAAAACATTTCTGTCTTTGTTTCCTTATTTGTTTCTTTTTCATTTCTTTTTTTTTCTCTTCTTATTTAGTTCTTTTCATTTTTTTTTTTTTAAATATTTTCCGTACTTGTTTTATTCTTGGTTGCTATATAATCTTTATTAAAACTATTAAACTAATGTCCGTGATTTTCCTTGATTTTTGTTTATTTATTTGTTTTCTTGTTTCTTTCTTTCTTTCTGTATTTCATTCTTTCTTTCTTTTTTTCTTTCATTCGTCACAAGCTACGATATTGTATTAAAGTTTGCTTTATTTTGAGCCTTATTCTTAATGGTCCTCCTTTTCTTTATTCAACTTTTTTAACTTTCATTTTTTCTTCTATCTCATTCTTTTTCGAGTACATTTCAATTCTTAGCCATTTTTAATTTTTATTCATTAACTACTGTTTTCATCATTGTCTTTCTTTCTTTCTTTCTTTCTTTCTTTCTGTTTGCTTCTTAATTTCGATCTTCCTATTTTCCTCGCTTCATTTCTTGCCTTTATTTCATTCCCTTATAATAAAGACGCGTCCTATAATTCTTTTGAATATTTTTCTTCTTTTTCCTCTTGTCTGTTTATTTTCTCATCAATCATCTCTTTCCCCACCTTCCGTCTATTTCTGTTCAAATTTCCGACAGTACTGAATGAACACTCAGTGACATTGCACCCCAGGATTACTCAACAAAGCCAATACTAATCTCAATAAAGAGAGGACATTTTTTCAAAAAATATTATCAGATGCATTGACTTGAAATAATCTTTTTATAAAACTAAACAAATCAAATAGGATCTCCTGGCAACACTGCCCAATGAGACGGTCGGCCATGATTTGTGATTTATAAATTTTAATATCATGACTAGAACACATGTATTGTTTCTTCTTCATTCGTGTTAATCATTGAAGAATGACGATCCATTAATGGTAACAATCGAAGAATATATTATTATTATTATTATTATTATTATTATTATTATTATTATTATTATTATTATTATTATTATTATTTCCTTCCTTTGATATCTGAGGTATACACATTTGCTTCCGGTTACCAACCATTAAACTACAGTCAGATAAGTCTGCATGACATTTCGACTGATAATTTAAAAAAAAGTTATGATTAACTATATTTTACATAGATAAAGCTTTTCGTAATGTGTGAAATGCACTTGTGAGTACAGTCTTTTCTGTTTCTTTAACGCATGGGCTACCAGGAATCCTTTCAACAAGTCTATCGGAGCTTTGTCCAATCAATGTGTGTGTTCCAACTAAGACTGTAAATAATGATGATATCATGTGCCAGATCTTTGTGTTTTCCACTTCAAAATCCTTGTATTTTGATAGTTTTTTTAAAGATCTTCGAAAATACATTACAATCTGCAGGTACTACCATTTCAATAAGAAAGCATATTTTGTTTTTGTGGTCTTTGATCACGATGCCTGGAAGATTAGCTTTGATTGGTCTTTCTTTGTGTATTATACAGTCCCATATAATTTTTACAGGTCTTATCTCTCTAACCTCATCTGGGGATGTTCATACCAGTTTCATGGGGTTCTCTTCCTGTAAATAGTTGCATATTTTCCTGTGTAGATATTGGTCGAGCGTGTCACGAAGAGTTTTATATTCAGTGGATGCTAACACCGTGCAAAATGATACAAGATGGTCAACTGTTTCTGGATATTAATCACAGAATGAGAATTTTAGGTTAAAATATTTTTTCCGTTTGTATTATTGGTAATTCCTAATTAACAAGCATTGGTACTGTGCTGCAAGAATTAAAAAAAAACTTCGGTTTCAACTTTTAACCCTGCATAGCGTAACGACTGATAGGTGCTGGGTTTATCTACATCAACGTGTTTGGTACGAGCAGTGTATTGACCAGGTGGAGGCTTATCTTGCCATCGTTTCTGCATTTGGTACATTGTATTTGCTTTTGCCTTCTTTTTTAGATTTGTTTTTGACGCTACAGTAGCTTTATTTGCGCTTTTTCAGCCACTTGAATTTCCCTTTTGAATTTGTTGGTTTAATATCTTACTTAATAATGTTTCTTATATATTTCATGTTCTTTGAGACAGATCATCAACCAGTTTTCTATAGTCTCCAACTATCTTTGAATACCGATTGGAACTAATCCTCTATACCCTTCGGATCTGAGCACATACAGGCGGTCAACATCCATCTTTGGATGATGCATGTGGTGGCAAGCGAGAAGCTTTCTCGTTTTGACATCCATTCGCTTAATATCAGCTTTGGTCCAATTAACGTTGTTGAAACTGTATTATACGACGTGGACAACCAAAATGGTTATGGCTACTATTCTGTATTTTAAATTCAACTTGGTATTGAACACCAGACTCACACACCTGTAGCATTCTTTTCTGACTTTCTTCTTCATTTGGTCATGTTGTACTCTATATCCTTCGCTGATTCATAGGTACTTATAGATTACTTCTTGTTACAGTTTCTTAATATGTGAAAACATCTAGATCTTTTAAGTGTATTTCTGTAATCTTCCCTCTCTTGAATGTTACTTTTTCACATTTATCTGAGCCGAAATCCATACCGATGTCATCACTGAAATATTTTGCAGTATTGGAGATGCCCTATACTTGACAGTAGTCTTTGGCATAAAGCTTGATATCATTCATGTAGAATAGTTGAATAAAGATATTCTTTTATTTTGTGTCCATAGTTATTACTGTTTAGTTCATGCAAAAGGAAAATTAAGGAGAGATAGGGTAGAGAAGGCAACAGGGAGTCTCCTTAAAACATTCTTCGTCCGATATTCAAACAAGTGGAAGGGGCAGTACTTTTGGTGTGATTTAGGTATAATGTGATTTTCCACGCGATATTTGAGGACACTTAATATCTCTGAGGAGACTGTACATTTCCAAAGCCATTTGGATCCAAGAGTGTTGCCCAATGTCAGTAATCCTTCTCAAACAATCTTTGTATTAAATCTTGTTCGAATGCTAATTTAGGATTGAATTATATAAAGAAAATTTTGACTAAATGACAAAAACCGGATTAGGACTTAGTTTGTCGCAGATTTCGTCTCCTTAACTGAAATAATCTAAACCAAACATTTACCAAAGATAATTTGTGTGTCATATGTAATTTACATGGCAATTTTGGAAAGCATCGGATGAAAAACCACGGATTTATGACCAAAAAACGTTTTTTTTTAAAAAACGTTTTCGTGGTTTTTCGTTATACGTGAGGAAGCGAGCAAGACTAAAATCACGCATCTTAAATCTTGCATGATGGCGAACGTTTTGCTACATATTTCAAGAAAATCGCATAAAATATGACGAATCATTCCAGTTTTTATTTTAAATAGTACGAAAAACAATTTTTTTTACAGTTTTTGCAATTTTTTTCGCAGGAAAACTATCAAGCACTCTCCATAAACCTCGTAACGTGAGCTTTGCTTTTTACTAATGCAAATAACTCTTCCAGTAAAATTTTGTTCGTGTGTAACTATGACTTCTTTTTTTTTCTTTTTTTTCTTTTTTCCTTTTTTTTTTTTTTTGCAAAAATCGTACCCACCTTCAATTTTAACGATTTTCTGCCAAAGCCAGTATGTTGTGGGATCTGGAGATTAAAAAATTGGTATTGACCTATTTGCATAAATTTATGTCTATATTTTTGAGATGAGGTATTATGTACACTATTGACATTATTTGGACTATTGTCCTCATCTTTGTCGCATATTTATTACAACGTTTCGGCCGTTGTACGCACCAGGTGGTTGGAATGTCGAACTGAACTGTTCTGGATAGACTGTTCTAGTTCCATGTATCATGTCTAATGGATGTCAGTTATCAGTCCCCGCCTTAACCAGGTATTGAACTCACACTCTTTGGATCCTCTCACTAGATCTAACTAACGCCTTTATCTACTGTGACATGTGTCCTTGAGGACATTTGTGTATGATTTCCTTGGTATTATAAAACTAATGTCTTCAGCAACCACTTTTTACCAGAGCTTATATTGAAATTTTTGCTGGTATCATTACACGTTTTTACCAGAGCTCATATTGCAATTTTTTGTTGTTATCATTGCTTTTCTCTGGCACTCCTTATTACTGGTTCTCACATTGTATTCATTTGTATGCATGGTCGGCTCAGGAGATTTTGGTGACCTCGAATATGTGCTGATTCCTTAAGTTTGCGAATTCTCCCACAGACGGCAGTTTTCTAACTTTTCTCTCCATACGTGGTCAGCCACGCTTGATTTTTCCACTTTCCCTCGTGTTACAGCTTTCTGATGTTTTTGAAGCCTTACCTTAAGGGGGCGTCCTGTCTCCCCTTTATATTTCTTTATGCAGCTGCATGGGATAGCATACACACAGTCTTTAGTCATGTTCTCCTCTATGGGGGTTGGTCTTACTCGGGAGAGATATCTGCGAGTAGTCGTCCAGCTTTTGAAGGTTGTCCTGATGTTATATGGACCGCAGGTTCTTTTTTATTTTCTCTAATAACCCTTTCACATAAGATAGGCAGACTTTTTTCTGAGTCTTGTTGTCCTCCTCTTGTACCTGCCTATCCCAGTTTTGTGGGGGCTGCTGCCATGTACCCAGGGTAGTTGTTACGTTGTAGGGTACTACTTATACTGACCAATCGTTTATGCAATGATAATAGCAAAAATTGCAATATGTTCACTGGCAAAAAACGGTTGCTGAAGACATTAGGTTTATAATACACAGAAATCTATACAGAGTTATCCTCAAAGACAAATAGAACAGTGGATAAAGGCGTTAGTTAGATTCAGTGACAGGACCCAAAGAGTGTTAGTTCAATTTAGAATTTGGAGAGGGGAATTAACAAGATATAACTGACATCCATTAGACATGGCACGTGGAACTAGAACAGTCTATCTCAGTGAGCGAAATAAAGGGTTCAGTTCGAGAGTCCAACCACCTGAAGAAGCGTACGACGACCGAAACGTGATACATATGGTGACAAAATTAAGTCCCAATTGTCCAAATAATGTAAATATTATACATCTCAGAAATATAGACAAATATTTTAAGGATATCACCCGGAACACCTGTAAAATATCACTTAATCGTTGTCCATGGAAAGAATTATTCTACATGACATTATTGTAAAATGAACAATGACTTTTTTTTTTTTTTTTTTTGGTCAGCGGTATATCGGTCTCTATAGATCATTTAATAATGCTATCTAAATATTTTAATACAATTTTATGCATTTAACTTGTGATATGTTGTAAATAATTTTAAACGTATATTTTACAGATGGATACTTTGTAATTGATCTATTATAGGTCTTGTATGTTTTGGTTGTAATTTTCTATAAAAGGTATTCCTAGAAACTTTACTCTAAAAATATATTATTGGTAGTATTTTTATAAAAGATATGGCAGCACTTTTCAATGCACGAGAGATTCAGTCACTTATGTGTCATGCGTGATACACGCTTAGGCGATCATGTACCTTTCGATACATGACTGACGAAGCAGATTTTTCCCCAAGTTGGTTGCAATTTATTTCAGTGGTAAACCAGTTGCTATCCAAGCTGGAGTGGGAGAGAAGAAGAGGATTCATACCTTTCCCAAGAGTATTAGCACGTAAGGAAATGTAATGGATTCGACTGGAATTCGAACTCAGCTTTCAGATTCCTTAATCCGAGCTATCTATTAATCCACCGTGTCTCCTCAGAATGATTAGTAGATTATGAAATGGAATAACTCCGACAATTTTTTCATTACATTTTCTCTTATACGTTATTTTTATAGATACAAATATTTAAGTAAATTCTCCGGCTTGAATGATCGAGAAATTTCATAGAAAATATGTCTTCCGATAGGAATCGAACCTGTATCATAAACAATTCTCATATAGCCTGACGTGCGACGGCATAAGCATATAATAAACTGTAATGTGACCTGTAGCTAAGTGGTATAGCAAGTCAGGCTATATGACGGTTCGTGTAGGATACAGGTTCGATTCCTATCGGAGGGCACATATTCTCTATGAAATTTCTCGAACATTCAGGCCGGAATTTACTTAAATATTTGTATCTATAAAAATAACGTATAAGGAGAAAATATATTTATAAATATGTAAGAATTCTGCTAGGAAGCATTTGTCTGCCGCCACACAATGAATCACATTTCCTCGGTGCAGATCTTGCAATTGAAGAAATATAATAATCCCACATTAGTGGAAAATATGACAGTAAATACTCGACAATCTCCTGACACGTGACTTGTGGCAGCAAAAATGTTGCCATACAGAAGGAAGGTTAGAATAGCCAGGACGGAACATGTGAGCCCCCACGAAACTTTTAATGAAAAAAGAAACAAAAGGGCATATCTAAGTACAATCGAGAAAGTGACAGTCGAAAATCTCTTGGATAATAAGACGGCCTCGAGAATTTGACACTCATAGGATATATTGAAAGCAAGAGAAGAAGAGAAAAAGGGCGATTAATCGATATATTCAGGTGGTATAAATGGATAGCAGAACTTGGTGTGGGAAGGAATGTAAAGAAATACATTTTACTTAGAGCTACAAAGCAAAGAAAGTTGTGGAGAGCCATGAACGCAAACGTCCTGAAAGGGCATGGTACGCACAAAAGAGAAACAGACGTGTCTTAAAAGAAAATACAAGTTGGGACAAATTATTTCGTAGCATTTCTTCGGTTCAAAAAAATAATAAAAATAAAAGAGTTAAATATATAAGATTTTATTATGAAATAAAGTCCGACAATTATTTTAAGACATTTTTATATTAATACGTTCTTTGTATAGATACAGATATTTAAGTAAATACTCTTTTTATAATAAACAGTATTAACGACATTTACCGGCCTGAATGTCCGAGAAACGCTCCTCTGTGGCTCAATCGATAAAGCACGTCAGGCTATATGACGGATTCCGTGTAGGATATAGTTTCTACTCATGTCGGAGGACGCATATTTTCTATGAAAATTTCTCGGACATTCAGGCCGATAAATGTCGTTAATATTGTTTATTACAAATAAAGCGTTTACTTAAATATTTGTATCTATAAAAAGAACGTATAAACATAAAAAATATGATTTACAGTTTTTGGAATTTATTCGCTTCTAAATGTAAATACTTTTCGCTTGGATAGAGTCTATACGGAATGGCAATTAAAATAAATGAGCTTTCTATTTTCGCTTTTATTATGTTTACATCTGTGTATAAGATTGAAGATTCCTTCCTGACCTTATTTTTCGTAGTAAAGTGCGAAAATGTTACCCCATATTTGCTGCTCGACGGTATAAATAATCTCTCTCTCTCTTTCTCTCTCTCTCTCTCTCTCTCTCTCTCTATATATATATATATATATATATATATATATATATATATATATATATATATATATATATATATATATGATTTAGGAGGTCTCAATCATGGAAACTGATGAGGTCTCCTTTTAAACATTTTAGTATTCTATATTTAAGCATTCTCAGTCCATTTCTCTTGGAGCTTATAGCTTAAAATAAAAGCCTTTAATTGTTTGTTCATTCTCCGTTACCGTATTTTTCAGCGTAAATTACGCACTCAAGAAAATTGTTTTCGTCAATGCGATGGGCACAATATATAGTTAAGGATATATATATATATATATATATATATATATATATATATATATAGATAGATAGAGAGAGAGAGAGAGAGAGAGAGAGAGAGAGAGAGAGAGAGAGAGACAGAGAGAGATGGATAGATAGATATAGATATATATTGCGTCCATCGCATACGCACACTCACACTCACTCACACACACACACACGCATGTGTGTGTGTGCCTATGTGTATACACAGACACACAGAGTGCGATGGGTAAATTGTCGCTATATTATATTTTTAATTTCTTGCATGCGCGTTGTTTGTTTTTTGTTTTTTGTTTTTTGGTCGACTGCACATTATAGTAAAATTTGTTGGAACCCGTCAGTGAGAAAAAGAGAACCATGACGCAATTCACTTCACCAGAACTTTGGAAACGGCATGCTGTACTGTTTAGCATTCGGGACAGACTCTCCAACACGAACATTTCAGGCTGTTTGGCTTTCAATCTCAATCTGATAAGAACTCCCGAATTTGTTTGTGAGTCAACTTGAGGGGGTAGTGCTGTTCTGGGTCAAGAGGTTGACTGCTGGAAAACCTTGTGCCTTGCAACAGGACTCAGTACCAAGGGATACAAGCCGGAGAAGTCAGTTATTTTTGCGAGAACATCACCCCTTACATCTAGCCGCCTAACTCCACAGACTGAAGCCCCCCGTCTTATTTTGTGTGGAGCGCAGGTGACCGAGAAACTTAATTCCTTGTAACACTAAAGATGAACTAAAGTCAAGGATTATGTCAGAATTCACGAACAAGGAGACCGTTCAGAAGATATGCTTTTATTGAACGAATTTATTATTTAGTATTTCAACATATTTCTGTGTAATTTTGGTAAATGTTTCTGTTACAATGGAGAGCTAGGTGACCAGATGTATGGGGTGATTTCGCAGAATTTGTCTGTTAGACATGATTGCGTTCTTCTGCTTTTGTAAAGTCATGCAGTATCATGTTGTCAAACAGGAGGTAATCTAGCACCCACTCTGGTGAGCCAGGACAGTACCACCTCCTCAGGGTACTTGATGTAGCACTCTTTTGAGTGTGAGGCCCTGTGGGAAGATGAATAGTGTCATAACGTCGCCATCACTTTTGATCACTCCAAACACTACGACAATGGCTGTATATATCATTCAACTCTTTCCGAACCGGCTTCACTATCCTCAGATTGACATCCCAAAATTCTGAAATGTTCGTATTGGAGCTTCTAGCCCGAATGCCAAGCTGTACACCATGCCGTATCCAAATTTCTGCTGGAGTAAATTGCGCCATGTTGCGTTTTTTTTCTCTCACAGACTTTGCCCTACTATAAGGGAAATCGACAATTTGGAAAACAGACAACGAACACGCGTAAAATTGAAAATATAGCGACAATTTACCCATCGCAATCTGTATATCATATACGCAAACCGTGTTTAAATATATGAAACCATCAAAATCGATATAGAGATTAAGTAATTCGATAAATGTGCTATAAATACTGCAATGGATGCTTCGGTTGATGATTTCGCTTTGTTCAAAATATTGGATCCGATGAAGAAATGTTTGATTCACTTCCAAGCGATATTGTAAAAATGAGAATTTTGACGTTTGAACCAAAGAAAATAAAGGAAAAACTTTCTTTTTTTTTTTTTTTTCAATTTGCAGTATTTTTCTTATTCTGATCTATTCAGTTCTTTTGAGCATATTTACTATTTTTCTATTTGACATTTTTTCCAATAAATTTTTTTTAAATCGGTTGGTAGAGTTTTATTTGCCAAAACTTCGTTTTCAAATTAAGCACTCAACTTATATGTAAGAAAAAATACAGTACCTTCTCTGGCCGTAAATTTTTCGAATGTTTTCGGGATGTAAAACATATTTCAGCCCGGCACATATTACTTGTAAAGGGTGTTACAATAACTTGGGCCAATTTTAAATGTGAAATAGGGTTAATTCAAATGATTTTTTTTCTTTTACTTTAAGATTCAACAAATTAATTATTTGACAATTTCAACAATGGAAAGATTAATAATCAAACAAAGTGTTAAAGTTATGGAAGCCTATTACGAAAATGGACAGAAATGCAATGAGAAGTTCCCAGGTCGTATCATCTCTTGAAACAGCGAAGTCAATTGGCCACCACGATCGTGCGACTTGACGCCTTTAGATTTATTCCTTTTGGGTCATCTAAAAAGTAATGTATATGCCAACAAACTAACAATTCAACAACTGAAGGGTGAGATAATAAGGCATATTAGTGAGATCGAGGAGGAACTATGCAGTGGCGTCATTAAAGATTTTGTACTATCGAGTTGAGATTTGCTGCCGAAGCCTTGGCGGACATTTGGGCGATATTATTTTTCACACATAACTGTCATGACGTAAATAACATGATCCCATAGAGAAATAAATAGATTTTCATCAATAACACTGGCTTATTTACTGCTGACTTTGATCCGTCTTAATGAAACACCATTTATGGATTCAGTTTGCTGTTTATAAAATTATTTTGCGCCACGCGTAAATAAAATATATTTTTGGTTGAAGCATTGATTACCGCAAAGATTAAAAACGAAAACACATAAATCTATTCTTGAATTTAAATTACACTTGCTGACCGATTCCTTTTGCGAGCAGATGTGAAAATAAAAATAACTCTCGTATTTGTAAAAATATTCTTGAAATCAGTCAATCCCATGAGCTGAAAAATGAAACAAATATTTACGATGGAAAGCGTGATGTTTACAGGTCGGACGAAAAAAAAATATGAGTTAATTCAGGAAAGAAAAATATAATTATCATATGCGTACTGATTTTGTACGTGTTTCTCACTTCGATCCCCTTCTAAACAGTTTTTTTTTTTGTTGCTTTCTGTCTATGTTCGGGTCTGGCAAAAATCCAGAGACCCGGTGACCAGATGGAAAAAAGCAATTCCTCACCCATGAGCGTAACTTTATTCTTTAAAATCTAGATTCAGATGTGGATAGCTCAAATCCCATACTCACGCAAAGTTTCACGATATATACGCCGTCTCTTGTCACAAGAGTTGTACTCATGGGGAGCTTCCATTATTTGAACGTCTATTTGGGTTCAAGTTCATTTCCAGACTCAAGGGTAACTGACACTCGATTGCTAAAGATACTGGCGAAATGGTTCACTCATTGTACCAAGAATTACTTGACTCTTTCTTCCATTTTTTATCCCGACAAAAGTAGGATTAAAAAAATGGATTATTGCTGTCCAATCTGTACTTGATCAGCCAAACCCTCATGATCCAACCATGAAGATTTACTCGGTCTTGTAGCAGGATGATTTACTTTCCACTCTAAAGCTTCTGTGTCCATAAAGATTGCAATTCAATCACTGATCTCTCGGTATTTCCATAGTAAATTTTCGAAAGAGCCTTATTCTTTAGTTCTACCAGTGCCGATATTTATAGCAAGAACTTAACATGCTACAGTGACAGATTTGAATCCCGCACATTTCCTCCGTATCCTAATTGTAAGGAGGAAGGTCCTCTTAATGAGCTTTTCTCCAGGAAGTGATACAAACTCCAACGTAGATATTACCTTGAACGGTGAAATTATAATGCCTTGAAGTTTAAGATCAATCACTATCCTCTTTATTTTCATAAATTTCGTATCCGTCTCTCTACAGAGAAATATATGAAAAGAATGATGAATTAAATGCTAAAGAAAGAATCAAAAGAAAAATAGAAGAAATAATAGAGAGGAGAGGAAAGGAAAAAGAACGGATATTATATGTCAATGAATAAAGAAAGAAATGAGAAGGTAAGAATGTATATGAAAAGAATGATGAATTAAATGATAAAGTAGGAATCAAAATAAAAAAGTAAAACTTAAAATAGAGAAAGAAAGAATCAAAAGAAAAATAGAAACCAAGAATAGAGAGAAAAGGAAGGAAAAAAGAAGGAATAAATATGTGAATGAATAAAGAAAGGAAGAATTAATCAAATGAGCAAGAAAGGAAGGAAATAAGAATCAACTGAGAAAGAACGAAAGAAAGAACGAAAGAAAGAAAAGAAGGAAATAAATTTATGTATAAAATTCAAATAATAAATTATCGAGAAAATAAAAATATCAAATGAAAAATAAAACCAATCATGTTTATGAAATTTGTCACTAAATTCACACTGGCACCAAACATTTATGTTCATTAACATGTAACAAGCATTTGACATGCGCGCTTATGTGTCTGGGAGGCCTCTTATACCTGAGGGATTGGCGTAACACCATTTTGCTTGCTTCGTTTCTCTCCGTGTCGCCATTTATTTTTCTAAGTTTAGATAATTTCCAGAAGTACAGGAAGAAAGCGTAAGTGATGCAGGAAATATATGGAAGTCATATATATATATATATATATATATATATATATATATATGTATATATAAATTATTAGGAGGATTTGATAATTATATTAAATTAATTCATCGAGTCTGAAAGAAACCTCAACAGAATGCAGAAAGCACTGGACTGCAGTTTCGTCCTATATTTGGGACTCATCAGCAGTGCGCATCCACTACCGAGAATTGAAACCCTGACAGTTAGGTTGTCAAACAAACATCATACCAACTGTTCCAATGCGCCTCGGTAACGAAGACATTGCAAATCAGACTCAATAAAGCGCCGCTCGCTCACATATTCCGTGGTGGAACTCTTACTGAGTTCTCTGTAACCATAGGACTGTGACCCCCTGGAGCCACGACTACTCTCACCAAGTCACCGAGGCCCATTGGAACAGTTGGTTTGATGTTTGCTTGACAACCTAACTGTCAGGGTTTCAATTTTCGGTAGTGGATGCGCACAGCTAATGAGTCCCAAATATAGGACGAAACGGCCGTCCACTGCATTCTGTTGAGGTTTCTATCAGGCTCGATGAATTAATTTATTTATATATATATATATATATATATATATATATATATATAACACGAGAATTTCAGCCCAAACTATGAAAAGGAAAATAGAATGAAAAAGTGCCATAAAACATTAGAACCATAAATGTTAAAAACGAAGAATGTAAAAGACAATAATTCTTTGAAAAAAAAAAATTTAATTGTAGGAATGAGAATAAAAAAATTACAGAAACACTGCCGAAAAAACAAGACCCCAAAACAAGAGAAAAATATGTTCTGTTGACAAAAGCATTTAGAACGTGGAACCCAAGAGAAACCATAAAACATGTTCGGAACTACTGATTTCAGTAAAGAAAAAGAAATAAAGAAAATAAAATACGATGAATATAACGTAATATGGAGAATATTTCGACGAGTAAAAAAAACAAAGATGAATTTGTCAACGAAGAATGAAAAACACTCCAGCAGCAAAAGTAAACTATAAAGCTCTTGAAATTCTTCATAATCTGAAATTGTAATGAAACAAAAAAGATGGAAACACACTTGGAAATAGCTGAATTAAATCGTTTGTTCAAAAAACGAAACCTTTTTAGTTATAATTTGCGTCACTTACCATTTATTTAACATTTCACTATACAGAACTTTGTCAGGACGAAAAAATATGGATTTTTACCATTTTAGAAATGGCGTCCTGTTCATACTAAACATACAATTAATTACGCAGGACTTAGTTGGATTAACTACATCACATAGACCGATTAATTCGCTACTTATATAAATGAAAAATTATTTTGTTTGTTTCAAATATAAGTGGCAGGTAGCTATAATAATTCGCTATGATAACTCGTGTAATAGCTAACAAGCAAACTTCCCTCGTTAGATTAACTTCGACTCTCTAGTAAGTTCGACCCTCACTAGGTGCCCCATACTTAGTTGAATAAGTTACTAGTGTTAACTATATTTGGAAACTATAATTTATGCAACTGTAGAAATAAGAATAGATGTCCATTAAACGGAACTTGTAAAACAGAAGCGATAATTTATAAATCAGACGTAACAGATATTAATGGCCAAATTAAACATACATAGGATGTACGGAAGGTACTTTTAAACGTGGATAGTACCATCATAGCACGTCATTTAAACTAGAAAATCTTAGGTAACCTACCAAACTAGCTAATCATGTGTGAAATTTAAAAGAAAAAAAAAACAACAGGGATCCGATTGTAATGTGGGAAATTTTTAAAAAGACAGCGTTACAACAATATCTGCAACCCCTGCGAGCAGGAAAACTTAGCAATTACATAATTTCCGGATTCCAAAATCCTTTTAAACCAGAAACCTTAAGTCTTAAGTCTTTGCATACAAATTAGAATATTTCTCTTCAGCACATATGAGGCTGGATTAAAAAAAAAAAGTAATGTATATTTCAATTAAACCCGCCAGAATGATACGTTTACAATACTCTTGCTTTTATTCTATTTCCTTTTCCTTTTCTTCTCCGTTTCTACTTCTTCTCCTTTTCTTCTTCTTCTCCTTATTTCTTCACATAGAACTCCTCCTCCTCCTCCTTTTCTTCTTCTTCTCCTTATTTCTTCACATACATCTCCTCCTCCTTTTCTTCTTCTTCTCCTTATTTCTTCACATACTCCTCCTCCTCCTTTTCTTCTTCTTCTCCTTTTCTTCTTCTTCACCTTATTTCTTCACATAGTCCTCCACCTCCTCCTCCTTTTCTTCTTCTTCCCCTTATTTCTTAACATACTCCTCCTCCTTTTCTTCTTCTTATTTCTTCACATACTCCTCATCCTCATTTTCTTCTTCGTCTCCTTATTTCTTCACATACTCCTCCTCCTCTTCTTCTTCTTCTCCTTATTTCTTCACATACACCTCCTCCTTATTTCCTTCTTCTTCTGCTTATTTCTTCACATACTCCTCCTCCTCCTTTTCTTCTTCTTCTTCTTCTTCTTATTTCTTAACATACACCTCCTCCTCCTCCTTTTCTTCTTCTTCTTCTTATTTCTTAACATACACCTCCTCCTCCTCCTTTTCTTCTTCTTCTTCTTATTTCTTAACATACACCTCCTCCTCCTCCTTTTCTTCTTCTTCTTCT
Organism: Acanthosepion lycidas; assembly: GCA_963932145.1. Taxonomy (NCBI): domain Eukaryota; kingdom Metazoa; phylum Mollusca; class Cephalopoda; order Sepiida; family Sepiidae; genus Acanthosepion; species Acanthosepion lycidas. Next base: position 51,293,854 of record OZ010595.1, on the reverse strand, counting down.
TATTTCTTAACATTCACCTCCTCCTCCTCCTTTTCTTCTTCTTCTTATTTCTTAACATACACCTCCTCCTCCTCCTTTTCTTCTTCTTCTCCTTATTCCTTCACATACTCCTCCCACTCCTCCTTTTCTTCTTGTTCTCCTTATTTCTTCACATACTCTTCTTCCGCCTCCTCCTTTTCTTCTTCTTCTCCTTATTTCTTCACATACTCCTCCTTTTCTTGTTCTTCTTCTTATTTCTTCACATACTCCTCCTCCTCCTTTTCTTCTTCTCCTTATTTCTTCACATACTCCTCCTCTTCCTTTTCTTCTTTTTCTCCTTATTTTTTCACATACTCCTCCTCCTCCTTTTCTATAACACCCCACGTCGTGCGTTTGTTCATTTATTTTTGAAAATATTAATAATATAGGATTCATTAGTTTACACACACACACACACACACACACACACACACACACACACACATATATATATATATATATATATATATATATATATATATATATATATATATATACACACAGTGGGAGGAGAGAAATATTTGTACACATACTCATTTTAAATTTATTGTATTTCTAACTAATCAATAAACATACTTTTCATATAATTAACTGTACACTGATGCATAATAATAAAATATGCACAAAAAAACTTGATTTAATAGAAATAAATCCTTTTATTCTTTTTAATGTGTGAAAAACTATTCGTACGGTAAAAAAAGAAAACAATCTTCATTTAATACTATGTAGAAAAGCGATTATTCATTTCTACAACAACCAACATCTTGTAGTTCTCAATGATTTGAAAATTTTAGTTGGTATTGCGTTCCATTCTTCTACGCATGTGATCTTCAGATCCGGGATTCTTCTTGAAGCTCTTGACTGAATTGAATTTTCAAATAACGCCACAGATTCTCGATTGGGGGCTTACTTGGCCATTTCACGATATTTATGTTATTTTCAGCATGTCATTTCCTCGTAGATTTTGCAGAGTGTTGGTATCATTATCTTGTTAGAATATCCAATCAGGTGGAAGTTCAAGATTTTCAACCGAAATCATTAAATTTGCTTCCCAAATATTTTGATATGCTACGGCATTCATTCTTCCATCTATTGGTAGAAATCTATGTTGTCAGTACCTTTTGCAAAAATACATCCCAAAACCATGATGCTGCCTCCACCATATTTCACTTTTGGAACTCCGTTCTTTTGTTTGTTCTTCCTCCATACATGTTTATAGTATTTTGTCCAAACATCTCAATTTTGGTTTCGTCTCTCCATAATACTCTTTCCCAATACGATTTTTTCTTATTCTTATGTTCACGAACAAAATTCAACCTCGCACCTCTATATCTTTTCAATAGCAGTGTAATTTCCTATGGAAGCGTGATTGTTCCTATGAATTTCATTGCTTATTGTCCGTTTAGTGACACAGATTCCTGATGAAAGCAAATCATCCTGCAACTGTTGACGAGTAACCATTAATTTTGTTTTTAATTTGGCGCATCAATTTCCTTGAAGATATTGAAGAAATCTTCCGTAGGGCACCTGTTTTTCTTTGGTTTTGAGATTTTATACGTAACAATGAATGAACTAATTGCTGTTAGTGGAATATTCAGGTTGAGATTTCCCTTTAACTTTTAGCTTATTTACAGTGCTTAATAATCAGTTCTTTTTGCGAATTTATCAATTCTTTACCTCTTGCCATGATGAAGACCTTCTTGCACGAATATCAATTACTAGATGTTCTGTTATTATTTTTAGGCTAAAAATAACTACTGATAGCATTAATGGAAGATTCTAGAATATTCTACTTGAATAATCTAGAGTATTAAAGCAATTTAAAGGTTTTAAAATCTGAAATTATCATTGTACGAATAATTTTTCACCAATTTAAGTGGACAAATGGGATTTATTTCTATTATGTTAATTTTTTTCTTTTTTCTATGCATATTTATTTATCATGCAAAAGTGTACAGTTAATTATATGAAAATTATATTTATCCATTAGTTGGAAATGCAATATATATATATATATATATATATATATATATATATATATATATATATGTGTGTGTGTGTGTGTGTGTGTGTGTGTGTGTGTGTGTGTGTGTGTGTGTGTGTAGTTTTGTGAACCGCGATCCGGCAGCAAGGTTTCTGATCGGGAGATTAGTGGTGTTGAGCTGCATGGAACAACCTCTTAATTGCTGCCGTTTCCAGATCCACCTTAACTCTGGGTGATAACACTTGTTAGTATCTCAGCAATGAGCAAATATCGAACCTCAAGTAAAACACTATGAAAGTATAAACATATATTTTTATAGTAAAAATATCATTAATAGTTTTTTATATTAAAATAAATTCAAACAATACATATTCCTATTAAAATACACGATAATAATTTCACAGCACAATGACCAACAGTACATTTTGTATGTAGTTGAAGGCATAAAATTGCGTTCAACATAGAGTAAGTCGAAACAATAGAATATATTTAGATTTCGGCATTGAATAATCCATAGATGTTAATATGACGCTCACCAAAATGAGCCAAACAAAAAAACTACCAACAAGAAATAACACTTTCAGGACATTAATCCATATAATATCTTACAATTACTTAAAGAAATCAAACTGTATTCCAAAGTAGAATATCAACAAAACTACAACATAAAATACACATATCACCGTCTCTATAATTACGTCCATGTATAAATCTGAGTATCATCTACCATGTATTCAATTGTGAAAGCAGAATAATATATACCATAAATTTTTACTCCAAAGAAAATCAAATTTCGGCATTAATAATAACGTGTTGACAATCAAATCTAAATCAAATTTATTCAGTAATATAGAGGAAACTATTTTATTTGCTTTATCTTCAGATATTTCAAAAATCTATCATTTTGATTTCATTATGTGTGTATGCAATAATTTTCACTATCTGATTCCAAGTCTCCTAAATGTTTTATGCTTCAATACATAAAAGTTATGCCCTTAATTTTGTTGTTATTTTTATTAAAAAAAAATCTCCCAGAAGCGAAGGATACCTTAATTCTATGCAAAGCTTAAATTATTAAAATATTTATACTGGTTTATCCTACAAGGGGGTTATAGCCGATGAATTTATTTTAACAATTTCGTGATTTTCGTAAAAGTCCATAAAATTTAAAAAAAAAAAAAAATCCATCGCATTTTTTTCCGATGCCAGTGAACATATTGTGTTATTTGTTTCAGTTTATTATCTGCTTTCATTTCTTCTTAAATATTTATTTTTTTTCTCTTTCCAGTCCAGTACTAATTTGTAATCATATTTTAATTCTACATCTTGCGATAATGTTTTACTTCTTTTAATTATAGCAAATTGGCGCCTTTATTTGCACAATGTGTCCATTTTAACAGAATTCGTCGTTGGAGGTCTGTATTGAAATATTCCACAGAAAAGGGGAAAAAAATCAAACAGCATTACAAGAATATTAAAAATAGCAATCTAATAACTTAAAAAAAAAAGGAAGACGAGGAGTTCGAACGAAAATAAAATTAAATTAATAACCCAAATTATTATTCTGCCTTCGTAACAAGACACGAAATTGCATAAATGTGGTCAAAAATGTCCAGAACGGGGAAGAAATTTTTCGACGTTTAAATGCCATGCTGTTTATTAAAATCTTTCTTAATTGTGGGGCATCACTGAAATGAAGAATGTTTAACTGGGATTAATCAACACTGAATAGAATTTTACTTCAACTTCTATGTACCGGGTGGTGTCCAGACGTGGGCGATCAAGGCTCTTCACAACTTCCTAATTCTTTGTAGCTCTTGTGGATAATTGGACAGTTTAAGCGGGAGAAAAGCAATCGGCTTACCTGGGTTGTTGTTACATACTAGCTAAAAGTGGTTACGCTTTTATTATCACTTTATAGTTACAGTGGTCACGTGACTTTATTACCACGGGATACCTGAAGTATTTATAACGGTAGTGTTTTTTTTGTTTATTTCCTTTTCCTTTTTTTATATTTACTTAATGTAAGTTGTTAGACTGTTAAGTTGCGTCGCGTTACGTTACGTCACGTCACGTGACGGAAAGGAATCTTAGGTTTGGATGCAGCTGAGTTCCCTTCCCAAATCGAACCCGTAGGCCTTGATCGTGGTGATGGAAAACGTCCGGATGGCATTACCATTTTCGCTTTTAAAATGGGTAAGTCATTGATTTGAGATGGGATCTGTGCGGATATATTTTCGGCCGGTAATTTGATCAGGTCCGCGGTTGAGCCCGGGTCCGTCGCCCAGGACGCAGATATGAAAAAAATAGTTAAATATTCTTCTCTTGATGATAGATTTTTTTTTTTACTCCTGTGGCAGTGGAGACTCCAGTGGTTATTGGCCCTCGTTCGATGGCGTTCCTACGGAGGATTGGCGTGATCGCGTCTTGATTAAGGGACGAGCCTTGCAAAACGGAGTGGCTCTTGCAGCGTGTCTCGCTGGCGATGGTTCGAGGTAATGCTTTCTTCATCATTGCGGCTGGAAGAGGATAGCAAAGAAAATTGGTTATAGTTTCTGGAATTGTCATCAATGGTCAACTGAACTTGCTTTGTTTCAATACATTATTTCCGAACGTTGCTCTAATTCAAAATTTCCGAGGGTTGTCCTAATTCAAAATTTGAACATTTTTCGTAACTTAATTAAATGCTTTTGCTTCGTTTCCTCGGCCGAAACCGTCTCTAGATTTTTTTTTTCCGTTGAGATTTTCTCAACACTCTAAGCAATATTATTATTAATAACATTAAATATCCTGATATGCTAGTTAGTTGTGTAAGTTGCTTGCTGTTCCCTTCTATTGATTTTAATATACCTTGTGAGTGTCAAATTTTCCACGCTCTTTTCTTCATAATGTCTTCAGACAATTTCAACTACCTCCGTTTTGTCTTAAGCAAAAGTGTCCATTTTGCTTTCCGTATGGGTATGACGATAATCTAGATCCACGTCCTGGTTAAGTCAATAAACTACATCCAGCAGTAAGGCCTCTGATCAGGAGGTTTTGAGGATTGTGGAACCACCTCTTAATTGCTGCTCATCTCGGGTTCGCCCTGGCCCGGGGTGGTAGCACCTGTTAGGGTCCCAGCTATGGGTAAATACTTAACCTCGAAACCGCGGTAGAAATGCTATGAAAGTGTAAAAATGGGTTTTAATACCGGAAATAACTTTTTTAAAAATATTGTCAGCAATAAATTTTTGAAGAAAAAACTATTACCAGCAATACATTTTTTGAAAAAGAATATTAGCAACAATGATTTTAAAAAATATATATTACTAGCTATACATTTTTGAAAAAAAAAATATTACCAGCTATACATTTCTGAGGAAAAATATTACAAGCAATACTTTTTTGAAAAAAATTATTACCAGCAATATATTTTGGAAGGAAAAATATTACCGGAAATAGATTTTTGACAAAAATATTGCCGGCATTAAATAAA
>OZ010595.1:51275877-51283377 GCA_963932145.1 Acanthosepion lycidas | reverse complement strand
TTTTTTATTCTTCTATTATTTACTTAGCAAGTACGTTCCGCTTCATGTTCCTGTGTCGATTTTTACTAATCTGTTCGTCGAACACAGGCTTAGGCAAGTATTTTTATTTTGTTAGGATTTGTTTTTCTTTTTGGGTATCTATTATTTTTTTTTTTTTGGTTTTGTTTTTATTTTTCCTCATACGCTTAATGCATTTATCTAGTTGTTATATGAACAAGCGAAGCACAAAATCTTTCCAATGGCGCCCAGCCGACACAAAAATCGCAATGGAGTGTCTACTTTTGGTAGAAGCTCTACTGATGTAGCGATAAAACGCCTGTGGAAGAAGTGAATCTGTTTTTCGCACTGAAAACTCGATTATCGTTCAGTAATAAGCTTAAATGGACTGACGAAACAGAGCATTTGTGCAAAAGTGAATTCTAAACAGACTTGTACATGCAACACACACACACAGACACAGACACACACACACATATATATATATATATATATATATATATATATATATATATATACATACACACACATATATATATATATACATATATATATGTATTTATATATGTGCATATGTATATATGTGTATATATATAAGTGTATATATATATGTATATATATATGTGTGTGTATATATATATGTGTATATATTTGTGTATATATATGTGTGTGTATGTGTGTATATATGTATATATATATATGTGTGTATATATGTGTGTATATGTGTGTATGTGTGTATGTGTATATATATATATATATATATGTGTGTGTGTGTGTGTGTATGTGTAAGTATATGTGTATATATATATATATGTGTGTGTATATGTGTAAGTATATGAGTATATATATATGTGTGTGTGTATGTATATATATATATGTATATGTATTTACGTGTATGTATTTATATATATATGTGTATATGTATTTCTATATATATATGTAAATGTATTTATATATATATATGTATACGTATTTATCTATCTATCTATATATATATATATATGTATGTATACGTTTGTTTTTATATATATATATATATATATATGTGTGTGTGTGTGTGTGTGTGTATGTATGTATGTATGTATGTGTGTGTGTTTGTGTGTGTAAGTCTATATACACTATATATTTCCACGATTTACAGATAAGTCGTAACCGAAAATCTTGGTAAAATTTCGTGATTTTATGATATCCACAGTTTAAAACGACCATTTAGGACCCATATAACGAAACTATAAATAGCATTGTTTATAAGGAGCTCTTTGCATCAGATAATGATGATGATAGTAATTTTTGTGGGGTTTTATTTATCTATGTGGCTGTGTTATTTTTTTTTTATTCTGTAATGAGAAATAAACTTTTTATCGCATCTTAAGAAAAACAAAAAACAACAAAAAAAAAAAACCCGTATAATGTATGTTATTGAAAAATAAATTTTCTTTGCTTCCTGGGGAGATCGTTGGTCAGATATAATGGTAGCTGCGGGGTATGCCCCACTTCATCTTCTCACAGAGCCTCAAACTTAACACGGACGCCTACATCGGGTAACTTGATGAGGTAGTGCTGCTCAAGGTCAAGAAGGTAGCTGCTGGAAACTTTGCACCATGCCAAACAAGCAAAAGACCACAGTCATGGCTGTCCAGACAATTTCTGCGACCATATCACCCCTTGGCCACTTATCTCCCCAAAGTGCAACATCCTTTATTTTGGGTACGGTTCAGTTGAGCGAAAGACCAATAAAACTCTTTTTAACACCAAAGATGAACTGAAGTCAAGGATTATGACAGCATTCATCAACTTAAACATGAAGATTGTCCAGAAGAGTTGCAGAAGATTCCGAAGTCGTCTCGAGGGTTGAAGTCAATGGCGATTTTATTGAATAAATTTACTCTTTAAAATGTAAACCTATTTATATTCAATTTTGGAGAATATATTTGTTAAAATGATATGTCAGATTTATTTTCATTTTTTTCATAATTTAAACCACAATTTATCCATGGCATAAACAGACACAGACACACGCACACACACACACACACACAAATATATATATATATATATATATATATATATATATATATATATATATATATATATATATTTCTTTGAATAAAAACAGATCACTTTAAGGTTCCATGTAATAAGTTATTTCACTACAACCCTTTTAAAGGGCTCTGGATCATCAGACTTTACTTCCAAAAGTTGAAATGAAAAATGAAAAGAAACTTACACATTTTTGACGGACCGCACCAAGCGTATGTGAAATTAACGAAGTGAGGGGGTGAGGTGGGAGAGAAGACATGAGTGAGTTAGATGTACCATTTTCAATTCCTTATCCTTAACCCCCTCTGTGTAGGCTAAACTATTTAATATATATATATATATATATATATATATATATATATATATATATATATATTAAATAAAAACAGACCACTTTAAGGTTCAATGTAATAAATTACTCTCTGGATTTTATCCTCCTTGTGTTTACCCATACGGATTACCTAGTTTTTCATAAACTATATATATATATATATATATATATATATATATATTGGCAGTAATTTTTCTTTGAGACATCTTTCATTAAATCCAAAACAAGTAAGATTTAATTAATTTTTTATTTAGTTTTTTCAGCATCGTTATCTTTCGCGTTTTCTCGCAGTGAGTACACAAAATTTCATTCTCCAAAGTGCTTTCGTATATATATATATATATATATATATATATATATATATATATATATATATATATATGTATGTATATATATATATATATATGTATGTATGTATGTATGTATTTATGTACGTATGTATATATATATGTATGTATTTATGTATGTATATGTATGCATGTGTGTCTGTGTGTGAGAATGGGGATCTTTGATATGTAAGAAATGTAAGATATGTAAAAAAAACTTGCGAGAAAGAAAGAAAAAACTGAGAACAAAAAGCTTATTAAACAGAAAAGTTCTGTAATCTTTAATATATATATATATATATATATATATATATATATATATATATATATATCATTAAATAAGAGAAAGAACAAATGAAGCAAAATTCCTGTTGGTAGCAAATAGAATTAAAAATAGACTTGCAAAATTCTGAACTTGTTTTTAATTATCCCCACCATAATCGTTTAGAAAAGAAGTAACAGATCTTTTGACATTTTCTTAAAACTTATTAAATCAGCAGTCACTTACCATCGCGTGAAGAAGTACAAAGTACTGCCGAAACACAAAAGCTTTTGTGTATCGCTTTCAACATGTTTTTGTAATAATATCTTATAATAAAATAATAATAATATGTGTGCGTATCTCTGTTTGTGTTTGCGTGTGTTTAAATTCCCAGATCAATTCTGTGGGCATGAAAATTTTCATCTTGTACCAATTTGTCTTGTCCTCAGAAATGATCTGGAAATTTAACTATAATGTCGACATTAAAAAAGTCACTTAGTATAAAGGAAATTTACATTAACCACAAAGAGGCTTACGCAGAAGCGTCTGTCGTTTTTCAAAATTTGGATTTTTAATGTAACTGTTATATTTTCGTAAAAAAAAAAGGAAACTAACTTTCTTGCCCACGTGACTTTTCACACGTTCCCTTTCCTCTTTAAAAGCTGCGTTCTTCTTCCTTTTCATTCTGAATTCTTTCCTTTGTTGATTACTGACTGCTGTGAATTAAGTTCAGTAAAGCCTTAAGAAAAGGTTATTCTATCCTGCTTTCTTCTCTTTACAACGTAACAGTAACTATAACAACAAAAACATTTCGATTGAAATTTTGCCTTGAAATGTCGGAAGACGAAATGCGTCAGCAAAAAGCTTAGATTTTTTTCTAATTGTCATCTTATAGAAATATATATATATATATATATATATATATATATATATATATATATATATATATATATATATGGGGGTGAGTGAAAGTCTTTGTTCATATTTGCGTTAACGGACACGAAAAATCGTCACTTAATTTAATTTTTATTTATTTTCCATTTGCCATTTATTTAATAAAAATGATTCTGTAAAAACGAGAAGGATCTTCAATGCAGCAATCAATGTCGAAGTCGTTCAACAAAACAAGGTAGAGAAAAGGAAATGTATCGAACTGAAATTAAATTGAAAGTGAACTAAGTCCTGAATCTACTATCATCATTTTATATCCAAGTTTATAAAACCTTTCTTTTTATCTTCCAAAAGTATTCTTAATACAACGCATGACATACCTACAGAGCTTAATCAAATGGATGACAGAACGTGGTTTGAGGGAGATGGCAAGGGGAAGAAACTTGATGAGAGATACAAGGGATTGATGGAGGTAGACAGCCATGATCACCTACGTCCAGAAAGAACATGACACCTAAAAAAGAATATAACGACCTATATAATATTACGCATCAAATTATAAATTTAAATATTGAATGCCTTTTCCATATTTAATGTTTCGATATTAAAAACATAAGTGAAGTTTATTTTATCACTCCCGTCCATATTTTCGGCGTTTTTCATATATAAGATAGATAGTTACTTTGTCTAAAGGATTCGCGAGACTTGCGGGCATATTACATTGAAAGGCTGGCTCCCGGACAATCAGAGAAGTTAAGCAACATCGAGCGTGATCAATAATTAGATGATTGACCGCTGGGGATAACCAGGTAAAATAAACAGAGATGGGTTGCTGTTGTCATAGGCCAAGGGCTCGGAATTTTTAATCGGTCGGCCGGATTCTAATTCCACGTAAAATATTTATATTCATTTAGCCTTTGAAAAAAATATGAATCTACGGCTCCTGCCTCAACAATGGATTAATTAATAATTATCACTAAACGATTATTATATAAAAACGAAAACTATTACAATTAAAAAAATTACAGGCTCTAAATAACAAGCGAAGTCGTAAAAACAAATCAATCAATCGACCAGTCAAGGATTTCCTAAACAACACATTTTTCGTATTGTTATATATATATATATATATATATATATATATATATATATATATATATATATATATATATGTGTGTGTGTGTATATATATATATATATATATGTATATATATATATATATATATATATATGTATATATATATATATATATATATATGTATATATATATATATATAACAACACGAAAAATTTGTTGTTATATATATATATATATATATATATATATATATATATATGTAGACTTGCAAAACTCTGGCCTTGTGTTACTTACCCCCACATTTATCGTTTAGAAATGAATTAACACTGCTTTTAACATTCTCTTAAAAATTATTTAATCAGCAGTTAGTTACCATCGCGTATATATATATATATATATATATATATATATATATATATATATATATATATAGACAGAGAGAGAGAGAGAAGAGGAAAATTTAGAAAATCCCGCCACCTCGGTGTCTCCAATTGTTTATTTACATTTTGGGCTCATCCTTCCAGCAGCCACCCTTTGACCCAGGGAAGCACTACCTCCTCAGTGCACTTGATGTACGTCTCCATATTGTGTCTTTCGGTATCGTCAGGCGATTCCGTTCAATTGATTTCCTAAATCATTATTTTTTTAAATATAAATTTAGGAATATATATATATATATTTTGAACAATAAAAAAAAAAGATTAAAAAATTAAAATCTTCAGACACACTGGGTTGTAGATTAATATTCTTTCGTTTTTTTTTATTATTATTCCATTTAAATTCCTCGACTAGTTTCGGCCGAAATGGCCATCATCGGGAGTAGAAATATTTCTGCTTGCTGCTAGCACTAAACTACAGAAATGAATGTCTTGATGGAGAAAATGAACTTTTGTCTGTAGTTTTCATTTGTTTTTTTATTTTTTTATCTTTTTAACATGAATCTTTTAACATTCCTTGTGTTGGTCAAACAGTCTCTTTTAAGTTGTTATTTGAGATAAGAGCTGGATAGATACATGCTGCTATGAATTCTCTGGTCATTTTGACAGTTTTATTGGACTTGGTGAGGGGATGTGTCTCTGTTTAGTGTTTATGTGTGTGTTATTTGGTTCTTAGGGAGTGAGTGAGTATGATATGTGTAAGCGTGTGTATTCCTGTGGGTGTGTATTATCATTTGGTTCATTAGGGAGTGAGTGCGTATGATGTGTGTAAGTGTGTTTATTCGTGTGGGTTAGTGTATAAGTGTGAGGCCTCCAAACCTCCGTAAGCCTGTCTGTCGTGTGTGGGTGAGAAATGTGGGTAGGTTTTTTTATTTGTTGAGTTATATCTATATATTGTTAAATTTGTGATTTAGCCCGGCTGGATATTTTGTTTTTAGACGTTGTATCCACTTATTTTCATGGAACTCTAAAATCTTTCTAATGTTATCTGCTCTGAACTTTTCTATTCTCTCAATTATAGTGAATTTGGCAGGGGTTTTAAATCATGTTTTTCCTGGTGGAAATGTTGTTTTACGGTTAATAATTTTTCATTGGGAGTCGACTTAATTCGTTTACGATAATTGTTAATTCTGTAGTGAAAGGGCCATTCAGATTTTCCTACATATTGTTTCTGGCATAGTGTGCATTCTAGGAGGTAAATTATGTTATGACTTCTACAGTTAGAATCGTGGTAGATTTTGAAAGTAGATTTAGTGACTGAGCTAGTGAATGAATTCGTGTTTTCAATATGGTTGCAACATAAACTTATGTTGTTGCATGGTTGGGAAAATCCGGTTGTTTTTGTTCTTAGTTTATTACGGATTACCTTGTCCCCTGAAATGTGGTTACTACCTATGATTTCTTTTAGGTTCTTAGGTCTACGATATGCAAGAAGACCAGGTTCCTTAAACAGTTTTTTAGGTCTGGTTTGAGATGTAGTATTTCCCAGCGACGTTTGATTATTTGGGATAGTGGAGGCAGAGTGGGGTTGAAAGTGGTTACTAGAGGGATGCGGCTAGATTTATTTTTAATCTTGTACGTTAGGGTGTCTTCTCTACATGTGGAAATTGCTTTATTTATTTGTTCCCTGATTAGGTGTTGTTTATGGCCACGTGTTGTGAATTGATGCTCCAGATTTTCAATGTGTTTATTTAATTCTTCATTGTTGGAACATATCCTTCTGAGTCTAAATGCTTGTGAATAGGGAAGGTTATCTTTGAGGTGTTTAGGGTGGGAAGACTTAAAGTGTAGATAGTTGTGGGTGTCGGTGATTTTAGTGTGTAGTGTCGATTGTAGTTTCCTGTTGTAAATGCGGGTGTCTAAAAATGTTACTGATGTTGTGGATTTTTCATAGTCACACTTAATTGAGTCGTACACTGTGTTTAGGGTCATAAGGAATTGGGTAAGTTTGTCATCACTACCCGTGTATACAAAGAATATATCATCGATATATCTTGCATAGAATATGCAGTCACTACCAATGATTGGATAGATATGGGTCTCCTCAAATTTTACCATGGATATTGTAGCATATGATTTAGCTGCAATGGTGCCCATGGCACAAACTCTTATTTGAAGGTAGTGTGCTCCATTGAAGT
>OZ010595.1:51250877-51270877 GCA_963932145.1 Acanthosepion lycidas | reverse complement strand
ACGATAAAAATGCATCTGTTTATATGCAAAAAACAACACGATGATATCGGGGGTGGGTGGGGGTTGAGAACGTCTTCACATGCACCCGTTGCAATCGAGACTGTCACTCCCATGTGGGTATGTACAGCCATAACAGATGTTGCGCCAACATCAGCAGCTGAGGCATAACTTTTGGGGCGCGGTCCATAGTCTTTCAATATCGACGGATACCACAAGAGTGTGTGTGTGTGTGAGAGAGAGAGTGACAGACAGAGATAGAGAGAGAATTAAATGTAATGTCTGTGTATGTACATTAAATAAAATGTCTATATTAAATATAATGTGTGTTTGTATGTTTATTAAATAACTGCCTTTATTCTTGTTCTTTTGTTATCCAATCTCTGTAATAGTAGTTTATCTCATATTTGCTAACACTCAGTAATCTATTGAATCCTAGTGGCTTTATTACCTTGCTTGGGGTGAAAGGATAAAAAAAAACTCTATTGCTGCAAGCATTTCGGCAGAAACGCACAGTAGTGTTGTCTCTTGGCTGACAAGTGCGAAATGAGTAAAATGCAACGTGTATCCACTTACACAGATAAGGGTGCAAATCTTGGTCTCAGTCAATTAGGCACCCACACAAAGACCCCCTTTTTTTTATCAAACTCTTAACTTATTAATATATATAAATTTTAATCTTACTTATTTATTCAGACTCATCGTACAGCTAGACTGTATAAGATATACAATTATTTATTAATTCATTTTTTTAATTACTACTTTATTGTCCTATTTACCATACCCTGAAAATTAGATAAGCAAAGTTTGATCATGTTTTTAGAATAGAGTGCCCTACGTGAAAGATTAGTATTAATAAAACATTTGAAATTTTTATATGGTTAAAACATATTAGCCTATCACAAAACTTTATATATATATATATATATATATATATATATATATATATATATATATATATATATATATATATATATATAATTATAAAATAAATAGCTTTTCATATACAAGTTTCCTTTGGTAGTAACATGATATTTTTAGCCAATCATAAAACTTTTACATATAATTTTAAAATAAATAGCTTTTCACATAAAATATTACTTTCGTATAAATAAGATATTATTAGCCAATCACAAAACTTTTACATGCAATTTGAATATAAATAGCTTTTCACATACAAGTTTCCTTTCGTATTAAGAAGATATTATTAGCCAATCATATAACTTTTACATATAATTTTAAAATGAATAGCTTTTCACATACAAGTTTCCTTTCGTATTAAGAAGATATTATTAGCCAATCATATAACTTTTACATATAATTTTAAAATGAATAGCTTTTCACGTACATGTTTCCTTTCGTATTAAGAAGATATTATTAGCCAATCACAAAACTTTTACATGCAATTTGAATATAAATAGCTTTTCACATACAAGTTTCCTTTCGTATTAAGAAGATATTATTTGGAGTTTCTAATATAATTGTTACAAATTTCAATTTAAATGTTTTTAACAAAATTCTCAATTTTAGCACAAATACTCACTAAAAGTCTATTTCGAGGAAGTTATGATCAGTTTCTTTTATTAGACACCACTGCGTGACTGAGAGGATGCCCGCACCCCCTTCCCGAAAACGATTTTCCACTGACAGCATGCGCTACTGCCTAAGTTTCAGAGATCCTTGATGTAATAATATGTCATATGATAAATCTGATTGTCCCTCACTTTGTTAGTGTGTACGATCTTTACTCCCTGCCAATACATAATGAATAATGGCCTATTCCGTTTTCATCAGGTTGGAAGAAGATACTACTTGGATTCAGTGAGAAAATGAAAAAAGAAAGAACGATAAGGAAGTTAGAAGGGCTTAACATCATCTGCTAATACCTCATAAACAATGGACTATTCCGCTATGATTGCGTGGAAAACCAAAAGCCATATCAGAATTTTTACTTTATTTCAGGAGGAAAATGAATGATAGAAAGCAAGTGTTTGACGGCTGTTTCAGAGATATAGAAAAAAAGTTTTCAATTTCAATTTTTTTCATTTGTACCGGCTTGCTTCTTTAAATAAGGAAAAGCATTTAGAGTTATGTTTCTTATTGAAATATTTTGTTAACGTTGTAAAGCTTAAATATTTAATGACGCGATAGGGGAATTTCTACGGATATTTTAGCCGTCGAACTCGTTATGAGTTTATTCAATCATCAATTTTATTAATGTTCATGAGGAAATTAAAATAGGAAATCCCTTTCATGAGTATTTCTAGCATATACAGTGTAACCCGGATATAAGAGAGTTGTCGGGACCGGATAAGAAGTCTCTTATATCCGGGTTTCTTATATCCGGGTTACACTGTATAATTATTTTTTTTATTACTTCACACGTGAATTTGAGTGCGTAGTCTTGTTTGAAATAGGCATTCCGTTTGTTTTTTTTTTTCTTTGTTGTTTTTCCTTTTTTTTAATCTATGTCTGTTACGTCTATCGTCCTAGGCACTGAGAAAAATAAATAACGAAAAACGTCAGGGTTAAAAACTTACTCTCCGTAGCCAAATGGTCTAAAGCGTACTGCCTCAAACGGGATTATTTCATACAAAGAAGGAGGCAGTCCCATCCTGACATGTCAAAATAATATCGCATGACTTATATATCATAAAGTTTATTTCAAATACTAAATTACCTGGGTACTATAGCAGTTATCGACTAAGAAAATTGAATTCCTAAGTCAGGTTCAAATTGTAGTCGATTCTGTATAACTCATTTGGAAAAGCAAAGTATCTATTTTCATCAAGCGATGGCTTCATGAGAAGGACAGTCTGGATTTTTTTGCCTTGGATGGCAGCAAGTCTATGAGAAGTAAAACTCTACATTCAAACCTGTTGAGAGGTGCTTACAGACTTCGTGGCACACTGTACTATTTCTATTTTAGCATTCTTTTTTTCAGAAAAACGTTGTGGATAATTCTACCCAAACCCTCACCAATATAATTCAAACTTCTGTGTGGGTAATCAGCAGGTTAAATTCTCAATTCAACTTTCAGGACAGGCAACGGTGAAATTGACGTGAGAGCCAACAGAAGAAGTCACACATCGTTTGAATATCATCACTTCTAGGTCTAAATATAGCATCTAAACGTAGAGAGGCGAAATTTAAATACCATTGTAAATTACATGATGAACATTAGATTTAATCTTGATGCAGACAGACGAGTAACAGGCCACGGGTTTAATTACTTCTGTGCAAATACAATCGCAGACCTTCTGTAATCTAACAGACAAGTTTTCTTCTACAAAGAGGGGCGCAGTCACATCCTGGCACGACTAAATAAATCGCATGACGAAGAAATAATTATCCCGTAAGTTAAAAAAAAAAAAAAAATAGAATAATATAATACTATTGAAATCGTCACGGAAGAAATACCCTGGTCTCAAAAATCACTTTGAGTCGCAGTTCAATCCTGACCGCACTATGTTAAAGACAGGCACAGAAGTAGAAGATATGCCAATATATATCAAAAAATATATCATCAAAAACAAGGAATAACGAAACTGCCGATGAGGAAGTTCAGAATAAAGCATCATTTGACATTGAGGTTGAACTACTTCAGTAATAAATGTCTGCATTTAATAAGGGAAGTCTGGAACCAGAAACACGTCCCAGAAAAGTGAGGTTTATCACCCATTAATGCAGTATTGAAACAAAAAAGTAACCGCCAAAACACAAACACATACAGAGGTATCTCAACTGGTTCTATTAGTTTGGTGCAAAAATAATGACGTAACAATGTCGTTTTTTGACGTATTTTTTAACGTCAAAAAACGATATTATTACGTCATTATTTTTTTTGCACCAACCTAATATTATGGCGAAATTATTAATGGACATTTTATTGGGTTGATGTATAATTATCATGTGTTTTTGTAAGCGAGTTAAATGTTAATAAAAATTTCTGTTTTGTTTACTTTTTTTTAAATAAACATATTATTTTATTTTCAGGTTTTACGAATCTGTGTCGATAATGATAGGATCCAGAATAATCATTTAAAAATGTTATTGTTGAATTGTGATGTTTCTTTTTTCATAATAAATACTGTTTAAAAAACGACTGATAATTATGCACCAACAGTCATGACTCAAATCCTTCAAACCCAGTTTGGTTTTCGTTCTGATGTACTGATGTAATGATCCCATATATGCACCTACGGAAAACTGCAGAGCTGCTATGTCGACCTTGCACTATCATAGGACCATATCAATAGAGATTTCGTTTTCTCATCCTTAAGAAATCTCCTTCCAAACACTGAATCTACTGCATATCAAAATCAAATAGAGGAATTATATGCGTTTATAAAATGATATATATTTTGCGAGGAAAGCAATACAGGAAGATTACAAAGAGAGCTCCAGTCTATTTAATTTTTTCCTTAATTATCCTCTACGAATATTAAGCATAGAAGTGAAGAGATGCGCAATTGTCATTTAAGCATTCTCAACTATATTCCTAAAGAAACTTAATATTAGGTTGGTGCAAAAATGTCGTTTTCTCACATATGTTACTATGTGAGAAAACGACATTATTTTTGCACCAACCTAATAGAAAACCGCGATTCTGCTTCATCTCCTGAGGCCTATACACTGATGAGTGTGAACTATGCTGATGACATAGGTAATCATAGTTAAGAAAGATGTTGTGCGTAAACCCAACAAGCTCCACCAAGTATTCCAGGACATAGGACTCACGACAAATCTTGCTATAATAGAAAGTTTAATCTAGAATTGGAATTTCGTATAGGCGATGAGTGAATTGAACATAGAACAGGCTGCGCCACGGGTAGCTTCGCCCAACACTGCAAACTGCCCCCAAACCAAAACATTAACTTGAAATCTGTCTTCTTAATCATGTCACAATAGCCTGGCCTGATCAAGAGATTCATATGGATATTATGAATGGCGCAATCTCGTTTCAGAAATATTTAACTTGTATGATGTGCACAACTGCTTTCTCAGATCAATGGTTAAATGCTTTTGAACGAATAAACTTTGTAGGTCTTACCGAGGGCAATCCTCCTTCGAACCTACAAAATCACAAACAAAGAACTGTACCAAATAACAGAAACTAAATGACATAAGCAACAACTAAATTGGGTAGCAAATTTAAATATAAAATAAAATAATGATCTAATCAAGACGTTAACGATCCATACTTCTTAAAAAAAAAAGGTTAGGAAGGAAACTCCCATCGTTTGTGGAAATTGCATTAACAGTTACTGGACTTGAGAAACGGTTTCCTTAAAAATTGTTTTAAAAGAAAGACTTTATATATTTCAACCGAAGGTAGCTTTTTCGGTTCCGCCAATGAATGCCGAATGATTCGTTATAAGGAAACGGCAAACATTATCATTACCATAAGAGATGTGGGGAACAGATACTACTCCTTCATCCTATTTGATGCCCAGAGGATGAAGGAAAGCATAATTGTAGTAGCAATGGCTGCTTAGTCAATGAATGCAAATTTTTTATTTATAAAGAAATGGCTAATATAATTATGGCTTATATAAGAGATGAGGCGAACTTTGATCCTAGTCAGATAACCAGGGAGTAAAGAAAGACATAACTAGTGTAGCACTGGCTGCTCGGTCAATGAATGCAAAATGTTTCCTCATGTAATATCATTACCATAATCATATATCCAGCCATTTCTTTCAGAAAATCTGGTTGCAAATAAATAGAGATCAGTTTCCAAAACAGCACTCATCATGTTTGAATTTGGATTTTTCTTCGCCTAGATTGGTTACCAACCAAGGCAAGTGCGCTTTGCCTACTTCTCTATTTAAGCCCCAGTTGGGGAAAAGATGGATTCATTTCGTTTTCGAATCAACAGAACTAACCAGAATTTATCATGAAGTTTTGGATTGTTGGGGCGAGACCAGAAAAAGAAAGCGCCCTTCGCAGGGTATGACGATAAACAGCATCCGCGTCCTAGGTATGACGATAAACAGCATCCGCGTCCTGGGTAAGACGATAAACAGCATCCGCGTCCTGGGTATGACGATAAACAGCATCCGCGTCCTAGGTATGACGATAAACAGCATCCGCGTCCTGGGTAAGAGGATAAACTACATGGAGGAGCGTGAAACCACCTTTTAATTGCTGGTATTTCCAGGTCCACCCTGACCTGGGGTTGTAGCACCTGTTAGGGTCTCAGCTATGGGCAAATAGTTAACACCCAAACTATATCCGCGTACTGGGTATGACGATAAACTAAGTCCAACAGCAAGGCCTCTGATAATATATTTTTGAAAAATAATGTTGCCAGCTATACCGTTTTTTGAAAGAATAGTGTTGTCGGCTATACGTTTTTGAAAAAATAAAATTAACAGCTATACGTTTTTTTGGAAAAATAATATTACCAGCTGCACGTTTTTGAAAAATTATATTACCAGCTGTACATTTTTGAAAAAATAATATTACCATATTATTACTTTTTGTTTTTGAAAGAAATATTATCATCAGCTATACGTTTTGGAAAAATAATATTACCAGCTTTACATTTTTGAAAGAATAACATTACCAGCTATACATTTTTTGAGGAAAAAAATATTAACAGAAATAGATTTTTTTACAAAACAAAAGTATTACCAGGAAAAAAAATTGTCATTAAATGAGGTTGATGTGTCGTAAAACAATACAAACCAAACCAGATTCTAAAATTTTATTTAGTGTTTAGACCAATATTTACTATACTGATTTTAGTCTAGATTTTTAAATAAAGAATTAACATTGTTCCACACTGACTTGCAGTAGTGTCTTCAGACTCCTTGTTATAGAAAAAACATTTTTACTGTTGTATCTTCCGGTGTGTGTCGTATTTTATAACTGCATGAAAATTCCGAATCGGAGTTCTTTCGTCAGTTCACGTAGGTAGATTCTTCTTTCGGCATTCCACTTGCAAGATAATGTCTGGTAAATGTTTATTCGCTCTTGCAATGTCACCTGCATGCCGCTACGGCTGACACGTCTATATGAACTTATAACCCAGATAGTTGTGATTTCAATACTTACGTCGTGAAATTGCAAGATGACTTAAATATCTGGGAAGTGTTTAAACAGACGACAGAAAGTGCAACTTTGAAATCCGAAGACACATTGTGATAGGGAATTTTGCTTTCAAAAAAGGTAAGCGAAGAATTAAGAAATAGAAAAATTTCGATAGAAACAAGGAGAACAGTACTGAGGTGTTATGTAATATCAGTCCTCTTATATGGCAGTTAATGCTACATAATCTCACAGATAATGAAGAAACTTGAAGCAAAAGAAAGGTAGTTCTACAGAAGAATGCTGATAATAACATGGACCGAAAATATTAGCAACGACAAAGTTCTAGATTAAAATGGAAACAAAAAGAATACTTATATTTAACATTAGTAAGAGCAAGTTGAAATTTCTGCGGAAGATAATTACGAAGGACAAAGTGGAAAAGTTGATTCATTGACAGATTCATAGCAAGATGGAAGAGCAAAGCAGTGTATAGCCTACCTAGAAAACTATTAGTATGTTTTAGGAGAGATAACAAAAAGAGGAAATTTATTAAGAGCTAAAAGGACAAGAAAGAGACATGGTCGCCAATGTCTTGGTACACGGAACATAAAAGAAAAGTGACAAATATTACAAGCTAGTTTGAGTAAATCACTAGATATTAACTTTATTTTACAATAAATTCACCGTAAGCACAACAACATTTCCATCGTTGATAAAATACATCAATATTTGATTGATTTATTTTTTGCGGATGATCAATCTTTTTGGAGGTTATTTAAGCCAGAAAATATTTTTACATTATAAGAATCTTTTCTTGATAATAATTATTTCTCATACATGTCCCCGAAAATTATCCCATGGCTGGAGGAAAAGATTGACGTTCACACCTCTTCCAAGGATATTTTCGTGTAAGTGCATATAACAACACTCCACTGGAATTAGATCTAGGCTCTCCAATTTCTAATGCCGAGCCGTTATCCCTTTCATCATACAAATTACACTAATAAAATCTTGCAAAGACAAACGGCGATAGGGAGAGAATGACGAAAGAGCATTTGGTGAAACTGCAGTCTTGAATCTGCATGTTGGCAGTGAATTTTGTAATCAAAAGAATCGATCAGCAAAATAGTTAAATGCTTAGATACGAGATAAAGCCGAGGACGATAGGAAAAATAGTCGTCGTCGTCGGCTTTATCTCGTATATTAAGATTGGAATTTACTTTAAAACCGTAATAAACAATAGCGACAGATAATGTTTGTCCTTAAGTTAATCATTTTTGTCTAAGCTTGTTTCTTCGGAGATTAGACACAGTCTTAACGACTTAACGAAAGAATCGGAAATATAAGGTTGGTGCAAAAATAATGTCGTTGTCTCACATAGTAACATATGTGAGAAAACGACATTGTTTTTGCACCAACCTAATAAGAACCGAAAAAAATGTTCATAGTAATATTGGATAAAATACAGTTCAAGTGCTATATATATATAAATCCTAAATTCTCCTGATCTAATCTTACTCTTAGTCAACACCTATCAAAGTTCGGGGATCGCAGGTGGAAAACGTTAGAAGGAAAATTATCGATTTGAAGTATCGGTCTTCAGGTCGTAACCTTCATGAGCAGTAGACACACAATGAAGGTCCATTAGCTGCGATCAATGTAGTGTTACTCGCCCACTTTCTACTGATTCAAAGATCACTGTGAACTGGACAGCAGATGAAAAGCTCGAGATCAATATTTCCGTTCAATTGATCTGACTTATTGATCATTCCAATAGCAGTAACGTTTTTACCCACCTTTATTCACGAGACTGTGTGTGAACGTGACGCAAGCTAAGAAAACAGCATAAAAAAAGCGAAGTTGAGACACCAAAAGGATTCTTAATTGGATGCAATCAACATGGACGTTTTTTCTTTTCTTTTTTGCTACAGCGATAAATGGTTCAGTTCAAAAGCATTTTGCAAGCAGATCAGAGGAGAATCGTTATCATAGCATACAGGTCTCAAATATTTTACGATCTCTAGCCTTTTCGAGGACGCTCCTTTTTTTCTTACGTTTCAAATAAGTCTGTCTTTTGTTTGAAACCTGTTTGTGAAAAGTGAAATAAACGAGCTGCATTCCTCTGCAAGATAGTTTGATTCCTATTTTTTTTTAAGTGATGCGAGATCGATCCTTCTATTTCATTAATTAGGAAACATAACTTTCGTTTCTTCAATAGATACTTAGAAAGGAAGAAATTCTGAAGTAGAATGGAAATTAAACGGAAACAATTAGAAAAAAAAAACAGTGGATATCAGGTTATAAGGAGGTTTGGAGAATTTAAAACTCTCAGGATACAACAAAGAAAAGACAAAAATAAGGGAATAGTTTACTTTAAAAATAAGGGAACAGTTTAATTTAGTTTATAATTTCAGTCCATGCTGATTCATTATTTACATTATTCGGAATATTGTCCTCAACTTTGTCGCCATATTTATCACAAAGTTTCGGCCGTTGTACGCTCCGGCCTTTTTCAGGTGGTTGGAATGTCGAAATGAGCCCTTTATTTCGCTCACTGGGGTAGACTGTTCTAGTTCCACGTGCCATGTTTAATAGATGTCAGTTATCAGTTATCTCCTGTTAATTTCCCTCTGAAATTCTCCACTGCCTTAACGGGGTATTGAACTCACACTCTTTGGGTACTGTCACTGGATCTAACCAACGCCTTTATCCACTGTGCCATGTGTCCTTAAAGTTCGAATAATATAAATTATGTACATAATACCTCATGCTGATTCATATTTTATATTTAGTTATTAATTTTAATCGCGATTAATTACCGTTTTTATAATGACGAATGTATTATTATAACTAAACGTTTCTTTAAAATATTATAAAAGGTGATGAAATGTGTTTTGCATACAGCAGTACGTGGTGGCTTGATTAGAATCTTCACAGCCGGCCGTAATGTCTTAGTTCCATAGAAGAAAGGTAAATTAATTCTTATGGTGTGAGACCAGGTTATTATTCACTTAGAGTTCTTCAATGCAATGAAATACTAAGTGCCAATTTATACGTCCACCAGCTGCATATAGGTAGAATAAGAAATACAATTAAAACGGCTTTTAACACTTTCACTGCTACTCATTTGCCCAGTGCTGCCCCCATCCGGCCAGCCATTTTTAAAGAAAATGCCTAATTTCAACCTACATATTTTATTACATAGAAAACTGGCACCAGTGTGTTTAACAGCATTCCATTTTCATTGATATACGTGGGAATGACTTACCAGATCAGTAATGGGTATACACATGATATCTTTTGAAGCATTGTCCTTTGTGATTTTACGATAGATGGCGCAAAGGGACACTCATACCAGCGGTATCCAAAGAACGTAGATTTTCGTACATAGCCAGCTGGAGCAAAATAAGAAAAACGATGATCTCCGTAGTTAGTAGCGGAAGTGTTAACAATAAGAAGGAAATAGTTGAAATATTTCGGAGGAGCAGATAATTTGAATATTAATTTAATTTTAATTTCAATCACTTTTTATTGCAAAACCCTGATGGTAATCGTACGATCGTTAATAAGTAACCTGGAAAGAGGAAATACAGATTGGACTAGGAAAGCATTTGTTTTAGAATCAATCAGATAAACACTACGGGTGTAGAACAGCTCAACAGGAGCAAAATCATGTCCGTGATAACTCAATTCCATGTCAAATCACCACCAGCCTACACCACCAGCCTACACAACGCGAGCACAACACCACGACATGCAAACACTGAAATATTTTCGTTCACTTTTAAAAACAAATAAAAGTTACTTATTAAGGATTAGTTTTAATCAGTTTTAATGATTTTAAAAACGCACTACTTGTCAACAGACATGAAAATTGAAATAAATAGTAAATTAATAATAATAATAATAATAATAATAATAATATATATATATATATATATATATATATATATATATATATATATATATATATAGATAGATAGATAGATAGATAAGGGAAGAGGTTAAATTTATTCCGACGAGAGAATAGTGTATATATTAAAAGAAGAGAGAAACCGCAAACGTTTTTGGTTGTAATATGGATTTTTTGAAAATATATTCTGATTTATTTTTCCATAATTTTGCTACACGCGTTTCCGATCGAACCTTCATCATGCAAAGAATGGATATTTCCACATATTAGTGAAAGAAATTTTCTTATTTTTCGATCTTAAAAATTATCGAAGTTAAACATTCTCTTTTTCGTGTGTTAGTGACACAAATGTCTTCCATGAACTAGCAGTGACAAAGTTCTGCGTGAAAGGTAAGAAAACAATTAAGATTAGTCCGAGAAAGAGTGAGGAAAGATATCTGTTTTCTTATCTTTTAATGACCCCTGTGTGTTCTTAGATCTAATTCCATTTTTTGTAATGTGTGTGTTGTTGTCACTATGTGTATGTAAACATATATTCCCTCTCCATACATGCATACTGTCTTATTATAAGGTATTAGCATACACATATATACACACATACATACATACACACACATATATATATATATAAATAAATTTTAACATTTAATTATTAGTTGTTATTAACAATAGTAATAATGTTTTTTATGTGATTTTTAGTTTTTAATTTGTTAGTAATCTTTAATATAATCTCATGTATTAACTGTAAATTGTATTCATCTGTATTCTTGAATTTCACCGCAGTATGCCTATATATGATAATTTATACTTCCATTTCTTCTTTCTCTCCCAACCCCTATATCCCTATTTTTTTCTATTGTCTTATCTATTTTATTCACTGTTTTCTTTGTCTACTTTCCTTTTTGCCTTTGAAAAACTTGTTAAATAAATCAACATGTCTTGCCTCTTAACCTACCACCTTTACAAATACGTATTTAATAAGGATATATATAAACATCTTCCTATTTGTCCTTTTCCTCTCTAATTACGATTGCATATCTATCGTCTTCCTCCTCCTCCCCATCTCCCTATCACGTTATATCAACTTAAAACTGCCTTCTCAAAAACATCTGTAAGAATAATAATATGTAAGTTTTTAAACCATTTTTCTGTTTGGAAATGGGATCCGATGAACCAAGTTGAAAATCCTTTTCCTGGGAAAAAAACTATAACCTTATGAACCCTGTAAGTTGTGTGTTTCTTAATTTTAACTAATATTTGCTGTGTTTTTTACATTGAGCTCTTTGGATTACATACTCCTTGGGATTCTCCATACGGATTGCCAAATACTTTAAATAACTAATTAATATCTATCTATCTATCTATCTATCTATCTATCTATCTATCTATCTATCTATCTATCTCTCTCTCTCTCTCTCTCTCTCTCTATATATATATATATATATATATATATATATATATATATATATATATATATATATATATGGGAGAGTTTATCCAACAAGTGAAAAGTGTAAATATTAAAAAGAAGGGAGAAAACCGCAAACGTTTTTAGTTGTAATGTTGATCTTTTTTTAATATATTAGCGTTTATTTTCTATGATTTTAAAATATTAAATATTCTCTTTTTTGTGTGTTAATGACACAAATGTCTTCCTGTACCTGGCAGTGAGAAAGTTCTGCGTGAAGGATAATAAAAAAAACTAAGCTACATATATATATATATATATATATATTATTATTATTATTATTATTATTATTATTACATAATAATATTATATAATAATAATAATTATGATAAATATAATAATATTATATATATATATATATATATATATATATATATATATATATATTTTAATCAACCTTAATCTTGAAATCCTCACGAGTAGAATTACCCATCAGTAAATGAACAGCAAATTATCTATGAAAAATTTGCTCACAGTAACACCTGTTCCTAAGCAATAAATCATCAACGAACTTTTTAGAAATTACGCTGTTCAGTCTTTGAACTCAAACAGCGACACGTGTTTTATCTCGATTTGATCCAAAGGTAAAGCTGATATTAAATATATTTTGTCATGATACGGGGTAACTGCATTAAAATAGAGGCATAGGTAAGAAGCGAAAATGTTACATCACCTAAGTCTAAATAATAATAATCATCGCTCCAACCTAAGCACCTGCTGCATTCTGTGTCATGTCTGGCTCTCCACACTACTACATAAAATGGTATCAGCGAAAAGGACCATTTCTTTTTCTTATTCGTTTTATTAAGAAGTAATGTTGGAAGCTTGGATTCTAAAAAGCAGCAATAAGAATGGCATCACAGGAACACATGTCGCGCGTTAGCTCAGCATCCCTCCGCGTGAGTCAGTAGCCAGTCTCTCAACCTGGGAGACGTATCGACGCTTCAGAATTCTTACGTACGTCTGATGAATTCGCGCCATTTTGGACTCAACGTGTGAGCAACGATGAGATTCCAAACAAGGAGGAGGCTTATACATAATATCAGCAAGAGACAGCTGGAGTTTCTGGGATACATAATGAGAAAGGACGGCTTAGAGGATCTGATACTCACGGGTCCGATAGAGGGAAAGAGAGATAAGGGAAAACAACGCGGGACATACCTAGTGGGCTCGAGCAAGTGGATGACAGAACGTGGTCTAGGGAAGAAAGCAGAGGGAAGGAACTTGTTGAGAGCTGCAAGTGATAGAGGGAGATGGAGAGCCATGATCACCTACGCCCTGAAATAGCGCTTAAAAAGAAAGAAAAATACAAAACCTAGACAAAGGCAATCAATCACTGTCAAAATATTCCGTCCGGGATGCACTTTGGC
This sequence comes from Acanthosepion lycidas, assembly GCA_963932145.1. Lineage (NCBI taxonomy): Eukaryota > Metazoa > Mollusca > Cephalopoda > Sepiida > Sepiidae > Acanthosepion > Acanthosepion lycidas. Next base: position 51,257,091 of record OZ010595.1, on the reverse strand, counting down.
CAGTCGTTGACCATTCTGGCTTTCCTTTTAGCATTTTGCAACATATGTATAACATAGTACAACACTTGATTACAAATATAGACTACAAGTGAGGATAAAAACTTGTTTAATAATATTACTGCACCACAGTAAATCATCGGGATGTTGATAATTAATAGTCTTTGTTTTGAGCTGTTTTAGTGACTATTCGACTGAACAACACTTATCGATTAACTGAATATCAAAGTTTCTTTTATATTAGACGTGAGCCTGTCTGTAAATATTGGTGAGGACTATACGTCCGTATATAGGTAAATGTTAGTCATGTTTACACTTAACTCTGTAGGCAAACATTGGTCAAATTTATAGTTGAGTCCATTAGTAAAAAGGGTTGTTATTATTGGAGTCTGTTGTTAAGCATTAGTCGGTTTTAAGTAATTATCAGATTCACTTGCCATCAAAAGTTATTATCGCCGTATGGTCGAGCAAGTGATTCCGTAATAAAACCAAACTCGAAAAGAAAAATACATGAATCTGTTTCACAAAATATTATTTAAAACTTTATTTAAAAATTTTAAAAACTAGAAAATAAAACATTGGCAAAAAGGACAACATCAGTTGTACCCAGCCATCAATAACGTAATTACAGTTTCAAATTTGAATGTAACAAAAACGATATCGAAAAAGCTTTAAAAAAAAAACAAAGGTTTATGTTAACAAGAACACTCTCTTGTTATATTTCGAAAAGAACCCCCCTCTTTAAAAATGATAATCAAACCAATATACTGTTTTCTTAAAAATGGTATGGGTAGAAGGATATATAATGAATACTAATCAACACGTTTTTACGAACGGACTATTTTTCTCACTAATGATTAGAAAAGAACCCCTCTTTAAAAATGATAATCATACCAATATACTGTTTTCTTAAAAATGGTATGGGTAGAAGGATATATAATGAATACTAATCAACACGTTTTTACGAACGGACTATTTTTCTCACTAATGATTAGAAAAGAACCCCTCTTTAAAAATGATAATCATACCAATATACTGTTTTCTTAAAAATGGTATGGGTAGAAGGATATATAATGAATACTAATCAACACGTTTTTACGAACGGACTATTTTTCTCACTAATGATTAGAAAAGAACCCCTCTTTAAAAATGATAATCATACCAATATACTGTTTTCTTAAAAATGGCATGGGTTGAAGAAAGTATAATGAATACTAATCAACACGTTTTTACGAACGGACTATTTTTCTCACTAATGATTAGAAAAGAACCCCTCTTTAAAAATGATAATCATACCAATATACTGTTTTCTTAAAAATGGCATGGGTTGAAGAAAGTATAATGAATACTAATCAACACGTTTTTACGAACGGACTATTTTTCTCACTAATGATTAGAAAAGAACCCCTCTTTAAAAATGATAATCATACCAATATACTGTTTTCTTAAAAATGGTATGGGTAGAAGGATATATAATGAATACTAATCAACACGTTTTTTACGAACGGACTATTCTTTTTTTCACTAATGATTAAACTATTTACACTATTTACATTGTTGGGACAGTTATCATATTCACGACGTTTCAACCGTTGTACATTCTGGCTTTCTTCGGGTGATATACGCTTGAATTTCGGACCAAACCATTTATTCCTTCCACTAGTTACACATGCCGTGCCTATTCTGGATATCTCATTTTCAGATAATTCCCTTTAGTAACTCAACTGTCCAAATTTTTTTGCTCACCTCTACAGTGGCCAGGGATTGAATTCACGACTCTTTTGGCCAAGTCACTGGATTATTTCAACCGACGTTTTTATCCACCAGGCCATGTGTCCCCAACGACACATTTCAGAAATATGATGATTAAACGTTGACATATATATATATATATATATATATATGTATATATATATATATATATATATATATATATATATATGTATATATATATATATATATATATATATATATATATATAATATTATAAATTGATTTATTTAAAATATGTTTTTTCGCTACACAGTTCTAACCATGTTTCAAAATTGGAAGCTAAAAGCTACGAATTTAATTTTGTAATTAAATTAGACATTAGTTCCATTTCATCTTCAAGCGATATATATATAATAAGAATAATCCAGATACTATGTTGGCAAAAAACTGCCTGCTTCCCGATATAAGATGAATTCAGTAACTATACAGGAATGAAACTGGATGTAAAAAAAGAATCTGTCTTCTTACCGGACTTGAATCTTTACAGTGAGGTAATTCTGAGCAAATTAGAAGTTCTACCGGGATTCATTATTGACGGCCACAAACTTCATGTGATAAGATATGCAGATTACACAGTTTTTATAGCAGACACAGAAATCGAACTCCAAAATTTCCTACAAAAGTTAGTGAAGGAAATCGAGAAGGAAGGACTAAACCTCAGTTGCAAGAAGACAGTATGCATGTTTGTTATCAAAATGGACAGTCCTAAATGAGAAATACAAATTAGGGTTACCAAAATCAAAGAACTACAAGAACATAAATAACTTTCGAGTGTTTTAACAGAGGATAGAAAGCGTAGCACTGAAATCCGAAGGCCCATTGGTTTAGCAAAAGATGTATTCTAAACCTAAGCAAGGTATAAAGAGACAGACAAATTTTGTCAGAAAAGTACGTTCGAATTAAAGAAAACTGTATGGAACGGTTGCGCAACAATGAAGTTTTCAAGAAAATGGAAACAAAAATGAGTTAACATCGGATAAAATACAGTTGAAATTTGTAGGTTAGATAATGAGGTAAGACGGCTTGGAAATTTTGATACTCTCATGGCAAACTGAACGCCAGAGGAATGCAACGTGTAACATAGTTATTCTGCTTGATTAAATGGATTGCGGAATAGGATTTGGGAGAGATAGCAAAATGACAAAATTTCTTAAGAGCTACAAACTACAGTAAATTATGGAGATCCATGATCGCCGACGTCCTGAAGGGACTTGGCACATAGAATGAGAAGAATGATAAAAAAAAATATACATAGAATGTTTTGAATCTGCATTTCTATTATGAAAAGGGACGCCTCATAAAATGACTAGAAAAATCAATATTTTCAATTCTGACACAAGACATGGGTAGAATAAGCTTTGATGAAATACTAATCAAGAAAAAGTAAAGCCTAAAAATGTTTCCCTATTTCATATGAAGGAGATATTTTCAGTTAGAAGTGGCATAAGAATCTGATATCGATTTGCAGCGGTATTTGCATGCGACAGCAGGGCCTTTGACCATGTGGTTTTGAAAAGCGTGGAAACATCTCTTAATTGCTGCTGTTACGAGATCCTTCCTGACCCGCTGTGATAGCTTCCAGTTATGGGCAAATAGTTAACTCCTTCATTGGGGTCAAGACACTATGAAAGTATAAAGAGATTTTTATAGTAAAAATACCAGGAATTTATTTTTGAAAAATAAAATATTACCAGCAGTAAATTAAAAATAAAATAAAATATATTACCAGCAATAGAAAACTATCTTTACAAAAAATACGTCAATGAAACCTTATCTACAAACTGATTTCTTACAAGGAATGCATATTCTATTCCTAGGAACCTATCCTAAAAATAGTTTCGTTATTAAATAACGCATTGAGTTTGATATAAAATAAATCAAACAAAACATATCTATCTATCTATCTATCTATCTATCTATCTATCTATCTATCTATCTATATATATATATATATATATATATATATAAACATCACCATATAAATAACCAATAACGATTACAAATTTCTACCTGTTACATATACACAGTCAAAAACAAAAAAATAATCAGCTTTAAATATAACAAATAAACCGCCATTTTTTTTTTTTAAATAAATATAGATAATAATAATTTTTACCTATCATAATTTCACACAAACCCCACCACACGTATATACATACATGCGAGGAAATATTATTAAGCGAAAAAAAAAAAAAAAAAATATATATATATATATATATATATATATATATATATATATATATATGACATGTATACATTCACGAGACATTCACGAGACATTTCCGCCACACTTCCAATCTTTAAATTTCAACATACAAATGCGTATGTATAGACACAACACCACCCGTATACATACATATGTCATATCCGAAACTGCGCACATATGTTTATATATGTATAAGTCACGACGGACGACCAAGTATGTATATGTCTCTGCATACATCGATGTTTGCGTCAGTACGATGAAAAATCGACGAAGTTTCCCCCACCACTTCCACAATAACACCAATACACGCAATCTACATAAAACCAAATTTTTTTTTTTTAAATTAATCAGTTTGTCTGACGATCGCTAAAGCGTGAAACCCAGGGTCACAAGCTCACATCTATCCGACCATTTATGTTAGCTCTATCTCTGATATTGACCGCTTTCTAATAAGTACCGCGTATATAATATATAAATAATTATACATATATATATATATTTATTTATATTTATATACACACACTTTTCACACATATATATATACATATATATATATATATATATATATATATATATATATATATATATATATATATATATATATAAATTCATGAATCATTCATACAAATATGGTTAATGATTTAAATGGCGATAATACATCGTCGCAAACAATATAAATAAGATATATCAACCCCGAACCTGTATATGAATGATATGATCCCCGTTTATACATTCCAGTTGCATAAGGTCATTTTAATTTTTGCAAGCTTTCATCTGTTCCTACAGACATCATCAGGTATGGAAGTAGATTTTGTTCTTGTTTTTACTTCTCAGTGATAAGAGGACAACGAAAATAGAGATATAATCCCAAAAAATGCTATGAGAAATGTGTTATTTTTTGGAACGTGCGATCGCAACGCTGAGTTTGAATTTAAATTTTAAGGTTGTGCGGTGTTGTATATATATATATATATATATATATATATATATATATATATATATATATATATACTTAATGACTATGTCGAAAAACAATTTCTCTATAAAACTGTATATCTGAATAGAATACATCAATGAAACCAGCCACAGATATGTTCGACTTTTTCTGTGAAGACTATTTTCCGTCAGTACTTGGCATATATACAAAGATTCTTCCCTCTCACATGGAAATCAGTAAAAAATAAAATGATCTCAATACGTCCGGAAAAAAAAGACATCATCAAGTTTATTAATCTATTATATGTCGCTCGAAGGGAGAGCGGATTTTCGCCATAAGATTAAAAATAATTGATCCAGTGAAACATGATAGTAACGGCTATAAAAGCTGTCATTAATTTCTCATAGCACAATTCATTAACACTGAACGCAGACATAGTTTCTGGTAATCACATGAAGAGAGCTAATTGTCTTCGCAGAAACATGTCTGGGCAATGCAAGCAGAAAATTAACTCAGAAAATAGCCTTTAATTGTGGCATCTTGGTAGCTTACAGTTCAAAGTTCTCATTTAAGCGCTTTGGTGTTTCCATAGCTATACGGTTTTCTCATTTGAAAACGTTAATTAGTAGATGACCAAAAATGCTCTCTCTAAGAGAAAGGATGGAAAGACATAATAATATATGAACAAATTATCCGTCAAAAAAGTACAAGGAACACAAGATTTCCTGACACATCACGCTGAAACACCGGTTTCCTTACGATCACAGAAGATAAACCAAAGTGAAACGTGATCCGTAAGTAGATAAGTGACTACTTGGGAATACAAGGTTCTTTACGCTAGGGTGTGCGGGTGGTGTAATGTATAATGCCTCGAATTGTTAATCGGAGAGCAGAGTTCCACTTCTCTATTGGTTATTTATATTCACCTACAAGCAAATATATTTGGAAAATGAATGAATCCGCCTTTTTACCTCCATCTATGAGTTAATTAGTACGTTTTGTATCACTAAAACCATTTTTAGCTAAAAAAATAAATAAATAAAATTGTGTACAATATATTCAGATTATTTACATTGTTCGGACTGTTGTCCTCATCTTTATTTCCATATCCACTTGGCCCAGTCGTTTATTGGATCCAGTGTCTTGACCCAAAGAGTTGTGAGTTCAATACCTGGTTACGGCAGAAAAAAACAAACTTGGAGAGTTGAGTTAAAGCGAGATAACTGAGACATTCCGAAGAGATATGACACGTAGAACTAGAACAATCTACCCCGGTTGACGAAATAAATGGTTCATTTCGA
>OZ010595.1:51223377-51245877 GCA_963932145.1 Acanthosepion lycidas | reverse complement strand
CACATATATATATATATATATATATATATATATATATACATTTGCCTTGATAAAATCTCTCAGAACTCAATGTGTCGCCTAAGATAAGTTTTCCTTCTGTCTTTATTCATATGCATATATACACGTGTCATTGAATATTAGATCAGGTTGACTATTTACAATAGTCGGACTATTGTCCTCATCTTTGTTGCCATATTTATCACAACGTTTCGGCCGTTGTACGCTCCGACCTTCTTCAGGTGGTTGGAATGTCGAACTGAACCCTTTATTTTCGCCGGAGTAGACTGTTCTAGTTCAACGTGCCATGTCTAATGGATGCCATTTATCAGTTATCGACTGTCAATTCCCCTCTCCGCGTTCTCCACCGCCTTAACGAGGTATTGAACTCACAATCTTTGGGTCCTGCCACTAGATCTAACTAACGCCTTTATGCACTGTGCCATGTGTTCTTGAGAACATATGTGGTGTAAGGCTTCAAGAACACCAGAAAGCTGTAACACGAGGAGAAGTGGAAAATAAATAGGCCACGCATATCTTTTGAGCCGACCAAGCATAGAAATGAATTCAATATAGTAACCACTAATAAGGAATGCAAGAGAAAAGCGATAATGACAACACAAAATTGCCATATGAGCTCTGGTCAAAACATGTATGATAACAGCAATTATGTACCGACATATCTAATTACCGCAGGTCTTTACATACAAACTGACTTCAAAATTTTACTATTTCAAGTATATATCTAAATAAGGTTGATATTTTTGTATTAGATTCATTAAATAGAAAATATATTCAAATCAGTATTCTTATTATGAATTACCAGAAGGAAAACATGTAATTTTTTACTCTATTCGATAAGTACAAATTGTCTAAAAACAAAGTAAAATATTACAAAAATGGCTACTCAGTAGATAAGATGTGTTAGATTATCTGTTAGATCATAATTAATAAAAACAAAAAAGAGACAAAAGTGTATATGACACCTAAACACTGCCGGGCACAAAGTATAAGACAAAATATTTTAAATTTGAATTGTTTATTGTATGTCGCACTAAAACTACTGTACTCTATAACAAATTACGTCATAATATAGCTAAATTTTTCAGTATAATTCCTCTTTGAAGTAACTGAAGGTCTAATTTGATGTCATAAGTATTTATTAAGAATTTGCTTGTGTCATGCATTGTGGTCATATATAAATTTTGTAAAGCATACTGTGCTATGAAATACTGATCACCGGAATTAAATTCCAACGTTAAGATTTCGAGCCAAAATTTCAATCTTGTTTTTCTCAAAATCGGTAACTATTTCGTAAAAAATATTTGGGTCCTTATTTATCATGTCAAACGGCAACTTTTAGTAATAAATATATCAATGTTATTGTCAGTTTGTTATAATTTTGTTGTCTTTTTTTTGTTGTCTTTTCATTAACCAAACAATTAAATCGGCATATATAGAGATAGATGGATACACAAACAGACAGACAGACAGATAGATAGATAGATAGATAGATAGATAGATAGATACATACATACATACATACATACATAGACAGATAGATAGGTACACAGATAGATAGATAGATAGACAGACAGATAGATAGATACATAGATAGATAGATACATACATACATACATACACACACACATAGACAGATAGATAGGTACACAGACAGACAGACAGACAGACAGTCAGACAGACAGTCAGACAGATAGATAGATAGATACATACATACATACATACATACATACATAGACAGATAGATAGGTACACAGATAGATAGATAGATAGATAGATAGATACATACATACATAGACAGATAGGTACACAGATAGATAGATAGATAGATAGATACATACATACATACATACACACACAGAAAGATAGATAGACAGATAGATAGGTACACAGATAGATAGATAGATAGATAGATAGATAGATAGATAGATAGATAGATAGATAGATAGTTAGATAGATAGATACATGCATACATACATACATACACACACAGAAAGATAGATAGGTACACAGACAGACAGATAGATAGATAGATAGATAGTTAGATAGATAGATAGATAGATACATACATACATACATACATACATACATACATACATACATACATACATACACAGACAGACAGATAGATAGATACATACATACACAGACAGCTATATAGGTACACGGAGAGATAGATAGATTGAATGAGAAAAGCTGTTGAGAGAAAAAGAAGGAAACGGTCATATGTGAATGTACTTCAGTCTCCAGACAATCAAATTGTGATCTGTACTATCACTTTTAAATGTTCTGCGGATCTTCGGATGTTGTAACTATGTATCCTATTCGAGGTTCCGAGTGTCTGCCAAGCAGATGTTGTTACAGCGAGTCGTTTTCAGTTCAGAATAAGCATTGCTCATTTCTTTGGAAAAACGGTTTCTTGGCTGTCCAGAGTAAGTGATGGAGAGATAACTGTAGAATCTATTCACTCGTGCGTCATGTCTCGTGTGTGATTCAATTGTACAACTCTTCCTTTTATCTACGCCAGACATGGCTTCCGGTCATTATCTAGCTTCCGGTTGGGATACGTAAGCCTATAACATTACTGATTACATCTTTCATTTTTTTTTTTTTTTTCTTTTTGGTTTTAATTTTTCTCTTGTCTTTCTCTCTCTTCTTCCCCCTTGTCTTTCTCGCTCTATTTACAACTTTATTGAATTTTTTGTTTAATTCTGTCTTTTCTTTTATTCATAGCTTGACTAATTTCTATTCTCAAATGCTTTTCTTTATTCTTCTTCTCTTTTCCCGGTTTTTTATTTTATTTTTTTATTTCATATTTTTTTTAAATTTCAGTTGAAAGTTTATATTATTTTTATTTTATTTTATGCCACTTTATGAATGAAAAAGACCAGAGGAAAAACTATACCTAACTGACGTGTTTCGTCATTTGACAGACGTTTTTTTTTTTCGATGACGAAACGCGGAGGTTAAGTATAGCTTTTCCACTTGTCCTTTTTATTAATTTTTGTCTTTTCTACAGTTGCACTCCATCTGAGAATATTTACGCATACCACTTTAACCTAAGTACCTCTACGAAATCGCTAAAAAAAGAGCATAGTCTGATGAAAAAGACGCCAAACTTTATGAAAACAAAATTTTATCGTCTAAATGCTTATGTTTTTATGAAGAGGATAGACCAATTTTTTTTTTAATTATTTTTCAAAATTTTTTCCATCTTTTTAGAATATTCTAAATTTTGTTTTAAAAACTTTGTTTATCTTTGTTGCAAAAAGGGGTAGTAAATAACATAGATAATTTTAGCGCGTTTTTTTTGTATTTACACACATTAATTTTGAAAATCTTGTAAAAATAAAAATAATTGTCAGATGTTAATGAAAGTTTCAGAAACTATTCACAGATGATCGAAATTATTATAAATATGTTGTTTTTTATAAAAGTCATGGCAGAAATATTTTTTTTTCATTTTTATTAACACCCCATAACTAATTTTATGAAAAACTCTAGAAATTAGATCTTGCCGCCCCCTACAAATTGCAATAGTTAAAAGCACAAGGCTTTGAAGAATGCAAATCATGTATTTTTTTTTTTAATTGTGGCCAACGTACCTGAAATTCAGCTCTGAATTGTAACATACAAAACTCAATAAAACAAATATATTATTTAATTTCAAATGCTTTTATTTGCTTCTATTTGTTTTTATGAATATGGACAATATTTTCTGAAAGCAAAAACTTTTTCCAATGAAAATTGAATTTTTAATACAATTATTTGTTATTTCTTTTAATTATAATAGATTTTTACATTAAGTATTTAAAAATATTATAAAATTAGTTAAAAGCAGTGCCTAGCTTTCAATTGTGTCCAGATGAGACCGCCATTGTCTAGCGCTTTGAAAATTGTATCGTTTGGACCAATCCGATTAGCCAACGTCATTAAAAATGTAACTTTTATGCTTATAATAGAGCGTTAATTATAAAGTACGGAAGATCAACCAGGATACAATCTAGTTGCATTATTTGAGTTCAGCATTGTTCTCCGCTCTTAAGGCCTTTACTTTTGCGAAACACGTATGGAAAAATATAATTATATATAAAATTATAGTATTTTATGTACACTTCTGATAATAATTCATAAGGTACGTATAAATAATAGATACCTCTTTCTTATGAAATTTAATCTCACTCTTAACAGTCTTATTTTTTAATTTCTTTATATTTTCCATAAAGCATCGTAAACGTAAAGATGAAAGCTAAGTACAAAAAAAAAAAAAAAAATGAAAAATTAGAGCGCTGAAAGTTTTTCTTAAAAGTAACGAGGTAAATAATTTGTTCATTTAAATCTAAATAATTTCACTTCCTTCCATCCGTAGAAAGAATTATCCTCCCGTAAGTTATCTAAACGTCATAAATCACAGCTGTCAACAGCTGTCAACAGCTGTCAACGAGGCGAAAGGTTATGACCTGCTTTGTTTTATTTTCAAATTACATTTTTTCGGCGCAGAAGCTAAGTTAAGCTTGGTTCAAAATGTTTTAAATAAACATTATAATTTCTGATTTTATTAAAATCAGTTTTGAAAAAATGATAATTGATTTTTAAAAGAATATCAATGTCAGATTTTCATCTTTTTAACAAATGATTGAAAATGATTGATTATCTGTCCTTTTTTGGTGACAAAAAAAAACAAAATTTGTAACGAAAATTTCGGACGTGCTAGGAACGATTAAAAAATGTACAAAAATACCCCAAAAATACTTTGATCTTTCCTCTTTAATAATAATATGAACATTAGACGATAAAAAATTGTTTTCGTCAAGTTCGGCGTCTTTTTCATCATGCTATCTCTGTTTGTTTACATTTTCGTGGAGGTACCTACTTTAACCCCATTTCTTCTGTAACACCTCACTATCCTCTCTGTTTTTTTTTGGGGGGGGTTCCGGGGGGGGGGTTCCGGGGGGGGGGGTTAAAATGTCTTCCTTCTCTGCATTCTTAAAAGTATTTCTTTTTTTACTTTTTAGCATTATAGGAGGAGGAGGAACATATGGATCAAACAGGTGAGCATCGACAAAGTAAACTGAATAAAAAAGAACATTTGTGTTTAATATCAAAAAGAGAGAGTTGAAATTACTAGGGCACGTAATGAGGAAAGACGTATCGGAAAATCTGATACTCACAAGACAGATTCACGCCTAGAAGAACAGGAGAAAATCGACGCATAACCTATATATATATATATATATATGAGTTTGAGTAAAAAGACGACGGAACATGTTTTGGAGAAATAACAAAAAGACAATTTATTATGAGCTGGGAAAATTGAGGAGAGCCATGATCGCCTACGTTGTGAAGGCATAGGGGATAAAGAAGAATTTTTGGCTGCCCATTGATTCATTCTTTTATTAATTCTTACTTTCATACTCCCCAAATTTCGAATATTAAATTTTATACACGTTTAAATTATTCGGACTATTGTCCTCATCTTTGTTGCCATATTTATCACAATGTTTCGGCCGTTGTACGCGCGGACTTCTTCAGTTGATTCGAATGTCGAACTGAAAACTTTAGACTGTTCTAGTTCCACGTGCCATCTCTAATGGATGTCAGCTGGCAACATTATTCCTTTACAAAAAAAACGTATAGCTGGCAACATTACTCTTTTACAAAAAAACGTATAGCTGGCAACATTACTTTTTTACAAAAAAACATAGAGCTTGCAACATTATTGTTTCAAAAACTTAGAGCTGGCAACATTATTTTTCTGAAAACATTATCTGAGACCTTGCTGTTGGATGCAGTTTATCGCCGTACCCAGGACGTGGATGTAGTTTACCGTCATACCCAGGACGCGGATGTAGTTTACCGTCATACCCAGGACGCATAAATATATCTGTAGTTAAAGTAATAATACTTACAAAACGTAGCATAATTTTATTTATTTTAAAGAAAAAAGTCCGTTTAAATTATAACTTGTGAGACCATACTAGCATTAAATTTTAATATACTATTTTCTTTCAAAGAAAAAAATGACACGTTCTTTTTTATGATAAAAACTGACCAACTGATTTGCAATGCAAAGACAACATTTATTAAAACAATTTTTACAGTATAAAACAAGTGTTTCGTTTGTTAGACGTAATTTGAAAAAAAAAACACATCGAAATGTTCATTAATATGTTAAAGTGGGGACTTTGTTAGTGTGTTTTAGTTTAAAGACGTTCAGTCCTTTTAGCTTCAGCATGTAAAGTTTGTGTCGCACAGTTCGAAAGAAGATAAACCCGGAAAGAAAGTGAAGTTTACTTTAGGGTTCACGTGTTTATATTCGAGAGCTGCTGGTGATGAATTTTATTTAGAGCTGCTAATGCTTCTATCTTTAATATCCCTACACATGTAAAGGGTTGATAAGCCGTAGAAAACGAAATTAATCTAAGAATCAAAACATTTAATATGGCTGACCTCTAATATCCGAGTATCGACAATCAGCCTAATGCGCCACGTAACAAAACTCACCATGCGTATTCTGATGAATAGAGCGCGTAGGCCAGAGTTAGGACAAGAACAGTGCGGGTTTGTTAAAGACACCGGAACAAGGATATTCATGCTCAGGATGTTATCAGAAAGAGCAATACAAATGCAGAAGGACGTGTACCTATGTTTCATAGATTATGCAAAGGCGTTCGATTAAGTACGCCACAAGGATCTGTTGGAACTTCTTGGAAGAGATATTAGAATAATCAAGAACCTATACAGGCAGCAAACGGCGTGAGCACACAGAATGGGTTCAGCAGATATACAAGAATAGAAAGGGGCGTAAGTCAAGGATGTGTCTTCTCACCGGAATATTCAAACTATACGGCAAGGCAGTTCTGAGAGAATTGGAGGCCTTAGTAAGATTCAGTATTATCAGACATATCTTAACAACATATGATACGCAGATGACACAGTACTAACAGCAGACACTGAAAGGAAATTAAGAAACCTACTACAGAAGGTAGCGAAGGAGAGCGAGAAGAAGAGACTAATCAGAAACTACATGAAGACAGAATACATCGTCATCAGTAAAAGGATGAGTCTGAAATGCTATTTGCAGGTCGGGGACACTAAAATCAAGCAGGTGGGGAAATTTAAATATCTAAGAAGTGTTTTAACGGAGGACGGTAGGTGCGACGCTGAGATCCAAAGATGTATTGGGTTGGCCAAGGATGCACGCCAAAAGCTGGACACGATACTGCGAGACAGGTTGATTTCTTTGGTAACAAAGAAAAGAGTACTGAACCACTAAGTGATATATGTCCTCATTTACGGCAACGAATGTTGAACGGTCTTCTCAAAGATATAGAAAATACTCGAGGCAACGAAGGTATGGTTCTACAGAAGGATGCTAAAGGTATCAGGGGCCGAACGTGTGAGTAACGATGAGGTTTTGGAGAGTATGCAAACAAGGAGAAAGCTTATAATTATCATCAGGAAGATACAGCAGAAATTTCTAGGACACGTAATGAGAAAGAAGGGCCTGGAGAATCTGATACTCACAGGTCGAATAAAGGGAAAGAGAGAAAAGAGAAAGCAATGCATGACATACCTGGCCAGCTTAAGCAAGTGGATGACAGAATGGGATCTGGGGGGAGGAGATAGAGAGACGAAATTTTTGAGAGCTACAAGGGATAGCGGGAAGTGGAGAGCCATGATCGCCTACGTCTTGAAGAGAAAAGACACATAAAAAAAGATGGGGATACATAACGACTCTTGATGACATCCGCTCAAGAAATTACCTCTTTGACAAATAGAACATGATATGAGGATTTGAACTCTAGTCAAAACGCTAACATACGATTATTATAAAATAAAATAAGACATATCTCGGCTGATTTGCAGGCAAATAAACTAACATAAGAGCGAGAGCCAAATGTGAACGGGACACGGCCTCGTCACAAAATGACCATTATCGTTGTTTACACATAGGCCCGACGCACGAGTTCCGGTCGAAAAATAAAATAATATTTTAAAGTGTCTCTATTTTTCGACCAATAACAATGCTTCACTCTTAATTATATTCGCGTCGTTTTTCAAGCCATAAAAAACGCCATAAAAGGGGTCACACGGGGAAGTACAACAGCAGTCAACAGGAGGGCAGGGAAGAGACCTGTCACGGTCAGTCAGCAGCAGTCAGCAGGAGGAGCGCCACGCCAACCAGTGAGAACTACTATGAGAGATCAACCCAGATCAGAAGCCGGCTTATGAACCATACCACAAGGTAGCTGTCCCAAAACCACACGTTCCTACTGAAATAAATCACGTAAATCTATTTCTGCTGTTGTCGTATTGCTTTCTTGCAACCATACGCTTGTCTATAACACGATCCATCTGCTAAAGATGCAGGAAACATGGCCGGTACTTGTATCACTTCAATGAGTACCTAACTCCTACTACTACCTTTACAAGTGACAGAAAGATCGTACTGCTTCCATATATGGATAGGATCTGCGGAGATTTCACTTTCTAGGCCGAGTTATCTCGAATTGTTTCCCTCCCTGCAATGCGTTTTTCACAGACGAAACGTCGCAGCTCTATCGCTATTCCCATGTATTTATATGGACTACATTCTTTAGTTCCACTAGTTCTAACTTTAGCTACTAATATTGCCATGTCACGCACATTCTAGCGAACCGCCCTTACACCCTCCGTATTCAATTGGTGAGATGTCTAGTCTTATACAAAACAAACTTATCTGCAAAATTCACACACAGAAATATGGTAGAAAATAAATACGTATAAAGACTAAAATGTAGAAATAAAAAAAAATCAATTGACGGAAAATAAATTGTTGGCAACTATGGCAAAAAAATTACCTCAGAGGTTTACGATACGAATTTATTATCTTCTCTAAATCATCATAATATCAATAATTTTTCATGTCTCTATTCATTGGACACTGAATTTGTCTTGAATATTTATTAGATTACGCATTGTCAGACGATATTATTTATTGAATAATATTACTTTTGTCATCATTTCAATTGTTTTCCATGAAAACTATTCAAATCACCAATCTATGCTCAACGCGTCTTAGAAATATGACAAGAATACGCGCATGAAGAGAATTGTAATCGCGCAACTTATTCTTCGGATAACTCATCATGAAGATATCTCGTACCGCTTAAGTTAGGGACGGATGATGAAAAGCAACTGAAATTAAGTTGCAAGAAACGCTACTTAAGAATAAGACTTAATGTCAGTTCTGAGAAACGTATAAATTAGATATGTAAAGTGACTTTCAACGTAGTTACGACCAAAAGCAACTTTAATTATGACGTAAGAAATACTATTCAATAATGAAAGGTCAATGCCATATCAAAGAGTTTTATGAAAATAAAGCTGACTAGAATGTGAGCTGAAGTAGTTAAGAATGAAAAGGAAAAAAATGACAACATCTGTTGTTAACTGGGGCAAACAAACGCCTTGAGGTCCCCAAAACGAAATTGCTCTCTTTTAGTCATCTGAGAGAACCCATTTCATCTTCCATAATAATAGCTGATGCCAACCTCGAGGAGAGTGAATCGTTTCGCATCCTCGGACTAGCGTTTTCAGCTAACATGAAGTGGAAAGATCATATTAAATCAACTGTAAGCAAGAAAGCATTTTGGTTCACTCTGACATGCTAAACGATTTTTTGTCGCCCAAAACAATCTTACATATATATAAGTCTGCCATTTGTCCATGCTTTGAATATTGCTACAACAGGATCTCATGCTCCTGCTATATATTTAGAGATCCTTGATGAAATATAAAGAAGAATCTGCCGCATTTTTTTACCTGACCTGGCATCTTGGTTTCAGTCATGTTTCCGTCGTCGTAACGTAGTTTCCTCTTGTCTTTTCTATAAATATTTTCATGGTAATTGTTCTGATGAACTTTTTTAGACTTTATGTATTTAACCGCATTACTCGATTGGCGGGAAGATGAGCTGGGTAGATGTAACCGTAAGTTCTATGCTAACAGTTTCTTCCATCGCACTTCTCGCGTGTGGAATTTTCTTCCGGTTCGATTGTGTCCAGTCAAGTTTGATATTCAAAGATTTGAATACAATGTTAATCGTTATCTTCTATCCTTTTAATTTTTCTTTTATTATTATCACTTGTTAATAACGTTTTAATTCTGTCGGACTCAGTAACCCCCTGTCCCTCAATGCATTTATTGTAATGCTTGCGGCGAAATGGCTATATATATATATATATATATATATATATTTATATATATATATGATCAGAGCAGATATATATATATATATATATATATATATATATATATATATATATATATATATATATATATATATGTATACTACCAGCATGGACCGGCGTTGCCCGTGCTTGATTCAAAAATCGTACGACTCATACAGCAATCGCTATCACTTGACTTAAAATATTTTTGCCCTTCCTTGCCTTTAAAGGAGTGCCCTTCGCCGTGCTGATGTTGCTACATGCCTTACTTCTTGTCTATCTCACACTGTGAATTTTTTTCTAAGCTCTATACTAAACATTAAATCTGTTACGAAAAAAGAACTAAACAGAATGAACAAAAAACGATCAGCTTTAAAAAAGGACTCGTAACTGGAAAAACCGAATGAAAAAAGAATGTTATCAACAAATACTTTTTCACACATAACCAAGTTCTGCGGAATCAGAATCAACGAATGAGCCAATTGGAATAAAGTGCCATGCAGATTTAAATTTTTCCTATTTGTGACGAATGCAGCTATCGATTTTTTTCATACTAGCATGCAAGTTAACATTCGTGTTAGTCAGCTGCATAAGGTCTTTTTAGATTTTACAAGCTAAAATAAAATAATCCAACGTGCAAATTTCGGATAATAAGTCTGACATTCCTCTAATTATTGAACAATATAGTTCATGCCACATTGACGGAAAACCTCCCAGTAAAAAAGAATTCTCTTATTACTATATTTGTACAAAACCGCACAACCTTAAAATTTAAAATTAAAACTCAGTGTTGCGACCGCACGTTCCAAAACAATAACAAATTTCTCATAGCATTTTTTTCGGATTACATCTCTATTTTCGTTGTCCTCTTATTACCGAGAAGTAAAAAACAAGAACAAATCTATTTCCATACCTGAGGATGTCTGTAGGAACAGACGAAAGCTTGTAAAAACTAAAAAGACCTTATGCAACTGGAATTTATAAAAAGGGATCATATCATTCATATACAGGTTCGGGGTTAGTGTACCTTATCGAAATTCTTTGCGAAGATGTATTCTCGCCATTTAAATCATTAACCTCTATATTTGTTTTTGTATAAATGATTCATGTCATTATAAATTGAACTGCACCTATAATCGATATATATATATATATATATATATATATATATATATATATATATATATATATATATATATATATATATATATATATCTGTAGTTTAGTGCAAGCAGCAAGCAGAAATATTTCTCTTCCCGATGATGGTCATTTTGGTCGAAACTAGTCGAGGAATCTAAATGGAATAATAATAAAAAAACGAAAGAATATTAATCTACAACCCAGTGTATCTGAGGATTTTAATTTTTTAATTTTTATTGTTCAATATATATATATATATATATATATATATATATATATATATATATATATATATATATATATATATATATATTGATGCATGTTTCATGAAAAAATATAGACAAGTTTTGTGTATTTATTTTTAAGTAAATTCCTTTCATATTGTCTGATAAGCTTAATAACATTATCATTGAAAGATGAAAGGAAAATACGATATTGATACATGTTTTTTAATCCTGTCTAAGCTTTTGGATTACATTATCAAAGAGAACAATTTCAATTTATTAAACAATACACGGACAAAACAATAATGATAGTCTGTTTTTGTTGCATAAAAGATTCATAAGCAACGACAAAATCGTTTATACGGAAGCAAAAATTTTTTGGAGCTATATACATAAAACAGTTGAAAGCTATGTGTGACGTCACGAGCTGCGGTGAGATTTTCGTTTCGATATATATATATATATATATATATATATATATATATATATATATATATATATAATTATTTATTTAGAAAAAAAATTATAACATAAATATGTTATAAAATCACTACAAAAATAGCCATTTTGTTTTAACACCCTCGGTGTCTTATCAAGTGATGACGTTGAATAAAGGCTAGATGGACCAATCAAAACACAAGTATAGGAAAATTCAAAAAGCTTGATAACCAAGTCATGTTATAATATCTATTCAGATGTTTAAAATATGGGTAGTATTAAAAAATAATTTATTCAAACGAATAATTACTAAATTATATGATAAAATTTAATATTAAAATTTAAAACTGCTAATTACAAAATCAAAATTTAAAATTTATTCGCTATTAAGTTTACAACTATAAAATTACTGAGCAGAAAAGAAGAAATATATATGTTATTCAATTTCTTTCTTCATTGAAGTTACTTTAGCTATATTTAATATCCGGTCTTTTTACAATGTATACATTTTAATCCTCATGGTGTGTAAATGGGGTCCTAAACTCACCCGTAAAACAAACGCAGTCAGATTCTAATATATAAGCACAAAGACATATACACGCACAAAAAGAGTATTATTGGAATTCATTCCATATACACCAATCATATACTTGTATATATATATATATATATATATATATATATATATATATATGT
Organism: Acanthosepion lycidas; assembly: GCA_963932145.1. Lineage (NCBI taxonomy): Eukaryota > Metazoa > Mollusca > Cephalopoda > Sepiida > Sepiidae > Acanthosepion > Acanthosepion lycidas. The sequence continues at coordinate 51,233,147 of OZ010595.1, read as the reverse complement.
ATGTATATATATATATATATATAGATAGATAGATATATATATATATATATATATGTATGTGTGTGTGTGTGTGTGCGTGTGTGTGTGTGTATAAATTTCTTTGAAAGTTGTTCCGTTGAATATGACAGACTAGGATAATTTGATTAATATTTTATTTAGTTTTTCTAACATTCTTACATTTTTCCCGTTTGCTAAATGTAAAGGATTGTATTAGGCTGGTGCAAAAATAATGTCGGTTTTGACGTATTTTTAACGTCAAAAACCAATTTATTTTTGCACCAAACCAATACATTGTTCCATGCGCTTTCGGTTACTCCTCTAGTCATTTTCAGGGCGAGTGGTGCTGTTTTAAAGTCTTTTTACGTTTTTCTTTTTAAGATGTAGTTTTTGTACTAGAAATGGTGTTTATTCCGAACCTCGCTGGAATTCGAATTGACATCTATCTATTTTAAAATATTTTACATACATGCTTACATAGATCTTTTTAATCGGAATCACCCCCAAGAAATACCACTAAAATAAAGGGGTTACAAGATGTGTAAGAATTAGGAACGGAAACATTAACTAAGAGTAGAAAGAGTTGAGAGTAATCTGATGGACACTAGGTAGGTATTGACATTGTATATACGTTTTTTGCAGATTAAAGTTGGCTGGAAAGCATGGAGCCAGGAGGGAGTTTCAAAAGCGAGAAGTGCGAAAGAAGAATTTCTTAGTATAGAATTTAAAGCTAACATCTAGCCAGCTCAGCTATAAATAAATGAAATCCCGACTCCAGTCTAGTGTTTTCCCTAAATTCAAAAACTCTAGCTACTATAACGTAGAGCTCATTCGAATAATTACCATGAAAGTATTTATGATAAAAACATAGAGAGCCAAACTTACGGCGGTGAGAAAGTGACTGGAGCCAAGCCGAGCTTCCAGATAAGGACCAATAATATTGCAGATTCTTCTCTGGATCTTATCAAAAAGCTCAAAGTAAATAACAGAGGCGCCGAACCTTATTTAACAGTAATATTCTAAGCATAAACGAATGGTAGATTTATAGATATGCACGATAGATTCTGGGGAGAAAATTGTCTCGACTGACACAGTGAACTGATTTTCTTAACAGCTGACCTTGTAATGGATTCAGTATAGTCTTTCTACTTCATGTCAGCTGATGACGTGAAACCGAGAAGGTGCAAAAAATGAAGTCGACGGTGGATAGCATGAGCCATGCTAATGGAATGTAACGATCGGTTTCTCAGATGATTAATAGAGAGAGGTTTAGTTTTGTTGGCGTTAAATTTAACAAACCATTAGCCCCACTTAACTACGGACATTTGAACTGCCTTTTTGACATTGTCAGATTGATAAGTCTTACTACCGAGACCGGAGTAAAGATACATACATACATATATACATATATATATATATATATATATATATATATATATATATATATATATATATATATATATATTCATTTCATACGTTATTTTCATGGAGAAAACAGAAAATTATACAGAACGCTAAAAAACACAGACACATGTTCCTCTGACTACGAAGTGTTAGCGGACAGAAAAAACAACGGTGCGAGGCCAGAAATATGGCGACAAAGATGAGGACAATAGTCCGAATAATGTAAATAATATACATAATACCTCATCTCAGAAATATAGACAGACTCTGAGCACAAATAGTTATTAATTAAAAAAAATTAGTAATTAATGTATAATATTAACTACATGTACAAGAATATCGAATCCATAAAAGTTAAAAAATATCCATAAATACCTAAGAAATTCGTATATTGTCGAAAATGCCTTTTTCCACAACGTCCTGGGTATGACAAAAAACTACATCCACATACTGAATAAGATGATAAACTACGTCCGACAGCAAGGCCTCTGATCAGGAGGTTTTGAGGAGCGTGGAACCACCTATTAATTGCTGCTGTTCCCAGGTACACACTGACCCGGGGTGGTAGCACCTGTTAGGGTCCTAGCTATGGGAAAATAGTTAACCCCCCAAACTGGAATCTAAACTCTATGAAAGTGTAAAAATAGATTTTAATACCATCAACATATTTTGTAAAAAATTATTACCAGTAATGAATTTTTGAACAAAAAATATTAGCAACAATAGATTTTTGAAAAAAAAAAAATTATCAATAAAAATCTTGTAGGCATACAGATTGATATGCCGTAAACCAAAATAAACCAAACCTTTTTCCACAATATAGCTATTTGTGCTATTTTATATATCTAAATAATAATGCTGAATATTTTTTTAAAACATTTACGTACATTTAATTACATCTTAATAGCTGTGGCGATCTGTAAGGATAGAACGTGTTCACGAAAGACATATTAGGATCTAATAATAAAGTGTCTCTCCAAAATCCTACGGGTATTTAGGGAAAAAGAAAGATTAGAAATCAAAGAGTTATGCTGTTGCAAACCCATGCAGATATCAACACCTTTCTCGACGTGTATATACGTTTTTATCGAGTGTTTTTTTTCAAGCACGTACGAATAAACACGTCCAAACATAACGTTAAAAACCCACATACAGACGTGTTCATGACCCGAATTTTGATTCTTTTTATGCCCTTCTGAGCGTGAAACGTGTTCAGTTGTCAACTCACACGTCTTAATGTGGAATTAGTAAATGCAAAACGCTTTTAATACAGGCGTGATATTTTCGTATCTGGGAACTTACTACCCACTGGGGCCGGAAAAGCAATCCCACTGGCTAGTTAGAAGATGTACCCGTCGACGTCGTTAATAAAATGAGAGTTATCTTAAAATTCCTTTGTTGAAGTTCTCTTTTAAATCCGAACAAAAAACAACCAGCGATCAGCGGCCGAGAAAGAATAGGCAACTTTATGATCGAATCGACCCCGTCGCCCCAAGACCAAAACCTTCACCAAAGGCCGATACAACACCTTTCCAATACTGGTTAGATCTTCCTTCCTAACTTTTATTTGAAGTAGCGTGGGTTGTCAACATTCTCGGCATCCTTCTGTAGAAACAGATTTACGTTCCTTCAAGGTGATGAGATTAGCCATTATTCACTGCCATATAAGAGGACTGAAATTGCGTAAAAGTTCACACTCGTGCCCAGTCTTTTGATACATGAGGAAAGGTTTATATCTCGTTTCCTGATTAGAATTGGATTTTTGGTTGTTTCCAAATTCTTCCCATTCACTTTCCCTCCCAGTACCTCTTGGGAATTTGTCGCATTATCGCCTTGTTTGGGTTGAATTGATTAAAGAAAAGAAAGAAGACAAAAAGTTACAAATTAGGAATTATGTGTGTGATAAACGCGTGTGTTTGAGAGCATGAGCAAGTATGAAATTTCAGTCAGTAAAAGTAAAAATATCCCATACCTGGGACAAGGTTTCATGAAGTCGTCACTACAGCTGGATGAGAGGAAACAGATGGAAAAGAAGAAGGCGAGAAGTGTCCGGTTTATATAACTGTGTAATAGCGCCACCGATTGGTTATTGACTGGTCATGAAATATTATCGAACATGATTGTTGACTGATTCAAATTAATCAACAATTTGGACAAGTGCCGTATTTGACGGCATATAAGGCGGCTTTTTTTAATTAAGAATATATTTTAAAATTTCTCTGCGTCTTATATGCCATATGTAATTTTAAAATTCGCGACAGTTGGCCAAAATTAGCTACCTCGAAATTCCTTTTAGCTTAGATTTAAACATGAATGAGCAATCGAACATGTAGATGGCAATGCCTGATTACGACCTTACACTTACAGGAAGAATAAAACGACCCAACCACCCTTGCACAAGTCTGCGAATGGTTGAAGCAATCTTAGGATAATATTAGACCAGAAATTGTTGTGAAATCTTTTAAAAAGTGTCTCATTAGCAATGCTCTCAATGGAACAGAAGATAACGAATTATTTAACGACGATGATAGTAGTAATTATCCACTGCCTTAACTAGGTATTGCACTCGCAACTCTTTGAGTCTTGTCACTGGATAAAGTGAATAAAGTCCTTGGTTAGATCCTGGTTAAGGGAGTGGAGAACTTGGAGAGGAGAATTAACAGGAGATAAATGATAAGTGACATCCATTAGACATGGCACGTGGAACTAGAACAGTCTACACCAGCGAGCGAAATAAAGGGTTCAGTTCGACATTCCAACCACCTGAAGAAGGCGGAAACGTTATGATAAATATGGCAACAAAGATGAGGACGATAATCCCCATAATGTAAATAGTGTACATAATACCTCATCTCAGAACGATAGACAGATTCACTGACGCATAAAAAAATAGAAAAAATATAAATTCATTTCTTCTTCCTGGTGCTTTGGATTAAATAGTATGGCGGAATTGATTGACAACTAATCTACAATAAAGATAACAGCGAATTCAGATATGGTTGGGCGTGGATACAGCATCTTCACCTCACAAAATCTTAATAGCTACGGGAGTCACGATAGCAACACTTACCGTATTGTAGCTGTAGCCGTCTATTCCACAGGGAGTTTAAAGTTTCACCTTACTGCCTGATAGATCTTACTCTTATTCATCCAACTGATGGAACTTATATTCTTTACACGGGTTTGGGGTAGCTAGTGATTGAAGAATTCAACAAAGTACGAGTCAGTTCTTTGTCAATCTATTCATTTGTGTCGGTGATTTACACAATTTCGTTATTTGTGTATGCACTTGTGGACATGCTGGGAATTAAATTTCCTTTCCTATATTATGTAATCTCATTGAACCGAGTTATCAGAGACTTGCAATCAGACATGTCCTATACACATTGTTACGTTGTTTATTTCATATTGCTTTAATTTGCTGATGAATATTCAAATTCTTCATTCGACTCCCCAGACTGAAATGAGCGAAGGGAAATTGAGTTTAACATCGACGTTGTATTTGCTTGCTTCCTGCCACAACAGACTGACCAACGGGTTTTATAGATTGGCCCTGATGCTCCCATCCGTTAAAGATGGCTGAGGACCAGTTTATTAGCTTCTCGGTGGAGAAATATTTGTATACTCTGCTTATACTGGCATTTGGCCCGGAATTTCAGATTCTGATATTCTGTCGCTGGACGATGTTTGACAAAGAGGCAAGGGATCAAAAGAGTGTATTTATAAGAAAGCGCTTGGCTCTACTGGCAGAACGTAGTCAGAATCTAACATTTTGGCACGTCCTGGGTATGACGATAAAATACAGGTTTCGGAATTGTTAATCAAAGAGCAGAGTTTCAATTCCAGTTAGGTTCGTTATATCCACTTACGCGCAAATACCCTTTAGAAAGTTATCTGTTGTAACATACCTACGGATGATAATGGTCATGTCACCATTCACATAAATACAGTAGTAAATACTGTATGTAGGTCTACAGTCGGAGATTCGTCTCCAACTGTGCTGGATCCCCTGACGAGGCTATGTCGAAGGGCAGAGTCTCGTATCCTCTCGTCTCGAGAAAGAGCTACTCGGCTCCGTTTTATTCGGGGTCTACGTGGAATTTTGGGCCGAGCCAACGGGCTTGGATACCCCACCTTAAATTCGGCCTTGTGCCACATCTAGCCGCGTGGGACGGTTGATAGATATCCTGCAGTCGGAGATTCGTCTCCAGCTGTGTTGGCCAAACTCTCTACCCTGAGGCAGAGAGGATCCCCAAACGAGGCTATGTCGAACGGAAGAGTCTCGTCTTGAAAAACAGCTACCCGACTCTGTTTTATACAGACGCTACAGGGATTTTTTGGCCGAGCTACGGGCCTGGATACCCCCTTTAAATTCGGCCTTGTACCACATCTGGCCGCGTGGGACGTTTGGTAGATTTCCTGCAGTTGGAGATTAATTGTGGAATTCACTTGACCCACGTCTAGCAGTTGCCTAGTTGTTCTGCGCGACGCTGACGCATCTTGTATGTGTTGTACTTGTCCTACGTATTATCATTCATTACCAACCATCGTTTAATTATTATCTTCAGTAACCTTCCCCATGTTACAAAAGTATCAATCCACCTCTTCTCTCCTCAGCTATGGGTTAGTTACTAAAACTTGTATCACTAAATCATAATTATCTCCCCACTAAAAAATAATCTGACCTATCTCTAGAAATCTAATAGACAAAACTGACTAAACCATTCAATTCCTAAAGAAATCAAAATTTTCATTTATCATTGTGCAGACCCTGTATATATCCTGTCACGATGAACGTGTCTTTTTACAAGGAGATCACTTGCTTTCAATGTCTATTGGGGCAAGTTCACTACAGACAATGTGAAACTAATATACTTGATCGATCGCAAATATTCCATAAAATGATCGGTTCCTTGTACGTACCTGACTCATCATACTATGCTATATGCAGTGATTTTCCAAGCGTAGCTTGGATATGACACAAGGCCAAAAGTAAGGGCCACCCAGTGAAGATTAAATTCACTGCTCATTCATAATTGTTCTAGCAAGACAAGCTTGCTAACCATTACACCACCCCGAGGTGCCCCAAATGCTATGTATGAATGCAAACTATGTGAACGTTGCACACAATAGTTATAAAAGCATTCTGTATAAACATTCTGGGTGTGAAAAGAATCAATTCCTTAATGATTTTCATTATATTTTACCTGAGAATGTTGGTACATAATTTGATTTCATAAAAAAAATCTGAAAAGAGATCTGATCAATATAGAACCTAAAGGGCTTATGGACACACCACTTTGAAACACCGATTCGCAGGCGATCGCCGATCAACGTCGAGACTAGTCAGCACCTAGATGGGTGATCGTTTGTGAATACTATGTGTTTAAACTTGGATTTCCGGGTGGTGTAATACATAAATGCTCGGAATTGTCATTTGAAGAGTCGAGTTCTAATTCATGTTGGTTTGTTATATTCACTTACTTGCAAATATTATTGGGAAAGTTATGAATCCACCGCCTCCTTTATACCAGCTACGAGTTAATTAGCAAACCATTATTATACCACAAAAAAAATTAACAATCTAAAAATATTTTCTGGTTTAAATACCTGCCAAAGGTTTGATAATTTATAAACACGAATCAATCGATCATTTCTTTTGTAAAGGCATTATTTTTTAAATGAGTAGTCATAAATTTCATTTTGGGATATAGAAAGGAAATCAAATTTCTTTTCGAAAACGTTTATGGTCATTTAAGTATTTCCAATGATCACATATATTTTTGATTTATTTTGACATCGAACGCATTTTTATGGTGTAGAAGTGCAACTTCTTTTTTTGTTGTCCAGGAGGATGTGTGGCTGGTGCAATGGATACCGGCTTGGAATATGAAATTAGAGAGCCGAGTTCGAATTCTAGTCTGGTTCGTTACATTCATTTACCTGAAAAAAAAAATCGTATCTTAGGCTTCAAAAATCAATTTCTTTCGCATCAATCTTGAAACAATGTATAATTGCGCCGCAATTATACCTGTGGAATTGGCAAATTCAAATTTTGTTCCCTTTTTATTTGTTTTTTTTTGTTTTGTTTTCGTTGGGTGGTCACATAAAAAAAACGTAAGGTAACATATGAATTCATCTCTTCTCTCCGCAGTTATAGGTTAAATAGTAGCGCGGAATTGATTGGTAACAAATCAACAATAATCTTTTCACTTATTTTAAGCATTAGCTTACATATTACAATTCGTACACACACACACACACACACACACATATATATATATATATATATATATATATATATATATATATATATTTATTTATGTATGTATATATGTATGTATGTATATATATATATATATATATATATATATATATATATATATATATATATATATATATATATACATGTCAGAAGTACGCCACACAATCCAACATTGAAAACAGCAACCAAATGCGTACGTGCGCACGCAACGACACGTGGTTGCGCATATTGCCCAGACCCACACTGTTCATATATGTTTATGTTTGTCTCAGCTACAATGCATGAACGTGCATCTATGTGTGTCTGCGTAAGTATGCGTGGAGTTCCGCCGACAATTTTTCTTCCCACTTCCATAAAACAGCGATACACGCAACCATAAATAAATCCAAAATTTAAAGATTAATCAGTTTGTCTGACGATCACAAAAAGCGTGAAACCCAGGGTCACAAACTCACATCAAACCAACTATATATATATATATATATATAGATAATATTAGTGGTAAATATACATATATATGCAAAATCCACAGGTGCATATATACACATGTATATTTAGAATAAAAAATTCCGAGAGGATAAAATCCAGGTAGAACTCAATGTCCAGGACAGAGTAAGGATATAATAAAAAGGCTTAAACACTAATATTCCATGGTCATAATTTATTCCATTGGAATCGTAAATACGATCCAATTCATCAGACCTACAAATTCAAAAAGAAAACAGAAAAAAACCCACTCCGGAAATAAAAATAGAATTTATTATAAAAAGTATAGGATTGGTGTATACGGAATAAATTCCAATAACCAAAAATACTATTCTTAAAAGGCTTCTCAATACAAAGTAGTGCAAATATAATTTAAACATGTTATAAAATCAATGTTTATGCTATAATGTTTTAATAATAATAATAATAATAATAATAATATATATATATATATATATATATATATATATATATATATATATATATATATATATATATATAATGGACTCTCTCCCGTCGGTTTCGACGTATGAAGATCTGACAGATTATTGATTCAGTTATGAAAGTTTACGCGCTAATCTTAAGTGGCATTTAAAATCCGCTAGTGATTTACAAACGAGGCCACATATGGAGCAAGTGTGGGGATTGTGAGATGAGATCACTGTTAGATTGGTTGAGATTTTAGATCTTGCTCTCACTTCTTGAAGATGATTCAGAGAAGCAGATTGAATATATATATATATATATATATATATATATATTTCTCTTCTATCAGTTTCACATTATTTGACAGCGGAAATGGAGTATTCAGTTTTTGTTTTGTTTTTTGTTGTTTTTTTTTTAATTAAGAATATGTTCACACAAATTCCAATCGCGCACATGTGGAGGATCGAAATGAATGATCCTTTTCCAAGTGAATTCAGATCCGCTTGGAAACTCTAATGGCTACGAGAAGGCACCATGAGCAATACTTTGCCGGATTGAAGCCGTAGCCCTTTACTCCACAACGAGTCTACTGTTTCACCCGTACGTTATACTATTTATATTTACGTGAAATGTTACAGTCTAGGCTAAAGTTTGAACTCGGTGTGTCCCGTCGATAAACGATTCACTAGAAATGTTTTAATGAACCATATTCAACTTTTTTTATATAATACATGCCATATGTAAAGCTCTGTATATCGAAAGTGGTGATCGCATGGAGCTCTTCAGACATCCTGTACATGTTTATTATTTGTTAAATGGCATGATTTCTTTGCGAAAATAAGGGCATGGTTTCCCAATGCCAATTCCGTGTATTTTAAATTCAGAATCGTCTTTCTTCCAGAATGATTGCCGCCCAAATTCTTCTTTTATATGCCGTCTGCGTTCGGGACGTAACTTATCATGGCTCTCGATTTCCCCCTGTCTCAATAGGCTTTGAATTTTGTTATATCTCCCAGACCCTATTCTGCCATCCACTTGCTTAAGTCCGTTACGTATGCCACGCGCTACTTTCCCTTGTTCTTTTTTCCCTCTATCCGCCTTGTTAGTATCAGATTTTCGAAGTCCTCCTTTCTCATTATTTGTCCCAGAAATTTCAGCTGCCTCTTCCTGATGTTAAGTATGAGTTTCCTTT
>OZ010595.1:51213377-51218377 GCA_963932145.1 Acanthosepion lycidas | reverse complement strand
TTTCAAATGAGCTTCGCTTGGGACATCATAACAACAGTCGTTGCTATTGATGACATCGCTCTTTTAATGAACGAAATTCAACTCACGCTAATCCGTATTTTCCAAAGTTTATTCTGGTTCCTTTCCGGCAGCTGTGTCGGGAAACTTGCAAATTCTTCTTTGTGGCCAGAAAATGGACTGGCAGTTAATATAGTCTAAGGTTTGTCCAGTGCTGCAATATAGATTTATGAATTCATTTGTAAGTTCACAAGCATTTCCCTGGGATCTGTAAAATAGGGCTTTTAAACTGAGTTTAAATTTTATTTTGGGTATTTGTTGTTGCTTTATCAGGAACTTTCTTCACCGACGTATAAATCTTTAATTTCGTGAGGCTTACTACACAATAGGTCAACCGAATTTCCTCTGGAAAGTAGCAATATCAATTATGTCCTCATATATATATATATATATATATATATATATATATATATATATATATATATATGTATGTACGTGTGTGTGTGTGTGTGTGTGTGTGTGTGTGTGTGTGTGTGTGTGTGTGTGTGTGTAAAAGGGTGTTTCAATAATTTCTACCGATGTTAATGTGAGTTAAGTTTAAATGTTTCAGGATTTTTTTTCTTTTTCTTTCAGATTTAGCGGACATTTGAGCGATATTATTTTTCATACATAATTGCCATGACTTAAATAATATTATACAATAGAGAAATAAATATTCACCAATAACACTGATTTATTTACTGCTGGCTTTGATCCCTCTTAATGAAACACCCCTATATATAATCTGTCTTAATGAATTACCCTTTATATCAGCTCATGAAGTATTTGTGGAACCGACTATCAAGATGAACTTTCTTCGATAACTACAACCTTAACATGTTCAAGGCTAGCGTTAATCGTTATCGTTCCCATATATGCCTATAAATGGTGCATTTTACTCTGTAATGCTCTACCTTGAGTGGCTCTTGGTCTTTGTACATGGTGAACATTATGTTAAAAAATATTAATATCTGTTAACTTATTGAATTTCTTTTTTGGTCTACTCTTATTCTGAATTTGAATAACTTTATGTACTACACATATATGTAATAGATTTGTTTTATTCGGCCATTTGTATTACTCCAAACGCTATTTTGGGGAATCCGTTTTCTTAGACTGATAGGGGAAATGCATTGAGTTTGATAAATACAAATGGGCGTCTATTTCAAATACAAAGTATACACTATAATAGCGATTCAAGTAACAGACAAACAAACATATATATATATATATATATATACATTCATTTATACAGATGTTATGGTCCAAGTTCCTTGTACCACGGTGATGGTCCAAGGTTAGAACCAATGAAAGAATAACACGAACACAGGTATGAAATACAAAGATATATTACAACAGAAATATAATACAAAGAAGTAGAAGTATTAGTAATGACTATCAGATTTGGTTAGAGTGAACTATGTTGCCTCGACAAGTATCAATATTCCAATGTCCATACAATATGCTCTCAATTATATCTCCTCGTCTTACAATCTCCCCATACCTCTTGAGAGACACAGTATTTATACTGTCAGGAATAGTCCATTATTATGGGCAAGTTCCCATAAAAACAGATATGCATGATACACACACAGACACACAGACACACAAATAAGTATTGCCATTTTAACCTCCGATATATATATATATATATATATATATATATATATATATATATATATATATATATATATAATTAGGAAAAAAACCTTAAAAATCCATAGAAGGTAATAAACTTATATCGATGAATATAGACATATGCATCTCATCAGACCGACTACATTTTATGAAACGGAATCTATATATACATACAGACTTACAACAATAATGATGTGTGACTATATATATATATATGTATATAAAGTTATATATTTGATTTTCAGATTCACACACCTCCCCAATCTTTAGAACTATATTAGTGATTTAGCACATGTTACTTTATGAAAAATGAAAAGAATTCTATTTTGATCTAAAATTTATATGTACGCTTGTCGAGCATTAATCTCGCTAGAAATGGGGAAATACTAAAGAAGCCAGGTCTAGTATTCACCGTGCGTGAGATGGATATTATGCCTGCTTCATAAATCCTCCTAAGATTTTTATTATGAAAGATTTTAAAATATTTTTATAATAAAAAGGAGGATTTATGAAGCAGGCATAATAACGGAACGCTGATCATATAAAACTTTCAGTTATCTGTTTGGATAAGTCTTTTTCTTATGTCCATCGTCTTTGTCATGTTGAATTGATAATGTTAATTATATTTTATGAATATGTCCTGAAGATGGTTTATTAGACCGAAACGTCCGACGTTGACATTATATTAACATTAAAACAGCATAATTGCATATAAGGATTTTTGTTTGTTTTTTCCGTATATTTTTCTTCATACTGTCGGATCTATATACATATATTTGCTTACACACACACACACACACACACACACACACACACACACACATATATATATATATATATATATATATATATATATATATATATTAAATATACAGTACTAGTAAACATAGCTGGCAACATTATTTTTTCCAAAAAACGTATAGCTGGCAACATTATTTTTCCGAAAACATTATCTGAGGCCTTGTTGTTGGACGTAGTTTATCGTCATACCCAGGACGCGGATGTAGTTTATCGTCATACTGACGATGCGGATGTACTTTATTGTCATACCCAGGACGCTTAAATATGTTCATGTAATAAGTTATAACCGAAATGTATTTTGAAGTGTTGTCTTTACTTATTATTATTGTTCTGTTACTTAAGATTTAAGAAACAACAGATATTCTGTATATATATTGCTAAGTATTAGAATATTAAAATAATATTTAAAATAGGTCGTTAATTATACTATATGAAAAGATTGCTTAGCTTCTAAATATTAACTTTTATCCAGACATGGATGTTTCTTGGTAAAATTTCCGGTCTTCAAGGGTTTTTCTTTTTCAATTTAAAAAAAAAATTGTAAATACTGTTTAAATTTACAACCCATGAAAATTGGAAATTTTACCAAGAAACATAGATATCGGGATGAAAATTGATATCTAAAAGTTAATTAAACTTTTTCATATACATATATATATATATATATATATATATATATATATATATATATATATATATATATATATATTCTTACTCTGTATTTTCATGTTTTTCTCTATTTTATCTAATTATATTTTGCTTTTAACTGCAGTGTTTTGCCGGTTTTCGATCTTTTTCTGCGTAATTTTTTCTCTTTATCATTTTTTCTTACAATCCTTTTTTTCCTTTGATAACTCTGAATTATTTTTTTCCTTTATTTTTCCTTCCATTTTTTTTTTATTTTCATCTGACTTGCTTTCCTGCTTCACCCTTCCAAAATGCCTTTATATTACACAGATATCAAAGTATTATTGTAACTGTTAAGCCTCCATCTTCAGTTGCTTCAATTGTTATAACATTTGTTTCTTCTAGGCCAACACCGTCTTCTGTCTGCTGTTTTAACGACCCTGCCGCTTTTATATAACACGAGAGCGTGTCGCATTGTTCACATTGTACTGATGTAGACATTTATTCGCTGGTTTTATGCTGATAATATTGTTTTTTGTTTTTTTTTGTTTGTTTGTTTGTTTTTTGGTTTATACTTGTTTTCTTTTTTCGTGTAAGCCAGCCTAATTTTCTCAAAGAATTGTATACGTGCAGATCGAGAAAGAAGCGTATTTGCATGTACATTAGGCTTTCACTTTGTGTGTCCTTGTATGTATCTATGTGGCGGCATGTTCTTTTCCTACGTAAATATTGGAAAGATAATAAAGACGGACTTATTACTTTCCTTTCTCAGAACCGAACCGACAAAAAAATCTCTGATGATAGTGTTGAAACTGATATTGAGCACTTTAACGCCATAAGATAACTTATATATATATATATATATATATATATATATATATATATATATATATATATATATATATATGTGTGTGTGTGTGTTTGTGTGTGTGAAAAGTGTGTGTATATAAATATAATATATATATATATATATATATATATATATATATATATATATATATATATATATATATATGTGTGTGTGTGTGTATGTATATATAATTATTTATATATTATATGCGCGGTACTTATTAGAAAGCGCTCAATATTAGAGATAGAGCCAATATATTTGGTTGGATAAATGTGAGTTTGTGACCGTGGGTTTCACGCTTTTGCGATCGTCAGATAAACCATATATATATATATATGGAGAGAGAGAGAGAGAGAGAGAGAGGTATCATGATGAATAAATATATGTTTTGAGAGACAATGAAAAAGAGAGAGAGAGGTATCATGATAAATAAACATATTTTTAGGAAGAGAGAGAGAAAGACAGGTATCATGTTGAATAAATATATCTTTTTAGAGAGGGAGAGAAAGAGAGAGAGATATCATGATGAATAAATATATATTTTTTTAGAGAGAGAGAGAAAGAGAGGTATCTTGATGATTAAATATATTTTTAGAGAAAGAGAGAGAGAGAAAGAGAGAGAGAGAGGTATCATGATGAATAAATGCATTTTTTAAGGTATGCTATATTTTGCAACAAAGTGCTCAATACCAGGAATCCAGCCTATGTATATACTTCAATGTTCACACACACACACACACACACACATATATATATATATATATATATATATATATATATATATATATATAGATAGATAGATAGATATCGTTATCTCATATATATATATATATATATATATATATGTGTGTGTATACATACATACATACATACATACATAGATATGTATATATGTATGTGTGTGGTTGCTTGTGCATATATATATATATATGTGTGTGTTTGTGTGTGTGCATATATATATATATAATTTTATCTCATATATATATATATATAATTTTATCTCATGTATATATATATATATATATATATATATATATATATATATATA